>LUCM01004784.1:40208-167166 GCA_008360955.1 Fasciolopsis buskii | reverse complement strand
GCAAAAGGAAATAAAAGACGCCGTCAGTTCCCCGTACCAAATTCGCGTCAAATAAAATGCATTGAAAATCACATGGTTCTTCTGAAATCAGACACTCTTTTATTTACTGCATTTTACCGATACGGTTTGCTTTAACTTTGCCTCGGCCATGCCAAAACAGTATACAGTTTTTCTGCTTAAATGTATCAGTGTTCTTGGAATTTGGTCCCACCTTTCCTCATCCTACATTCGTGCAACCCACATTTAAACCTTCTTCAAATGACTCCCATTTTTGTGGTTGATGTATGCTCATTAATTGCGGCAAGGTTGACTAGTGATTTTGCCGCTCGTAATTGGTAGTTACTAAAGTATCAGGATGTCACAAGACCGATGAAAATTCTTTCATCTAATTTCCTTATTTGGAAATAAGTTTTCAGGTTCTTCTGTTGTCTTTCCTGCCACACAGGCGCTGAATATTTAGCGCTTGATAACCGGAAAGCTTTACCTAACCCGAAAACGTTACCGAATATCTCAGGCCAGTTACCGAATTTTATGCAAGGAAGCATTTTTTTGTTGGTCTGTTGGTTTTCTGTGGGCATATGGAGTCTCTCGACTTCCAACAAGAACGACTTGTCCGCCGCACATTTCTACTGCAGTTTTATTAGAAAAAAAGCCGATCATGGTAGCATTTATTTTAGTTAACCCACGCTCAATTTCATCACTCCCTCTGAATATTAAAGCATGAGCCTCAGAGCTCTTCTGATTCAATTTCCCCTACTTCATTTACTGGTCCACCCGCAAATGACAGGCTGATAATGATGATGGCCGGTCTTTAAAAAGGCCAGTAACTTTACTTGATAACTCTGGAATAGCTTTTTACTTTTGGAACTAAAAACGATGTCTTTCTAACGATAACCGCAACAATTATGCCCGTTTCTCCCGATCGACCCCGATCATCCTACCACGTCAGACCTTTCTGAGTTACCTGAAAAATCTATCATAATTATCATTAATAAACCCTCCAAGAGTCAACTGAAGACTTCAGCGGCTGTGCGTCCGTCCTAATTTCTCCCTTGACTTCAAATACCATGACTATTCTCCTTGATCTAACTTCCTTATGGATGCTGCTTCTAAATTCTAGGACTGCAAACCATCGGTAGATACCAGCTACGTGAACTATTTGCAATCCGTCCTCTAAGTTTTTGGCCAACCGAAGACCGGGTCATACCTTTCTATCTCGTCCTCCTTTTTATTCATCACCATCAGCCAAAGCTAGCACCTCAGCCAGACTACGGGTATTTCAGATCATGCACCCGTGTCTTAATCGCTGCTGTCGGTCCTGTTCACCGCGTGGCTAAGTCTAAAATCACTGCCGGTTCAAAGGAATGCACAACCAGACAGATCGCCACAACTGGGTGAAATGCACGTTGCCGCAACCACTACCGAAACGGCATGAAAAAAGTTTAATTTATATTGCCACTGATGGCTGAATACCCACAGCAGAATAAGGTAACATTATGGATGCTCATGACTTGCCCGAACTTTGTAACTCTTGAAGGCGTTCACAAAGTTCTTGTACATGATTTTACAGGTTTCACCACCTGCTGGCAAAGTTACACTGGCATCCAATACATTCAACATTTGTTAACGTCCAACTAGTTTTTACTGGTTGCTTGGCTTGCTTTAGCCGATTGAAACGATCAGAATACTAATGAAGACCATGCTGAGGCGCGAGTGATCCTGTCATTCCAACTTGTTATAACGTGACGGTGACAGATCTTTACATTACCCGACTCGGCCAACAAAAAGAACATGAAGAACACAAGGAAAAACAGAGCTGGTGTTTCCCCATGATTTATTTATTTCGGTTTTTTTTTCCATCGCAAAGTTTCCCTTTTATTATTGGATCCCAGTCGCGCGATGCAACAGCAATGAGGGTTTATTTCCTGCAACCCCTGGGTTTCATATAACTGTTCTGCATCCAGTTCTCGTCATTTGCCTGTTTTCTACCCAGCGCCGCACTTTAGGTCTTTCCACAGCTAAGCCCTGACTTTTGGTACCGATAGTGGGTACATTTTCTCTCTTCGATGCTCTCTCCTCTAGTGTCCTTGACACCTGGTAGAATTTTTACTACTATTTTATCGCCCACTAATAATTTACACCGCAAAGGTCATTAGGATTCCGGCTTAACGTCCAATTTTTCTCTTCTTATCGAATTTATAAACCTCTCGTTGCGCACCCTACCGCTATTGATGCACATAATCAGACCTTGCCTGTGGCGTTTGCAGAGTACCGTGTTATATATCTTCCTCAGAATATTATTTTTCCCCACACGTTTTGCGTCATACTCTCCTTGCATTGCATTTACTGTAGGTTTTGCCTTTCAGCGCAATAATAACGTCCTTTTACGTCTATTCTTTTTCACTTTTTCTATGCATTTAAAAACGTGATCATGCCGTCAAGCATTCTCGATATAAGAGAATTACATAATTTATCATTAATATTATTCGCAAGTAGTTGCGTTGGATGCAGGTGCTTCTAAAATATCTTTGATCATCAACCTGTTGCATTCGTTTTCTCTTTCTTTCCCAATCTATGTAGTTTTGCGTCGCTCAATTCCATACGTCTTCCCCTGTCCATCAGAACAGTGGCCTTCAAACGTCCTTCGCTTATTTCATGAAATTAAATACTTGGCGGTATCCTCAAGCATGCCTGCCAGTGATCCAGAAGTAAGCGGATTATTATTATTGCCCTGTGAAAAATTTATCATAGCCCGCCCAGCCCGGCTGGCGATAAATGGAGTACACTATGATGCCAAACCAATGATTCGACGGATGCGGTCGAATGATTAATGCTGGGGATATGTTCGAATCTGGTCTCTATTTTAAAGGAACGCAGGTAGCTCCATCGGCAGAGGTGACATGGCCAAGCCTTTTGGCTTCGGATTACATGAGGCGTAACCTGCATGTTTTGAGTTTCAGCCTAACATGCTGAATTCGCCCAAAAGGTATTAGGTAGACTCCCGTTATATTGACCGATAGTCCAACAGTAAACGGTTGCATTGTCAAGGGAAACCTTGGACCGTTGGAGGGCGAATTTGGTACGAGTCTTCCGTGTGAATGATTGGTTAGGTCGAAATACATATTATCACATATACAAAACCCTTTTGGTGAGACAAATGCCGCTTTCGACTGACTTGCGCTCTCTGACTGGCTGTGCTGCAGACCTGTCAATATTGTTTCCTTGTATTCTTGTCGTAGACTTAGTTTGAATACTGTTTTTATTTGCCGCCACAATTACTTGGAAGTATTGTTGTTTAGAAACCTACTTGTTTCTCAACATGGACTGGGATCAAGCACTGATGCAACTCAAACGTCTTCTCGCCAATCTAAAGGAGGCAATCGTGCTGGCTGGTAGGCGGCTCTTCAACGCACCCTTCTAGCCGGGATATCCATTCCGACATTGCTGAGTACCAACATCCGCTCTCTGTTCACAAAAATGTCGGATCTGTCTCTCAGAATTCAGTCACCGATCCATGCTCACACGTGTGTCAACTGCATACAAGAATCGTGACTGAACCCGGGTATTGCTGAGTCACTCGTGTAAATTGACAGCTCCAGAGTCCAACGGCAAGACAGAGCTTCGGACAAGAGGAAGACTGGAGGCGCTGTGGCAAATTACGTAAACTCCTGGTCTGAGAAGTCGGAAGTTGTTTACACGTACTCGCTAAACGGAACTGACTGTCTCGTGACAATGTCATTCTAGATTTTCTTGTCATACCAGCACTATCAAAACGAATTTATACGTTGCTTCCCTTAGCTCGCAACACAATATCGCATCTTTTCTCGTCTCTTTCCGAGTGTTTATTGTTCTTCTTCTTGGGGATAATCTGCATAGTACTGTGGGTGATTTCAATCGGGCATATACCTTACCACTGTCTGTGTTTGATTTGACTGACCTTTGTGTTTCTTCCACCACAGACGACTCCATTTAAGGTAGAGTTATTGCCAACCACCCTTATTTATTCTCCCTGAAACTGTTTTCTCCAATTTCAAGTAGCGATCATTGTCTGCTTCTGTCAAGGCCCAAGATATGCTCCAAAGACGTTACAGGTTTTTAACCAGGCCCCCAGCTATGGATAAATTAAGAATAAATTTTGGCTACTTTAGTTTACGTCAGCTGTTGCAGCAAATTACGGGTGGGCCTAATTTCTACGCTTATAACCCTCAGTTGCTAAAAAACATCAATCTCTTCCAAATGCTGGAACAAAACCCCTTTGGCCGTCGCTTTGGAATGTTTTCCGGCACCGGTGCCTAGATAAACACTCTCAACGGATATTCTGTAGTTTAGAACTGGGGTCTTGTTGGGAAGCTGGAAAATGTGTGATTGTTTAGTACCTCACATCCGTTGCATGGAAAAGGTTTCGCAAACAAAATAACTTTTACACAAACCACATATAAATCTTTATAATGAACAACAAACCTGGTCCTAACGAAAACGGACGAAGCTTGGGCAAGAGTTGTTTGGTAAACCTAAGCCTGGTCTCAGTTTCTAGTTGTATGACAGTATCTGTGATTTAAAGAAAAATCTGACCCGGGCGGCCCTGTCTTGCTTTTGCGGAGACTAATCTGGGCGAGGATACACGGGAGCACTAAATTAGTCTGTTGAACTTCCCTGTCCCTTCGATTCAGAACGATCGGCCGCAGTCGCATCGGGAACGGACGTCACCCTACTTTCGTACAGGTCGCACCTCGGTTTTGATTACTACCGAAGGCGCTGCTTGGAGTTTGGACGTCCAAAACTGAAAGCACGTAACCAACTTCGATTCACCCTCCGACATCGAAGAGTACGCGCAGCAAGTCGGTCTCAAGGGACAGCCAGAATCGACAATTTTGTTCTTCTCGGAGTGCAATCAGAATGTGATACGGGATTTGATGGATCTACTGCGCGAGTCTAAACAGCCCCGTGGCTCCAGACAAGTCTGCCTAATTTCAGCGGCAACAACTGACTTGGCAAGAATAACTGTTCTGCAAGTAATCGTCGTCCGAATTACAGATCCTTTGACTGCCGACACTCTTGGAATCGAGGTAGCAGTTACGTCGGAACAGTTCCCTTGGTAAACAACAGCAACCTGACCAATGGTGGTTTTGGTCTTCTGTGCAACTGCTCATAACACTTCGCTATCAATAAACCTCCGCTAACTCTCACCCTAACGGCCAGCAAAAGCACCAAAAACCCAAACGACTCGTGATTTTGGTAGCCGTGGCTTCGTTGGAAGCGAAGTCCAACTGGAAATGTGGATTAACATATTCCACAAGGCATGCCACCTCCGGAACCTTTATTTGAGACACAACCGAGACCTTATCATTGAAATCCAACCGTGTTACTACAAGTGGGGACGCAGTCCGACTGTGTGATGCGCCAGTTTCTAGCCGCAGCGGCATTAGCAGGTTTACACCCGACACCCACTCCAAATAACTGAAGAGGCATCCGTTTTCCAGCCGGATGTGCTGTCAGTAGTATCTGCTGGTGGCTACAGTAGACATCTACCTCCGGGTGCCGCAAAACCAGCCCCTGGTGCAAATAACCATCATTTTTATCCCGCCTCCGTGTTTTCTGCGCCAAATTCAGTATGGGTTCATCAGGCAGTGTCGTCCCACGGTCTTGATGGAGCCGACACCACTACAATGTTGCTCCCACGGCCGACGGTTTTATTCCATGACGAAGGTTCCAGGACCCCAAACGGAACCATGTCAACTTAGAGTTCGGTAAATTCAGCTGTCCGACATCAAACTTTGCAGCAACAACAAGCTGCTGCTGCCACTCTGAAATCGGGCGGCTTTGCAATGCCTTACTCCGGTCAGTCACATAAGCATGGACAAGGTTCACAAAGCCAGTGGCCACAGCAACAGCAACAGAAGCAGAAAAAGCAAGCCGTCATAGCCGCCGCCATGGACGCACCAGCTGCCAAGTCAAATGTTCCTCAGACGACTATTCAGGGGTCAGCTCTGAGTAATTCCTTGTCCACTCCGGTTAATAATTCCCCGGTGCAAATGGCGGTTCGTTTCCTTTAGATTCGGGTACTGCTTTCAGTCCATCAGCTGCTAGTGGTTCCGCGAAGCTGATACCGTTTTCTAGCCGGTTTACCAAGGCAATGGTTTCGGTGACTGGTGGCCGATGGTTGAGTCTAGTTGAACTAATTTACTACTGAATCTATAAGCTGCTCCGTTGGTAGCAGACTTATCGTGTCTCGATTATTGCACACTTTTTGGGCACTCGCAAATTTACTGTCTGAAACTAGCTATCTGTGTTGTCCATGGTTGCTTTGCCAGTCCTTTCTTAATTTGTCCCTAGTGCTCTCTCCTTTCTAGAAAAAATTACACTTGCGTCCTACGTCCGTACACAATGCACTTAGGTATCACTCACATGGTTTCCGTTGCTGCCCTTGGTTGTTTAAAGTTTAAAACAAATTTGGCATTTTTATCGAAAATTTGGAGTGACTTGCTTGTTTGCATTACCAGGCGTTACAATGGTAAAACGTAACCCATCGAACAACATAGCCCCAAGATTAAAGTCAGAAAACAACTCAGTTAACATTACACATGGTTACTGGCAGGTTAACAGGAGTACTGCTTAGCGCATTGCTCTGCGCTAAGATGCACCAATAGCGCGTATTGCGGCGCTGAAATTCGGTTTGAGAACAGCCGTAGATGTCACAATGTGGCCGAAGTGTTTAAAATTTAGCAAGTTTTTCAACGTCCACGGCAGGTAACCTGCGACAGCTAAAGCCAATGAATCAAGAGTGGCGGATGAACAATGTGCAAACCTGGCTAAAATATTTGTAAGAAAGGGCGGAGGTGAGCAATAAACAAGTAATATCAAAACGGGAAAAGAATCTAAAAGTCAAGCATTTTACGGTTGATTCCCTAAGGAAGGAAATGTACAAAATCGGTTTGGAAAAGTGCAGCAGAACAGAGTAATGACATGCATAACTGTAACCCAGTGCTTGAAGGCGCCGCGAGAGAAAGCGTCACCAAACTCCAGGGGGTAAATGAAATATCTAATGGTAATGTGCAGTGAGGTTGGATCCACTTGCCTCCTATCAGTGAGGGATCAGGTTTTTGGTGATCACATTGAGATTGGTACCCCCAGGGTGAATTGGAACAGGTGTCCGGAGTTAGGATGATAACTGAATTTCAGGAATTATACGTGGATGATTTCGTACATGTTCACTGTTGATCTGATGGGCCTGTTATCAACAGCTAAGTCAATATATGTGGTGAAGATTTATTTGTACATGGCATGTTTCCCTTGGAGATTGCATTCTGCGACCTCCAATTCCGAGCGAACTTGCCTCAGGGGCCGTAATGTTTCGTTGGGGAAACATGCTGCTTAACATTATCCATGTACTTCCGCATGGTCTAGAAGGTAGATGTTTTTGACCCATCTGAGTGGTGCTCTCGGTGCCTCTCGATAGTCTGAGATAATGGAGGAAGCGGCAATATGGAAAGTGTTCCAGATGAGGGGCTATGGTGAGTGGCAAAAAATGTAAATGGGTAACTAAAAAGGCGGGGAAGTATGGGAGTGAATGGGAAAGCGGGGAGACATACCCATAGTGACTGCACTCCCGCGGGTTGAAAAGCGTTAGGCTTAGTGATGTGCCAGGGGTAGATCCCCCTCAAAGTGGTTCGGACCATTCCACTCAACCAACCATCAGAGAGCGCTAACCTTATGCGTTTTCATATTAAACTAGTACATTAGGTTCAATTGCGCCCTTGGTTGGAGCGCTTTGGAAAGTGGAGGTTCATGAAAAACAGGGGAATTGGTTGGAGCTCGTGCCTTGGATAACCTAGTGAATTCTATCGGGTCAGGAGCCACAATGCCAATTTGGGCCCTGGAGAGTACGAGGGGTAGTAGGCCAGGAGAAACCCACAGGGTTTGGCCGATGGTGGAAATTGAGAAGAAAGTAAAAGCAAGTCGGTCGCTTGGAGAGTATCTAGAGAAAGGGAAGCTGAGAGTGGCTGGTAATCAGTGGCTGAAAGCAGGACGGCGAAAGTTGGATAGCGGGCTGTCGCTGGCATAGTTTAATGATAAAATTGATTCGGTTGGAACATTTGCCGCCGGCTGGTATTAAAATAACCAATATTGATACAGCTCTGACATTTTTCATTTTAGCTGTGTGATGGTAAGTGTGCCTCTGTAAAAGAGGAAAAATGTAGCAGAGCGCTAAAGAGTTTGAAAAGAATAATATGACGGCTGCTGTAGAGGCCCTGAGAATACGTGCCCGGCGTACACATCGAAGACAGGGGAGGTGGGGCGGAAACCCAAATGGGTGGGGCCACACATGCATGTGGAGAGCGTAGTTTGATAATACCCCAATAAGTCTGCTGCATAAGAACCAATAGCATATCAAACAAACACGGCTATTTTTGGGCTTCATTTCCCAGTATCGGGTCCAGGCTAATTGGAGAAAACCTCAATGCCGAGGGTGGCCCATTTCCTTCGCAGCCCGGTTATAAATTTTGTTTACTTTTTTCTAACAGAGAAGTGGTTAAACCCATATAAGAACTTTCCATAGCTACTTTAACCAAACATAATTTTTCGCCTATTAGCAACTTTTCTCCACTGCTTAGGTGATCTGTTTTCTCCACGTTCGCAAGTCATGGCGCTGCTGCGGTTTCACTAGGGGCTTTGCCGCAAATGTCTACAGAAAAGGAAGGCAGTGAGGAGCATAACTGGTGCTGTGGAGCACGTATCTAGGGTATGAACGAAACCTGAATACGTTTCGTGACTACCACATTTAGGTAGATCAGGTGAAGTAAGCGTAACACATTCGGAAAAGGACGATTCGTTGCTGTTGTAACGTGTAAAGACAAATGGGACAGGGTGAATGTCTTGAGACAGAAAACAGTGAAAAAAGCGATTACCGAATTAACGGAAGTTCTTTGGACAAGGAAATTGCATTGGTTCTTTAAAAAAGGAAGTGTGCCTGGATGGCAACGGTAGGAAGGAAATAAACGGAACAGGGCCCTGAGTTACACGGGACGGTAACGCCATTTTGTTGCTGCATTTGCTGATACCAGATCTAGGGTTCATCAAACGGATTGTGAGGCAGAAGAGAGAGTCAGTTTGGGTATTAGGAAATTATTGGCGGAATCAAAAGCACGCTAGTCCAGAATGTGGGTGCCGGTCAATACAAGGACCTGGGTGACACTCCGGGAAGTATTTAGGGCTCCCCTAAAACTGGAATGGTTGTCTATGCACCAAATGCTACTGGAAAATTCGTTCCAAAGCTGGGCATAAACAGCAAGAAAGAGATTTGATCTTACAGAGGATTTGACAGTTTCTGTACGGATGGTTGGAGCCATGTGACTGAGTGGGTAGGGTCTGACAACGGAGAATATAGATGAGGCGGTGGAGAAAGAATGCCTTCAACGTTTGTTTGACTCGAGCAATGTAGTAGCGATTCTGTTGATTTTGTTCCTGTTAACACATTTAACTATTCGTTCATTATTGGCATGCTCATGATTGTTCAAATCCAATTCTGTATAGTTTTGTTATCTACTAAAATAGTTTTCACGAACACAGTTTTGTGCTGTTGTCAGACTGCCGATTTTTACAAATTATGTCTTGTTAGGGGCAATGTTCCATAATTCACATGCATCTGCTCGCATTCTTTTGTTCTCGAATCTCTTTGTGTGTTCAATCAAACAGCAAAACGCACTATCGTTTACCTTGCGTTACGACAGCAGAACGGTTCACCGGTCTTTCTATCGTGAGTTTACCCTTAAACACCGCCTTGATCATCATGTTTTCTCTGCCATCCACTTATACTCCTTCGAATGTGCATAATATCTAGTTAAGCCGTCTGTTCATGTTTGCGCGTGGTCATTTACACTTTATCCAGCATACCGCTTAATTAGGCGCCATTCTAAGTCAACATTCTATTCCTTGAGGCAACAAAACGAAAACACGAGTTTGCCTCTGTAACGTTTTACACAACAACCAGAAATCCCTTTCACTCGCATCTGCCTGTTTCTCTTTTGAACCCCTGCTCAATGACAACGTCAAACGTTTCACAGAGACGGACAGCGCAATCTTTGATAACTGCTACCCCACAGAAGACACAAGGAGCACTTCTACAAATCCCGTAATAACCTAAGCGTGCGGCATATTTCCAACCTAATAAAGGCTGAAATCAAACGCATCGACGCTTCATTCGCAAGGCAAATCCTAAGTGGTAACAACAGTCAATTTCTAAGGCGAAGCATTCGACTGTTGCTTGGGAAGAAGAAGAAACAGGTGAAATGTTCTGCGGATGTCGGCAGCATCAGTCGTGCTTTCAACCATCCTTCCACTTATACCCTGGTCATATTTGTACAGGTTGATGATAAGACAGTTACAAGTTTTCCTAGAGAAGAGGTGCTTTGCATTCTCCACACCACGACAATTACCAGAGGGGTAGGTAGTGACAGCTTATCATCAGCTCTTTTAAGGCATGTTTCTGTGGCTCTGACGGATGCATTGACTTCCCTGCTTAACTTATCATTAGTCTCGTCTTCTCTCCCTGACCGTTGCAGACCCATCACTATTATTCCCACCCCCAAATTCATCAATTCTACTGCCTTTCTAAAACGCTTTCGCCCCATTGCCTTAACATTTTTCGACTTAAACTGACGGACCGTGTTGCACTTAAAGGCCTGCGTTCTGCTGTGTATCCTCCTGAAGATCCATTTCAGTTTTCCTATAAATCAAATAGGTCCAATTTGAACGCTATCGTCTCCCTCATTCATCAGATTTATAAATCCCTAAACGCATCGATGAAATCTGTCCGTTATGCCTTTTCAGACTATTCGTGGGCTTTTGATTCTATCCCACGGTCTCTTCTACCTCACAAACTTGAGACATTAGGTTGTCCCTTTATTAGCTTGGCTGTCTGATTGCTTTACTAACCGCTTTCAGTGCATATGACTGGACGGTAAGACTTCAAAACCGTTGGTTAATAAACCAGGCGTGTTACAGGGTGTTGTTCATTCATCGCTTTATTTTCTCTACTTAAATGAGCCACTTATCAACCAGCTCACCCTGTCATCTGTTAAGTATGCTAATAATGTTTCCCTCTCCCGAGCCGTTTCGAACAACGCTGATTTTCGAAGTTTTCCCAAAATCCTCTCTTCTGTTTACGATTTCTCCGCACGCGTTGGTTTAAATCTCAACATATCCAAATGTTTCTTATGTCTGTTCTCTCTCCCTCAGTCAGCCTACACATCACAAACGTCTTCTATCAACTCGAAACTCTTACCAGGGTTGGTTCTGTGCAGTATCTAGGAGTTACTATTGATAAAAATCTAAAATGGAATTAGTACAACTCCGCCTGTGTAGGGAATCTCCGACGGTTGCCATTTCAAATCAGGACGCCTCGGCACTACAATTTGAAACAAACCACCACCTCCGGATTTGTATATCAGTGTGTTTTTCTAATCCTTCTTTACTGTTTTTCTGTTGTTTTCCCAGGTTTACCTAATAAGGACCAAAATTCTTCAGCCCTGTGTCCTTCTTACCATTAATTGAACTGTCCCTCAATCCATGTGATCATTCATCACCATCTAGGAAGTTTGCCTACAAAATTCGTTTAGATCCCACGCCTCCTCTGCAAAACAATCTTTCAAAGTGCCGCTCTCATATTTCAACACGATCCGCTTTTTGTGCCCTGCCCTGTAGAAACTCCACTGTCCCTTATTTATCTAAGATTTAAACAACATTGACCAGGTTTTATCTGAATTCCTGAGCCCCTTCTAATAACGTGCTATGATTATGCCTTGATGAGCTTATTTTTCACATTTTTATGACCTGCGATTTTATCTGTTTTCCTATTTTTTACTCTCATGTTTTTCGGCAAAAATGCCGCATTAATTCTTAGAGGCAAAATTTTATACAGTAAAATAGATTCTGCTGAGGCCTCTAAAATCGCCTGTTTCTTGGTCAGGCTCATTGAGCTGAAACGCCCTGGATCTCAATGTTTAATCTTTTTGGGTTGGTGGGATATAGCTTTCCTCTGTAACTAATTTGACTCGCCATTATTCGAAACGTATTTCTCGGGAACCATCAAGCGTAAGCATTTGCGTTACAGGTGTTTTCATTGCGCAGTTGTATGATGGAACGATACCGTAATGTATGTTCTTGCCAATTTGTTGATGTAAAAGTTTTAGTTTTGCACTAGGGCTTTTCCCAGAGGATAAAGCAGGGACGGGTTCAAACGTTTTTCTGGGTTGCTTAATGTTAATGTGCCCAGGATCAAGGGTAAATTTGGAAAAGATGCTTGTGAACGTGGATAAAGGTGTACCTAATTGAGATTCGCCATTTTTCGTTTTCACAGAAACAGTAAGGCAAGGAACTACGTCCTAAAATGCGTGACGATGGATAATCGTCAGTTTTGCCGTTTTACCTCCAATTCCTTTGCCGTGGATTTTGTTGATAAGTAACCGGGACCATAAAATTGTGCCTCAAGCAGTCAAATACTTCAAGTTTGTGGAATAGGGATGACCTTTGAAAGGAAGCAATCCAGCTGACCATTCCAGAGAAGCAAAACGTACGGGTTTCACAGGTTCCTATAGGAACTCAAATGGTGAATAAAAGAAGCAACGTCCTCCAACGTGGACCAGCCCAAATGACGAGCATTCTGGGGAGGGTCATCAGAAGAGTTCATGAAGCGTATGCGCTCAAGCGCAACACACCATTTCATTTTGAGGCCAGAATTTGTTAAGGGATTTGGGCAGGATAGTTTAGTCAAATCAGTAGGAGCGCTAAATTTAGAGATGTGGACGACAGCGGGTGACTCTGGAGGTAAAAAGAATTAGATAAGCATAATGTTCTGATGATTAAAAAACACTTCGGTCAAAGCCAAACCTTTTGGCAGAGGTAATAGCAAATAGTCGGAACAAACTAAGTGATGGTTTTAGATTTACGAAAAAAATTTAAATACCATTTCCACAGAAAAACGTAGCTGGCGCGGTATAGCCCTGCATGGATTACTGAGGCAAAACAGGAATGATTAATTGAGGCTTATTTATTGCGTAATACGTCGACATAATTAATAAAAATAATAACTTTGATGTACTTTTTGAAGTTTGCCGATAAGCATGCAGGCTGCAAATCCATAATGTATTAAGGAAAAGGTTTGTGTCAGCTGTGGGTTCCTAATAATTTTTTAAAAAATACCATCAATGAAATAAAATAGTAAAGTTGTGCAATGGACTCGAAGTAGACGGCTACATACAATGGCGCTCTTGGCGGCGGGAGTCAGTCGGTTTATACCGGTGGCTTGGGCCGTCGGCGTATTTGGACCGAGCAGATGAACAGCAGCGGGCAAAAACCGAGGAATATGGGACGGCAAAAAATATGGACAAAGGATGTATAAACAGTTTTGTACTCAGACAAATCGTCATTTAGAATCGGTTCAAATGGATCGGTAAACGGGGACCGGGAAATGAAAGACATCGACTTAGCTGGGCTGGCACCCATTTAAGGTCGGAAGAAAAACGATGTCATTTTCATACCCGAGGACCTGGCTTGATCAGCCAAAGTGAATTGATGGGAAGAGCTCCAAGGTTAAATGTTTGTGAGAAATCCGTGTTATAAGGTGGAGCGGCGATAAAAAACTAATATGATATATGTAGTTTTGGATTCAACATAGGTAAGCTATTAGCAAGGTGCGAAATAAAGTGATGTGAATGACGGATTTAACAGCGGAAAGAACGTATGCATAACGCAATTTTGATTGAAATATTAACATATTCGTGATCCCAATTTTTGTCTATTTTTCTACCACCTGAATGAAACGCAGTGCAGAAATAAGAAACGAGGTTAGCCACAATGACTAAAAGTTAGTGACGATAATAAAAGCTGTGAATACATGCAAGCTCTTTTCACCAATTGCGATTGATTCGGCCTCATTCCGTGGATGCCCCACAACGGGTATATGTGCTCAGCAAAGCCGTGGGATTATACTTCTGTTTGCTGCCTCCCTTCGTGCTGATCTAGAGCAGAGCAAGTTTTCTCGTAGGCCAATCAAAAGTTTCATCGATATTTGCAAGAAAGCTGTACATTGCGACATTTTTCTATGCCTGGGGTTTCTAACGCAATCAGCTCCGAGCATCCTCTCATTTTGAAGTTTGTGCGTAATGGCCTTTCGCCGCGTTTGACCCTTAGCAGTTTTTGTGCCCACCAGAAAACTTGCGTTATCTCAAACTTTGATGTAAATTCAGCCTACCCCAGGACACATCCACCCACCGTGCGTTCTGACTTCAAGCCGTAGGTGGTCATAACCACCAAAGAACGGAAGTAGCCACGACAAAGGTGGTCTGCTACAAGCAACCAACCGACCGTAGCTTACTACATCAGTGCCGCTGGCTACCAGACTGAATAAGCTGTTTGGAGTTGCGTACACTATGGCGGAGATACCACTAACCTCACAGAAGCAACGGTTCTGGTCGTTCATCGAAGTGGCTTCCCTACCCAACCATCCGGACGCTGTCATCAACAAATGGGAGGGCTACACATTCCGCGGACTTTAGCGGCTGCCAGGACTAATGGTGACACTTCGGAAACTGGCCCACCCCCAGTATAGGCACGTCTAGCCCATGCTTTAGCTTAGCTGAAGACCATCCCTTTTAAGCTGCTTGCCGCGTGGAAAATCCTAGCTTGGAAGATTCGCGTGAGAAACGGCTTCCGGATCAGCATTAGGGGGAATCGCAGCTCCACCAAACACTCCTGTGATCTACGATCCTCGGAGGAGATTCAGTCAGTGTTCCAACGGTCTTGCAGACCAGAAAGAGAACGGAATCGTGTCCGGAGGTATCTCGACATTACATATAGAGCCAAACTCAAACAAGCTCTCGTATGTCTACAAAAACATCGGCAGAACGGTGAATAAAGCCTATTCCTCCGGGATTTTAGGGCAAAGAGATGCAGACTCCGCTTCAGCCGAATTGACTTACCGGTTGCTGTTTCAAACACTTTCCAGACTCAATTCCCTCTTTGAGGCTTATACCCGGGGTCGACGGGGCCCTTACATTCTCTGAGCTTCGCCTGGAACACTTCGATTGACGTTCTCAACATGCTGAAAAAAGCAAGAAGTTGCAAGCGCTCGCATTGCAGCAACTGCCGGTCGTCATTGCTGTAATGGAAACCTGGCTCACTCATGGTGTGAATGATTCGAAGGCTTTCGTGGCCGGATACTTCGTCCATCAAGCCGATTGAGCAGACCGTAAGAAGAGTGGTGGCGTCAATTTGTTCTTCCAAAGTGAACTCTGTTTCTTTCGTGCACAGATTTGTTGGTCCGCATGGGGACGGTGGAGCCATTTGATCAGACTGAAACTATGAAACGGATTTGTAAAGACCGGCGTCTGCCATGAGCCTCTGGGAGATAATCGCAAGGACTTCTTTGTCGAACTATGCTTTCGGGCGTGGTAGTCACTGTTTGGTTTTAGGCGACTTCAATCTGTCCCACGTGAGCCAAACAGGGACCAAGCGCCTCCCAGAAACAGACCGGTAGTCCAAAGAACTCCCTGATGTCCTCACCAAATCAGCCCTCTACCGGCACGCTTGGAGACAGAAAAGGACTGCATTACAATAATCAAATGTTTGTTGACCCGCAGCGGCGCACCTGCCAGAAGAGACGCAATCTCTCACTGACATAGAGAGTTGGCCTGGCCAGGGTTCCACGGTGGTTTCATGGGCCTTCCATCACTCATGCTTCCGAGATACCGCACGAATCGGGCATAGGGTCCTCCCCGGTTGGATACGGAGCAGCGCTCCCCGATCAAGGGACGTAGTGGAACCTTAAGGGTCATCTGTCAAATGTTGGCTCCCTACTAGCTGGACAGAACCTCACAAAAAGCATACAACTCCCGGAAACGGGCTAAATACAGGAGACTTGAAAATTCACTGCCGAGTGCCCTGATGAATATTCCGAAAAGGCTGCTCGCGTTCCCCACTTTGGCAGACCCCTGCCAGAGCGGACGTCCGTGCATTAAAGTTCGGGGGAGGGACAGCCGAGAAGGTCTGTGGAAAGCCGTCCAGCATTCCTAGGCCTGCCGCCAGGATTTCCCGCCCTCTTAACGGCTGTGTCCTTCTCCGAAGCTGTCCACCGAAAACATCAAACTAGCTGGGCTTTGCACACCATTGGGGTTACTGCAGAAGCTTCAGTTTCCGGGGCCTGTCTGGTTTCACCGTGCTCTTCTGGGGGAAGGAATCGCCTAAACACTCGCTGGTTGTTCAAAAATTTACTAGCAGCAGTAGTACATCCATTGTTCAGGGGAGGCTCGCGTGGCTGCCTTGTCGACTACCGCATTCTTGGTCTAAACTGAATTAGGTTCAAAATGATGAAGATGATAGCTGTACGTCTGCTGAACTTGCAGTGCAATCAGCTTCTGCGTGACGAAAAATACGGCTTCCGTCAACACAGGCCTTGTGTCACCGATCCTCCTCTGATTTGCAAACTCTGGGGAACTCCCAAGACCGACGGACTTTCGGTGTGCTTATGTAAGTGAGGCATTTACCAAGGTTTTTCATGGTTCGCTGCTTGAGAAACTTCTGGCCGATGGGGGAAATGCCCGTTGCTTAACTATATTCGGCATTTCCTTATCGGCGGGAATTTCTCCGAATGGGTCTGGCAGCAAAATTCTCAGCCTTTATTAACTCCCATTGAGGCCCCACACGGACCACTCGATTTAGAATGCTTTATGCAAAAAATGCCCGTCCCAGGTTGGTGCATTTTGGTCTGGCAGTGTTTCCGCGAGTTTTGATGGAGGTGAGGCAAAGGGGCCAAGCGCAATACCATATGGCTCATCGCGCGACTTCGCGGGATTGGTTATAAAGCTAGACTTTGTATCCTCCACTGCCTTCCGATGTTTTATTGACGGCTCCGTGGAAATTTGATTTGTCTGTGGCAGATTCGTCTTGGTGACATAGAGCCGACGATTCTTACTGAGCTCTCATTTTGCAGGCGTGATTAGACTAGCGGTCATCCTCTCACTCTATGGTCCATTTTATTCCCGCTGATAGAGCATCTTTCTGTGAGAAATACCTCACTTTGTCAGGCATTAACTGCACATTTGTCGCGGGGCGGGGGACCACGAGAGTGGTTTCCAACGCCGCCTCGATGAGACCTGATGGGGACCGTGGCAACTCCCCGAAGGGGAGGCGGAGTCTGCCGGATATGCTAATGAACGGGTTTAGGCGGATTGTGTCCTGCATGCTGTCTATTAAAGAAGTCGAATATGAAGAAGAATCGGAACGCAAATGTTGGTGTACGCAACTTCATGCTGAGACTATAGAGGTTATGAGAAGAGAAGCTCTTTGTCCAGGAGTATTTGCGACTTATTTGAGCGAGAAATGTGTCAATGTAGACTCAGGATACGGTGTAGTAACTTAAGGCAATTAGAAAAAGATGGCCCTTGTGATTACTCCGCCAGTGGGAAATGTTGAAACGGGACTCCATTCTAAGAACGCAAGAGTGAGGGCAACCTGCAAAAGAAAAGAGCAGAAGAAGCCGGGAAGCCGTACCGTCAAAAGAATGTGGTGGATCTCACTTTTTTTCACCGACGGAACACGGAAAGGTCAATCAGAGGCCATTAACCGGAACGGAAATTTGCTATTAAGTTCCATAAAATGCCATACGATCGAAATTAGGCATGTGGCGTGGATGGGCAGTCGCATCTGCAGGTAGTTCTGTGCGGCCAGTCGACGATCAATGAAAACCATCAGGAATAACACTAACGCTTGTTCGCCAGAATATGGGTGGAGATAAACTTGAAGATGCAAGTATTCGGATTTGTGTTCCACAAAGACTTTTAAAGCTTGTCTGATGTGAGATTGCAAGTAAGCAGGAAGCACCGTCGCATTGCTTGCACAGTACCCCCACCACGGGCACAAGCCCCTCGAAAGGTCACCCATTTCTTCAGTAATGGTCTCCTGGCCATTCTCTGCAAATTTCATCATTCTCACTTCCTGAACATTGTCCTTCCGAGGGGACGTGGATAAGAAACGAAAATCGCCCCTAGCACCACTGCCAAAACCACCGAAATTGTTAGTGGATGAACTGCCAACGATGTTAAATCCCGGAGCATCAAACATGACAAATGACTCCAACATGCCTCCTCCGAAAAACGAATCAAATATTCTGTAGAACACAGAAGGAGCTGAGAGAAAAGCGGCTTCAGAATGGAGTGCATGCATCGACCTGCTGGATTGTCTCTTTTGATGGTACAAGACACCTGTGTGACGGCCCCTATAACAGTAAGACATTGAGCAATGAACCCTTGTTGGTCCTTGAAATGCTTTCATTGACATAAACAGAACTAGCTCCAAAAAACGTTATACTCCAGAGCCGCCGAAAACTTCCCTGAATACGTCGACTGGTTTGCTGAAAGAGAAACGGAATGGTGTGAACATTGAGAACTGGTCAAAGTCAGCCAAAATCAAAAATACCTACCAAAAATCCCTGTTTTCATACTAGCTATGTACTTGCCGCTTACTGGAATCCGAAAGACCTTCGTAAGTCTCATCGAAGAGCTTCAAACGACGTTTTGCTTCTTCTTTGTTGCTGTGGTTTTCGTCTGGATGCCATTTTAAAGCCAGTTTGCGATAGGCACTTTTTTAATCTCAGCTGGAGAAGCAGATCTAGCGAAGCAGAATACCTCGTGGTAGTATGTCTCTCTCATAACCGAGTTCCAGAAGCTGCCAGCGAAATAGCAGCGCGTACAGAAACAATCGCACGATCCGTGAAAATGTCTTAGGCTGCCCACTGCAGTATCAATAAATTTCCCAGTAGGCCTGGATGACACCAGGATCCACAGTAAGGTTGAAGAAAGCCAGGAGCCTGTTATATTTAACTGTGCCTTTGTGTACATCGAAAGTAAATAGAAATAGGGGAATATCTAAAGCCAGGGGAGAAATACCAGGGTGGTTAGTATACTAGTACTCCCGTCAAAAATCGAGTAGAGCTGCAAAAATGACAAGTGTTATTGCAATTTAATAACCTCACTATTGCGTAGATAAAAGAACAAAAGCAGCACCAAAAATCCTTCGATATCAGGGATACGGTGTCACTGAGATACCAAAAACAGTTGACTACACGCGATCCAGCAAGCCATAAGAATCAATCTCAGAGGTTATCAGTTCTTCTCGATGGTGCCATTTGACATTCTTGAATGGGTTTTCAGCATTATTTGTTTCAGGCGGAGGCTTAGTCCATGAAAGTGCAAATTTGACTAGGAAAAAGTCGGACCGTTGTTTTCCGGGAAATGTGGCGTGGATAGTACCACTGCTATTGTCTAATGGCTGTGCAGTGCTGGTGGATTCCCCTTGTAATGGGAAGGCCCCGCATAAGTAGTGCCTTATTAGAAAATAAATAAACGGCAGATTCAATTTTAGTATGCGGAACAAGGATGGCCCCAGGTTCAAAAAGGTGCATTCATGCGTATAAGTGAGTTCCGGACTGTTTTCTGGTAGTGACCAAGTATGGGACCTTCGTACCTTTGCAAAGCCATTCTGTCGCTCCTGCGCATGTCCGAGTACTAGATAGCGCCATATTCTATTGGTGGTCTAGCATGGATCATATGCATGCATAGCCTGTTCCCTCTAAAAAGAAAAATCCCATGCGCTACTCCGATAAGCGTCCCGCATCTGGCAACTTGCTTGCAAATGTGCACTGAAGGGCTGAAATTAGTAGAGTAATATAGTCTCAAGCCACGCACCTTAGTCTTGATGGGCACCAGATGTTCTCACAGATGAGAGAGTTTGCATGGAACCAAACATTTTACCGTAAGAATGCAAATGTTCTAGGCTGGAAACTTCATTAGACAGTTAAACACCCAATAATTGAGCGGATGGAAATGAAGAGCTATTTTCTGCAGTGCAGAATCTGAGACGCTGGGGGTCAAAAGTTTGGAAAAGTTTTACGTCGTCCGCAAATGGATGAGGAATTATAGAAAACAGGTGGTTTGCGTCAGTGAAAATTATCACCCCAGTTGTTGTTGGCAGGGGTCTAGAAAGGACATGTTAGAGTTAAAGTATGGCGATGTGAGGTCAAGTAAGTTGCTACCCGTGGGGAAAAGGGCTCAGCAATGGCGTACGACCTAGCGTTTAAAAACAACTGGGTATGGAGTGCCCAATCAAGGGCCACAGACATGCCCAGAAAGACCGCGACCATTGACGTGCATCATTTGCAGCCACGGTATTATGATTCAAAAAACCTGTTTCGTCTGCGCACAACTGGTTCTCGAAAAGCCATGCTGACCTGTGCCGATGAGGTCATTGCTAAGCCGATGATGAGTAAATTTTGCCATGATCAATCTCAGTGATTCTTGAGAAACCCGGTATAAGGCTTACTGGATGTTAGTTGTCTGGGTCGGGAGAGGATCTCATCTTATGCCCACGGAAGACTTCCACTGAAAGGGATAACAAGTGCAAAAGGAAAAGTAAACGAGTTGGATAAAAACAGTGATATCATGACCTCCAAACCTTAGGGCAGCCAGGCAAAGCGCCCGGGGCTAACCGGTGAGAGGTTTCCATATAAGTAATGTGGATGGAGACTTCAGGTGAGTGGAAGTTGTTGTTGTTGCAAAATTCGTTTTGGAAATGCAACACACATGGGGCTAAATGATCGATGTTGTCGTTTTCTGTGTCTGATGCGATGGCATGGGCATTGTAACGTGCTCGCAGCTCAAAGGGTCGCCGACGTGATCGACAGTGGCTACGTACATTCAGGAACGTTGAATACAAATGCGTTACTTGCGCAGCTAACCGGTTTATGGGCTTCTGCAACTATGGGATCAAGGGTAGTTCCTATTGCATCCTGGATTTTGGGACCCCGCGGCTACCAGGAAATCCATAGTGAGTTTGAGGATTCAGCGTGGAGTCTACGCCCTCCATGGACGCCAGCTGATCCACGAGGTCCACCGTTATACTTTCTGCTTTGATATGAGAATATGTGATACTTAGTAGATTTACGTGCTGAAGCTGTATTAACGTATTTAGGATAGGGTGTTGATTTGTTGACGGTGGAATTTTCTTCTTGGTTATTCTCGCCACCCTATGCCAATAGGTCCTCAAGTTGTGTGGAATGGCTTTCCGGGCATATACCATATGCAAGAGTCACCCTCAATCCGACGGTTTGCGAGAGGTATTGTAAATAATCAATTGGGATGCAGCGTGTAATGTTGAGGTTTCTATACAGTGGGGCCCAACGGAATCCCTTAGACCTCGCCGTGTCAGCGCGTGGTTTGAAATTTTTCTGGATTCGTTTCCCTAGCTTTAAACAGTTTACCTACTTATCGTTTGGTAAAAAGCCTTGGGTGTTGTTCAGAAAAATTCCACAAATTTATCTGCATATTGCCTTTGCGCCACTTTTGTCTCTTCTACATAGTCCGTTTTCCCCACTCGACTTAGTTTTAACACTATGCCGCAGCCAAACCGTGTAAAGATTACTAACAGGAGAACAGGCGTGCCACGATCTAGGCCCAAATCGCAAATAGGAAACTGCTCGGTAAAGCTAGTTGATGTATTTCATGAATTAAATAAGAGATTTGAAGACTTGGAGAAACGATTGATCAGCACTGTTGCCCACCTGACTTCAGCCGAGGCAGCGATCACTAAGCTGGCTCCATTCTCCCATCTCATTGAGTCTTGGTCAAACCCCTCCTTACACGACCTTGCTGTTGCTAATCGATTCATTGATTCAGTGTCCTCTGAATCACTTAGACGTATCCGGAACAAACAATGCAGTAATTTCCAATATTCCAGATCGTCAACCAATGAAAAAGGTCAAAGAAAACATATTGAGGGCGTGTAACATGGATCACCATCCCAGTCACTGTGTGAGACTAAGAAAAAAGATCCAACAAAAATCACGCCCGCTCCTGATGCGATTCCAAGACGAAAAAGTCGCCCGTGAATTCATCAGAAAGAAAAATTCCATTGCTGTAAAACTGTGCACAAATCTATAAGGATTGCCGAGGATAAAACACCGCTCCAACGTGAGGTACTTTGTCTCCAAAAAAGCAGCACCCCAGCCTCCCTCAGCGTGCAAACCATTAAGTCCTCCTGCTATACTCCTACACCACCGAACCCATGTTCACAATCCAAACCCCAAAACTCCCTCTTGAACATGAAGTTGACTTAGGTAAATCACCCTCCTCACCTCCCATTTAACCTCGCGTAAAAACCTGCAACTTGAACCATCGACTTCAGGGTGCAAGTCCCTAATGCAGTCATTTACAACCCCATCTTCAAAGTCCCAGCGGAAATCTGCAAATGAGGCGGTCAGTATGTTTAGAGCATCCAGTCTTCCTACTCTAACCGCCAGCCATGAAGCTGGTCTTATTGTTTCTCTCACCCCCAGACACCAACCCACAGAATACACCCCAAATTTGTCACCGAAAGGGACACCTCCAGTGCTATCTACGCCCAAGAGGCCACAATACGCACCTCGCATCACACAACTAAGAGAAGCTGACCGAAGTTTCAGCACCACTTTAGTAAACGACCCAACAACCCCTGTAACTTCATACACACCAGATATCAAAGGCAGACTAGATCCTTCAAGTCCTCTGATTTTCACCTTTCGCGCTCCAAAACAGCTACCCAGCTTCCTTTACATGGACAACAAACTCGTATCTCACCTCCACCTTCTAGGGAAACCGTCAGGAACCAATCCATCCCGCTGCAACTAGCCCCACAGCGAACTCAATGGATGCCACCAACATACAACGGAACAGAGTGTATTTCAAACCCGTAAACCATGTGAACTTTAGATCAAGTTTACCGACTCCCCCTGATTACCCATATCTTCCATATACCCTAACAAGTCCCCCATTTCACAACTCCGTGCCTTTTCTGCCAAGTCTTTTTTCTCCCTAGACAACCCCTCTCCTGCCCTGCCTCCCATGCTAATGACCCACCCTATTCTCCCTATGTAACTGAATGTGCGATAGCAAACATTAACACGGCGGAAATGTCCCGTGTGACGGAATGCTACGTGGACGGATTACATCATCCCGGCCTACGAGTGAACAACCCACTTGAAGCAATGCCAGACTCCCCAGACAGGTCATTCGCCGTCAGCTTCCAGTCGTATTGCCCTGGGCTGAGGGTTCCCCATTCAAATGATGGAACACTCCTCCAGATAAAGGAGGCCCCAAATGAAACAAAATTGGTTGAAACTAACAAAGCTGAATCTCCCCAAGACGGTCAACAAACAAAAAACCGAGCTTCATTCATCATGACACCAATCAGCAGAAACGATTCTTCAGGAAACATTTTGCTACTATTATAAAATGCACGCTCTATGTTAAAGAAAATTAAATACATCCATCTTCTCACTTTCTCGTCGAACTTTGATTTCATACTTATCACCGAGACGAGGCTGATTAACCACACTCCTGTCAACGCCATAATAATTTCAGGCTATAAATCCTTCAGGAAAAGCCGTGAAGCCCAGCGTGGAGGTGGCCGCCTTGTTTACGTCAGAGAATCTATACTAGCTACATTGCGCCAGGATGCCATGCTAAACACAACCCAAGATTGTGTCTAGGTTAGAGCTGAGATGGGCGGTGACAGCCTTCAACTTAGTAACGTCTATCTACGCACCAGTTCTTTCCAAAATGTCTTTGATGATTACACAACAAAGGAATACTGCTTTTGACCTACTAGGTCCCAAGCTTCTCGCTGGAGGTTTCAATGCACCTGGCATATGCTGGTCCACACTTTCCGCCCCAAATAACTTTCTCCCTTTCCTTGAAAGCATCCATCATGGCGGCTGGACCAAACTCGTAACTAATCCAACAAGAAACCTCAGTGTTCTTGACTTGATATTTTTGATAGGCTTAATAGACGTTCAAAAGTACACTGAATCTAGTTTACCTGGGTGTGGTCATATGCCTGTTAGCTGTTCATCTACATTGCTTTCCTGAATAGGTACGCCTTACCTGACCGAAGAACGTATTTCAGTGCTGACTGGAATCTCCTACCTACTCCAGTTTGTGATCCAAACTGGGACGCATTTTTTTCTATCAACAGAAGTACGACCGGCCGCTGATCAGTTCTACTACACCCTGCACAGTTGCCTTGAAACCATTACTCCGTCCCACATGGTAAGCACGCCGCCCAAAAGGACTTATCGTGACCAAGTAAACTATAAGCTTTCTAAACTCCAGCGGGCCTTTTCTAAGACCAGAAATTTTTCATTGTTTCCGCAAATAAGTCGATTAACGGAAACCCTAGAAACATCACTGGAGCACAGAAGCAAAGAGCAGGAGCTGCCAGCCAAACCCAAACGCAGCACTGGTAAAATTGCTTAAACGCAGAACTAATTCTGGGCCCTCAGTTACTCAAGTCCCGTATATCATTCAAAACAACAGATATGTAAACAACCCACGGTAGATTGCAGAATCGTTCGGTGAATTCTTTGCATCTGCTCTGGTAAACGATAACAATCCCTCTACCCCATGCCAATCTCGCTTAACCACAGAGTCATACTCAACAGTTGTATTTCTTTCGAAGGACGTAGGCCAGATGTTGGTAAAAACCAAAATTGGCTACCACTCTGGACCTGATTCATTGCCTCAGGCTGCGTTCGCATTAGGCGGGAGCGACATCCCAATTTTGTTAGCAAACATCTTCAGCTTATCCATGCAGTGCCGCAACTTCCCGTCACAGTGTAAAAACTGTGGTTATGCCCGCTCACAAAAAGGGCACACGCTATGACCCTGTCCAATAAACCACACCCCCATTGTTTCCAGGATCATGGAGCGCCTGATTATGAATAGTCTTATGGCCTACCTTCTGGAACATAAACTTATTAACCATGGCTTCCTTCGCAAGAAATTCCGCACTACTCGCACGACTGACTGCCTGAACACTATCACCGAGGCCCTGAGTATTGGGAGATTAGTTATAGTAACCTTTTTAGACTTGACGAAAGCTTTCTACAGAGTATCCCACCCTAGGTTGCTAAGTAAAATGGCATCCTACGGTACTGTTGATCCAATGCTATCGTGGTTTTTATTTTATTTGTCATTTAGAAATCTGGTAGTGCAAGTAAATGGCTTAATATCTGAACCTAGATTAGTGTCCAGCGGTATGATCCAAGGCAGCGTCCTGGACCCCTGCTCTTCCTGTTGTACGTACATGATGTCTTCAATGTTATTCGAAACGGCACCCCGTTCCTCTTTGCAGACGATACCAAAATTGTGTACACTTTTCGCCCTGGAGCTTAAGAATTCACCATACGTCACATATCACCGGACTTAGCGTCACTCAACTCCTGGGCAAACGACCGGATGATGAAGTTTTCCGCTGGAATAATCAGCGTCATGGGGTACAAATGCGTTATACCTCTAAGAGAATTCAAGCTTGGAACCCCAACCATTCCCGTTAAGTGCCAAGTTCGGGACCTAGACCTCAATTATTCCTGCACCCTAAACTTCTCGGAGCATGCTCTCGTACAGGTGGCGAAAGCAAATAAATTAGTGGGGCTGTTACACCGAACTCTGAAGTTGAACGAAAGCAAACTACATCTTTTTAGGACCCACGTCAGACCCATTATGGAGTACTGCTCTCTAGTCTACTCTAACATGAAGCAATGCGACAGAGTTGCGATTGAAAACGTGCAGCGTGCATTTACCAAGCAGTTAATTGGCTACTCTACAAGCCTAAATTACATGGAACGCTGTGAGTCGCTGAAATTAGATCCCCTTTGGCTCCGACGCATAAGAGTAAACCTGGTACTCTTTAACTATATTATCACAGGGGACAGATGCATCTCTGCACCTCGTGTTAGAAACCCACTCCCGTGCTCCCTCCGAAATGCGGATTCTATTAAAACACTCCCTGTTCCAAAGACTTCAATTAGAGCCAACTTCTTTATTGTTAGATATTCGTCACTGTGAAATAAACTCCCCCATCAGCTGCGCATCTGTCACCATTGTCTATTGCATTTAAAAGCGTAGTACGTAAAGTAGTTACTGTACCCTTTCTCAATAATCTATACCACCCACACTCACTTCAGGATCGAGTATATGAAACTGGATTGGGCTTCTGAAAAACGCACTGATTTCATCTTTTCGTTCATTGCGGAAAGGAAAGGAAATCTCTCTCGTCATTTCACTAGGAGTCAATCTAGTCTCTTCCACTTTAAACAGAGCTCCGACACCAGCGCATGCTACTTATTTACGTGCAGTTCCACGTCGGATGCATCTCATTGTTCCCCTGCCTGCAGAATAGTTACCTTTCGCTCAGTAGTCTGACTTCATATCCATAAACCTTATCGTTATAACTGCGTATAGGGTGGCTCACCCATAGCCCTCTCCCACCCACTCACCTTACTACTTCAAACACCGTCGCCAACACGGTGTGGCAACCATGACCTGCAACCGTCTTCTTAAAAAAACATTCACTATCACCCTCACCCTTAATTTTCATTAACTCTTCTCTTCATGCAAATGACCGGCACGTAGAAATCACCTTGTTTCTGACGAACCCAAATGATAACCTCCAGACGAAATAAGGCAAATGTCTTGGATTCCTTCTTTCTCATGCCTCATTGGTATCTGTCCATTTTGGCCAATTCAGACCTCGAACTATTGCCACGAATATAGAGTCTTATGTGGTAGCTTCTCTCCCCATAGTGACCGTTTACATCTACCATAACCCACTGGCCCCGACCATTTCTTGTTTCGAAAGGCGTGGCCTCCCAGAGTGAAATATAATCCTTGATTTCCAAGTGCAATTTAGTCAATCCCTAGTGCATCTACCTTTGTAGTTCGATCATTATTTACATCAGCAGCTGTTAGTCCCTGTCCGTTATATTATAATACCGGCTCATTCTCCCTACTCAAAGTTTAGACGATTCTATCAAATACGGGTTCATTCTGTTTACTCGGCGCAGACGATCCACATATTAGATTAGCCAGCCCACCTATATATATGTATGTATATAAAAAAGAAAACCCGGATTCCTCAGCCACCGTCCATACATTTTGAACTGCACCATGCGCCCTAGTTACTTCCTTCTCTGAGCTGCTCGTAAGATTGATCGCCCCTTAATCTGCAGCTGGCGGCTAGGCCAGACTGTTGTCCGTCTTTTCTCTCTCTTCCAGGCCTTATAGTCTTGTTTGGATGGAAACGATCACCCCGTGCCCTGACGATTATCCGATTCTAGAAAGACGATATCTCTCTTACCATACCATGCTTGAATTCCTTCCACCACACCACGAGTACGCCGGCGTTATCACAATAGAGCGGGGCGCGGTCATATCCCCCGCTTTGGCGGGCGCACATCGGGCGGGCAGCTGGCTGCAGCGGTGTGCGGGTGCAACTGGGTTGGCGGATTACACCCCCTGCGTTCACCCTCAAACGGTTTTTCAGGCCGGCACTCCGTCATCCCCACCCATTAACAATGTCGTGGTAAATAGCCCTGTAGCTCATAAGTTCACGTGCGCCAATTTGTACTGGCTCCCTCTTGCTCCTTCCCAAAATTCTTCTGCCGAATCCATACAAAACGGACTCACGAATGGACAGCATTTTTATTGGCATCTGATATAAGCTGACGTTCACAATGCATATTGACACGCGAAAAACATGTGAGGACCGTCATTTTTCATCAACCTCAATTCTAGTCCGCGGAATTCGGCAATAGACTGATGCTGCCGGTAACGGTTCTTCACACGAGTCCACGATACATCGCCTCATTTGACTCCGGTTCTTCTTTTTCTTTTCCAACGCCGCCTTCATCCCTAGACCAAGCTGAAGTTTCTGAACTCAAAATTCCTTGAAACAAACCTGATGTATTAGTATCACGACTGCACAATTCCCATCGATTGTCGCCGCTTTCCTTGCTTAACGGACTATGTTCTCAGAACTTTCCAGTTTTATACTGCCTTTTTGATATCCAGTCTGCTTTTCGCTCATCTCCATTACGTTGTCACATCCATATTGATACTCATCTCCACCATATACCTCTCGTGATTATCGAGTATCCCGGCAAACAGGCGGCGACGGCCATTGCCCTCCAGCCATATTTTGAGCCCGCGATACGCACCTTTGCTGCATTCAAACATAGTATTACTCGCAGTACAAGACTGGTAACCAGCTACAGAAAAATATTCGCGAACCATTATCTAGCTTTGAATTAAAAACCCGTGCTCGGGAAATCACATTTCCCGTTATGATCTTGTGAGCGAAACGGCATTGACTTGTATGTTTGGTTTCCGTTTTCCGTGTTTGCACCGTGCCTTCTTGGCCAAATTTTGATCTTGCCTTGCGCGTGACTCTCGTATGTCCAGACATATACAAAAAATTAAGATCTCTCTCACCCCCTCTCCCTTCGATTTATATTGCTCGTATTTCCTGTTCATCGTCTATGTAGAACTTGATCTCGCATTGCGCATGCATCTCGTAAATCAAGAAATACATATTATTATTGTTATTATTATTATGGGTATGGTGGCAGTCAAATGTTGGTCAAAATAATATTAAATAGAAATGAAACACTGATAATTTATACGTCAAAATACTTTTCAAGCGGTACGTAAATGATAGAGAATATAAAAACCAGCTAATCCGACGGCCGATATGGAGGATGGTCGGAAACTGCGGAAATGTGACGTTACGGGAAAAATATCTAGCACTCCACGTGTAGCGTTGATTATGGTTGTCTGGACAATGATGATAAGTGACGGGGGTGGTAAACGTGAAAATGAGTAGACAAGCCGCTTGGTGTAATTAACCGTGAAGAAACAAATAGCTTGATGTTGCTTACGGTTTACAATATAAAGGCGTTCAATAAAACGCCGTGTAGAAGCTGTAAGTGTTACAGTTAGATCAGCAGAATTGCTACGCGGGGATCAGCTCCAAATGAGGTGCCCAAAAACATTTGTCAAATTTTTCGACCAGGAAAAAGCTCTAAAGGTGTAAATCCTACTACAAAACCAACCTAGTTGACTTAAAAAACTAAAAAGGAACTCACTGCGAAGAGCGGTGTAACGCAGCACAAATGTTCGCAACTGGTTCACGTTAGCACGCTGTTCCGTTAGACAGCACGGAAGAATGCTGTCCGAAACACTGAACCAGACGCCTTTCATGCCAAGAAAGAATACGGTCGTAGGGCGGCATGTATTTGTGGTACGCTTCGAGTAACTGCCAAATAGTGAATATCTGGTTGATGCAAACTCGACCTGGCCGAAATCCGGCCTGTTGTTCGCGGATATCACCCTCGCGAGTCGGTGTCAAACAGCGCGACATTATCGAGGCTAACACATTAGTGACTATCGGAATTGAACTAATCCAACAATGATTGCTGCAGACACTCCGTGCGCCCTTCTTGAAGATGGAAACAAGCGGTGACGGAATACGTTCCTCGTTCCAAATATTATAAAGCAAGGAGGTAAATAATTTCACCAGAGCTTCCCGCCCAATTTGAAAAGAACTGGGGGAAGGTCGTCGGGACCGGCAGCTTGTCCCTCTTTAAAAGCCGAATATTCGACCCTACTTCCACTTCCGTTGGGGGATCAAGTGATAACTCCCAAGGATTCACAGCTTCAGACGTTGGACTAAATACGTTAGCGTGCGGCCAGCTGAACTGATGCCTGAAATGCCCTGCTCAACGACCCAGTCTTTGATGCCTACCATGGATGGGCTCTCCAGTCCTATCGCACACGAACTCGTCAACCGAAGTTTGCCGCTCACGTCTGTCGCGCGTAAGCTTAAACAGTCTTTGACTGTTAACCGAACCGGCCGCTTCCTCCATCTCTTCGGCTACCTTAACCCATCAGTTTTCAAGGTCATTCGTAAGACTTGTCGTAAACTGACGCTGCAGCTGCCAACGCATCTTATTCACTTCCTTGCAGTTAGGCAGCTCGCGTTTTTGCTCCATTAGACCCAGGGACCCTTTCGAGATCCAGTGTCCTCGATGAACACTAGATCTAAGACCACAGGCGAAATTTGCTGCCAACTGCATAGCTTGCTTAATTTGATCCCACTGCTTATCTACACTGCTGCTCGTCGAAGTTCTTAGCACCTCGGATAGTTTCTGTTCGTAGCTGTTGCGAACAGCCGAATCAGACAAACGTTCGACAGCCAATCGGGTTTGTGGCCTGCGTCGATGGCTATTCAGCTGTTGTAAAAATTGCATTGAAACTAACGCATGGTCCGATTCGATGTACGTGGTCCAATATGGTCTACAGAGCTGGACAGAACCCCGCCAACGGAAGCTAACTGCGATAGGGTCCATCCGATTCAAAGTACCTGTCGAATTAGAGTGCCATGTCGCAGTGCGACGCAAACTGTGTCGGAAATTCGTACTAGATAGGAATAAATGATTGTCTGCACAGAATTGGAGAAGTCTTTCCCCGTTGTCTGTTCGCTGAGCAGGCAAGGCGCATCGCCCAGCTAAACAGGACTCCGATGCACTCAGTTTGCCAACTTGTGCATTTAAGTCATCTAACACTACAATGTCAGAGCGTTTGCTCTTCCGAACGAGGGTTGCGTGGTCATCCTAAAACTCGTATTTCTCCATATCAGTACTGCAGTCTGTTGGGATGCACGCCGAGATAACAAATAAACTGCACTTAACACTACTGTCCTCCCGGAGGCCGACTGACCCCTGCAGTCTCACGGCCCACAAGCGACTGTTGACTGGGATCCAGTCTAAAAGGGCTGTTTCAGCCTGCTCACTCAAGACTATCCCTACACCGCGTTGACCTCTAGCTTGGGCTGCTTCGTCTCCTGAAGTGTGAATGAAATACCTTGACGAGACACTTGGCGCAGTTAGTTGAATTACTCTAATCGAATCCGGAATTCGTGTTTCACTCGCGCAGCAGAAATCAATCGAAAGCGAGTTTACTGTCAGAGCCAGCTTGCATTAAATTGCCCACGTTGAAGGAACCGAGATTCAGAGGCTGACGAGGCTTGAGAAAATGTGAGCTAGCAGACTGAATACCACCTACTACACTACTTGACAACAAACCCTTGAGGGTACCGGACGTGTTATCGGTGGGGGCACTATGGGCAGACAGAATGGGCAAAGAGATTCGGCTGGGGGCAGAAGAGACACTTTGAATTAAAGAGAGGGAACTTTGAGCAATAGCATACTATTCCCTACCAACCCCGCCCGATGCAATGGGCAGCGCGGTCCTGATTACCCTGCGCAACGACCGATGTTTCACGGAATCTTTTTACACAACGATATATTGGAAAACTACAAAACCCTTATATATTCTATATCTGCCATTGTGATTTTGACGTTTCCCTGCTGGTGTTGGAAGGTTTCAGGTCAGTATTGATCTATTCTCCGAACACTGAACCGTTATCTTCCAGCTTTTTGTCTCAAGTGTCTCCTCGTTATTATGTTTTCTCCCGGCAAGTGTTTCTTTTCGCCCTCTCCTCCGTTTTGGCGGAGGAATCTGCAACCTCACTGAATCGAAACATCAATGAAATCGGACAAACTAGCGCCTGTCACCAATCAGGCGCTCCAACAGAAAATCCGTCTCTCTTGTTTTCGCTCCAGCACATCCACCATCAACTTTTATCGTGAACGTTCAAGCAGTCGGACATTTTCTCTTATGTGCCGCCTGCTTGGCATCTGGTTATGAAAGTTTGCACATTAAGCCCTCCACATCAGGATAAAAATCTCCAGTGCTGTCCTCGACATTCGCATCCTCAAGATCCCAGCAGAAGTCCGCAAACCATGTGGTTAGAGTACTCAGCTCACCTACGCTGTCCGCTGACCACGAAACTGGTATTAGAGCTGTTCTCACTCAAAGCTCCTAAGCCACCAAGTACATCCCAAAGTTACCGTCAAAAGGGATGCCACCGATGCAATCTTCGTCTTGGAAGCCACAACATGCACTTCTCATTAGACAACTAGGAAAAGCCAGTCCGAACTCCAGTACTACTTCGTTAAATAAACGGAAAACCCCAAGAAACTCAGACTTACCAAGATACCGAGGGCAGACCCGATCCCCAAGTCAACTGGTTCCCACATTTTGCACCACCCAACAGCTGCCTAGTTTCCTCCACATGGACAAAACTTGCATAATTCGTGTCAACTCTTCAGCTTTCACGGATTCTGTCAGATAGCATTTCATCCCAGCACATCTAGCCTTATCGGCTACTCAAGTGGTGCCACTCAGCGTACAACAGAATGAAATTTATTTCCAACCTGGCAACCTTGTGAAATATGGATAAAACTCACTGGCGTCATCTGGCTACCAATATCTTCCTTGTACCCAAGCAAGTCTCCTACAATAAAACAATACCGTGTCTGTCATCCTTTTTCTCCGACATCTACTTCCCCCTGTCTTACCGTCCCTGCATATGTCCCATCCTACTCTCCCTATGTACCCGAACGCGAATTGGCAACGCTCACTGACGCTGAATGTGATGACGGCGGTTTACATCACCACAAGCTTACCCCCACCAGATGTCCTGCTCAACTCGCCTGCCGGATCGCCTGATTTCCACTTCTAATCATGCTGATCTAGGCCGAAGTTTCATCACTCAAATGACGGACCATTCTTCAAAGGGGACACAAGTGAGAATCGAAAAGAGAGAATCAGAGCTTCACCCGTTAGGACATCAATCGGTGGCAAGGAGTCTTCCGGGGGATTCTTGCAGCTTTCATCAAACGTACGCTTTATGCTAAGGGGAATTAAATCTACTCATCTTGTCACACTCTTGTTAACTTTTGATTTCATGCTAATTACTGAGACCCATCTCCATATTCATGCTCCGAACAATGCCATAACTATTCCCGACTATACACCCCCAAGGAAACTGGCGTACATTGTTCTTATTGAAAAGGGGAGTAGCAGGAAATTGCTGCCCTTATGGTATAACAGTCCTGTTACTTTCGGACGGGAACAATTTACACATCCCCGAGATTTGGCCAAATTCTCCTTCCAGTTGCTTGCTTTTGAGCCTCTCTAGGCCCTTGCCTTCTGCAACGAGCAGAATGGAACATCAATCGCTCCGGCTTTCGCTGCAGTTCACAGTGGTCTACGACAGAAAACCTTTCGTCCAGTCATCCTGTACGTATTTTTACCTTGAATTGAATGAGCAGTCTGACAGTGGAAACCTTTGGCTTGAAAAGCAACTCCAACTGACCACTGATATGTCACGTACCTGCCGGCAGGAAAGACAGTATGGAGTTCCGGTGCAGCGTTCTGTGACCAGGAATTATTCCGGCACAGGCCACCGTGCTGCACTTATGTTCGTTTTGAGTCCTCATGCCAATCACCAGAACGACCTTGTTTAGCCGATTGGAGCATGGGCTTTGGCAAAGATATAGGACAGTCCGCAGCTCACTACTGTCTCCAGCATCCTCTCATTTAGCCTAGTTTCCTTTGCTCAATTTCGCTCCTTTGATTGAATAGTAGAAGGATAGGACCAATGCTGCAGGATGTTAACATTTCCCGTTGCATTCTGCTGAACAGCTTATGTATATCTGTCGGAACCTGATGCAAAAACCATCGTGAACTGAATTGAACGACATGGAGGTTGAGTGCAACGGAAAGAAATATTGATTTCATTCAGATGACAAATGGATTGCTTGTGTCAGTAACTTTGATGTGAAAAGGGTCGGGTCATACATTCGGATTACCATCAAATCTGTGAAAACAGTGCTGTTCAGGTGGGTATTGTGCGACATTGGTTCGAAAATATGAGACAAGGTCAATTGTGTTCGACCGTTATGAATTATGGTTGATGACTCCCGGTAATGATTGGGATGGCTCTGAATCATTGTTTTCTGCCTTTCGTTTGAGCAACTATTCTAGCATAGGCTGTGCAAGTCTTCCGCCAATTCTGCTATTTTCAACGGAGTTGCAGTCAAATTAATAAGCAAGATTGGAAGCACAATGTGACACCTGGTTGGTTAAGATGTTGCGAAGATCTGGGTCTGGTCGTGTGTGACTTACACCTTAATTGAAATTGTAAGGAACATCATCAAGAATATTGTCTCGTTTTAAAATAAATTTAACGTGAGCGGCTTTCTCCGTCATTTTATAGACTGAGACACCTTCCATGCCGGTTACTGGAGGTCCATGAAATTTGCTGGGTAAATATTGGTATTCCGGGTTGGGCAAGGGAAGTTTTATTCTGAAATTGTGTCTGGCGTGCGTATACCCCACATAATAAAGAGTCTTTGCAGGGCGGTCTTTTATTGGGGGCAAACCTTGCGAAATGTAAGTACCGCCCAATCCATCTGGCTTTTCTGTGGATGGAAAATTCCTTGGGCTAGACTCCAATAATCTCCTAGTAGAAGACAGCCAACTTCACGCCAGACAGGATCCTTGTTTGCCATAAGAATGACACTGGCTGCTTGTGGTACTCAAACTCTATGCCACTTACAAATGAATATCATACCACTGACAGATTTGCCGATGCAATTGCAGAGGACAGTTGCACGTGCAATGTAGAATGACGTTTAGGGACACGAACAGCAATGAATCAGTGTAACGAGAGCCCTTTAGAACAATTATTTGTACTATTTAATGGCCGTCTGATTTTGTTTCTTTACATCGACCGGTTAAATACTTTCGACCTTAACTCGGTGCTGGTTCAAAGAGAACGCCAGACATGGCTCGCACGTACATTTTCGCGGCTGTTCTTCATACCTTATTCATCGGACCAATCGCAAAGCACCACTATCATGTGCAATCGATTTTCACGCAGGAGGCAACAAGAAAAATGATTGAAGAATATGGCGGGATTGTTGTCACCGAGGTATTTTCTGACTTTTCGTTGGTGCAAGCCTAATGTGAATATTGAGAATGAAATATTTACAGTGTTTTGGCGTTGTTAATAAAATCCTAAACAAGATTGTTTTAATCCGAACTAAGTATGGATACACTTCTATTAGACGATAATGAAGAAAATTAATCAGCGAAATTTCTCTTGAACAATGATTGTTAAGTAACCAGGATAGACGTTCAGTTTGTTAATTATTATACGCTGCATTTTGTATGAGAGACAGTACAAGTTTGTCTCCAAAAAATTTAACCATGATTTGTTTTTGATCAAACCTGTAAGTCTAAATTGGTAAGACGTAATGTTTCTTCGTCAACAACCAAGAACTGGTGGTTCCTACACAGAGCCATCATATTTCGAGCGACATAAATGTCAGCACGCAGTAATTATGTTGTCACCTGGTTTCGGTTATGAAGTTATTTAAATGAACACACTGATGTCTGTCAACTCTTCATCTTAAAAATACCGATCCTTTTCTTGTCTCCATGACTGTCCCACATGTTTGTCTGTCAGATGGGAGCACTTGGTTATTTATCGGTGAATTTCATTAGTGTTATCCCAGAAAATAATAATCCCTTCGTTCAACTTACAAGCATATACTTGTGCTAAATGGGTGTTCTACTGAATAAGCAATTATATATCCCTCTACTAGTCACATTGCTAGGGTTTCTTTCTGGTACTCATTTATTAAGTCCAACATCACACAAAAATGCACCGTTAATGAACCTAAGCATGATTTTGTGTAATTGCATAATGATCAAGAACAGTGGGATTTTGCACAGAAACAAAGGCGTGAAAGGTTCTTACAATTTTCTGCATTTTCATTAAATTTTTAAATCACTATTTACCAGAAATAATTGGACAAAATAAAAATGAAAATCTGTTAAAGACGGGCTGACGGGACGTGATCGTGTTGAAATGGTATCTCCAAATTTCTCAAGACACTAATCCACTGAATCAGATGTGGTACATTATAAATTATTTCATACTGACATCATCTATTTAGAGTCAAGAGATGCAGGTGCACCGATAAAAGTGATTGCCCCAACCGGCTTGAGTTTGCACTTATGGCGTGACATTCAGAACGGAATGTATGTTGACATAAATCTCATCTACAGAAGTGATGAAATGAAAATTAAATGCACATTGCTTGTCAATTATTAGAGGTGAAACTGACCAGGAATAATTAACTTAATAAAATTTCGTCAAACAGTAAGACCGCCGACCGATAAAGAGTGGCTAGACAAAAAATGAAAACAAATTTAAAATTTACTGTGGCATTTGAATAGTATTAGTAAACTGCACACTATCAAAAATTAGTATGTTTACTGTAGTTTATGATAAAAATTAACGTTACTTTACTAAGAAAGCAAACAATGTAACAAAAATTCTTCAGTATGGATTATGATGCCCCATTACCTGAAACGTTTTTTACAACATGCATTTCTGAATAAATTTTCCCAAATCTTTCCGGAATTTTAACTTATCATTTAGCCGTGTTTGGAGTTGTTGCGTAAATCTCCTGCCAAATTAACTATATTCATTGAGTCATGCAATTCTAAAAATAAAGTTCTGCATTTGGCCTGTGAAATAAAACAAAGTAATTCTACCTAAGTCAATTTTTTCCAAAAACACGAAAGGTTAAGAGAAAAGACATTCAATGCTCAAGCTTTAATGCTATCCTCAAATACCTAACTTCAAAAATGAATTCGTAGAATGTTATGTGTTGCAGAGAAAAAAGAGAAAACAATCCGAAAGACATTCTTGATGGGCCTAGCATACATCATTCATAATTTTCCTGAAACTGGATGATTGAAGCTTAATTAGAGAGACATAGAAAAGGTAGAAGTTTTATAGATATTGACGGAAATTGTTTGCCTGAACACTTTAATTCGATGTTGCTTAGGTAGCAGGTTTTGAAAGACTTGCAGAAAAAATGAAGCAAAACATCATTTAAGAATGGCTTATGAGTTCACTACATCACTGGTTTCGGCTTGTGTAGTTATTGTTGGGGAATTAGGCAAACCTTCATATTTAGTTGTCAATAATATGTTTGCATTGCAACCATTTAAACAAACTGAGTCAAATGCAAAACGATGGCAGTGAAGAGCATTTTTCAGCTTTTTAAAACAAAATTTGGAATCAGTCAGTCGAGAAGTTTAAGAAAGAGTGATTACCTCAATTCTGATGGTAAACGTTTATTTTAAAGCTCCTGGCTTTAGAAAATTTGGTCTCATTGATTCAGTTTGTAAATACAGCGCTTCCGAATTGGTGCATAACATTTGTCCTTCGTCAACGAAGGACGCTGCTAGTCGTAAGTTGATGAGCCCCAATTATTTCACAATAGCTCAGTATAAAAGTGTAAACACGAAAGCATTTGGACGGATTACTCAAATTGATCCCACAGGAAAAAGTGCCTTATATCTGGATGCAGGTGGGAACAATCCCGTTTGATAGAAAGGCCTCGATCAAACTTGTGTAATCTAATCCAACTTATTTTTTTAAAATACACCGTTTTATAGTGTGTCCTTACTCATTGCTGGACCAAAATTGAGGGAAAATTTAAGCAAAAGACACCATACTCTAGAAGTCAAATGTCAATACTGTCATTGTAGTACTCATTTCAGATAATCCATGGTATGCAGAAGCGTGCAAATAAAGACACCATCATCATCATTTTGTATTTTTATTTTTGTTCAAAAATGCTTACGGAGGATCTTAAATTATTTTCCGTCAAAGTAAACAAGCTGGCATTATTTTTTGCTACAATTGATTTGTAAGATACCAATGAGCAGCCCAGCATAACTAGATTATAAATGGATATGTATGGTTGCCAGAAGTCAAAATAATAGCGTTAATTTCTATGAAAAGCATGCAGCCTGTTTCATGTGTTGACCGACTAATATTGTTACAACAAAATAAAAGAAATGTATATGATTGTGAACATAAAATCTAGAAGTCAACTTATCTATCTTTAAATCAAAACCCGCTTTATTCAAGCTACAAAGATGCTGGTGAATATCACCTTTTGTCGATCCCGAATTATTATTTCTCACTAATATTCACTACTTGTGAATGATATAATGGTAAGAACACAGCGTTGTTGGTAGATGCAATGTGCCAACGTTTCGGCTACCGTGGGCAGTCTTTCTCAAGGTAAGTTTTACAATCAAAATGCATTTTAATATTCACTACTCTGCTCTAAAACCTTGGAAATTGGTTTGTATGAACATATCGAATAAAGAACTTAAAACCGCAAAAGTTTAATTTAAAAAACGCCAGTAGACCCAAATCCTTAGCATAACTGCGATGTATTTTATGCAGAGTTTCTCGAAGTTTGCTTACTTGTCCAAAGGGAAAAAAGTGAATGGAGTTTGTGAATACTTTTTAAATTGAGTGAGCAAGTGCGATGGCTAAAAAGGAAAGTTTTGGGGTTTTTGTAATAATTTACAGCCAAATTAACAAAACATACAAAGTGATGTACAAGTTAATATATGTAGCACTCACATCAATTTATAATTTACTAACTTGTGTCTAACCGAGTGTTTTAAGCGTGGAGGTGTTTCACGGCATAAAGTAAAGCAGACATAGTTTGGCTATAAGGAGGAATTAAGGATTTCGTACTAAACCTAAAATGGACATCAAAATTTATTAGGCAAGTTGTCGTTTAGATGAAGTCGAATATACAAAATCATAATGCAGATTTTGAATGAGTTGAATTAAAATGCGGTTTAACTTTTGAAGCTGTTGCTCAAATTTTGTTTTGAAAAGAGGGGAAAACACGTGCCGATGAAAAACGACAGCGATTGCATGAAGACTAAAAAAGGAGAAATCTTCAAAAAATAGACAAAAGTTTTGGCACTTTTCGACGGATATGAGAAAACAACTTTTTATTCAAAAATAGAAACTGCATTATGCATTTAGTTTTTCCTCTTCCCTCCCACAATTTTGGTTTCACTAAATAAAGCGACGGTTACCTTATCTTAGAAATAAGGGTACAGCCAACAAGAGCCCCTAAATGGGAAAATCATCCGACAGCGTGAGTACTCGAACCCAAGACAACTAGGTTAACATCTGTCATTGGTGACGGCCTGGCCACTCAAACCGGACAAATAGAAACAAAACGTTGACCGTGATTATGGACTATGTTCACCAGTACTCTTCTCACCACCAGCAGAATCATCCTATGCTTGACGTTAACGAATGTACTAGAAACATGAAAAATCCAATTGGTTATTATGAAAAATTTTAAAACAGAATTTGTTAAGTTTAAGCCCTAGGCATTACTAGCCCCAAAGGCTCAACAAAATACACCAAGTTAGGCTTTAAAACGAAGCAAACATCTTACATAACTGAGCCAAAAGATCGTAGATTGCTGGAACCCAGGGCAATTTGAAAATTTGTTTAACATGCCATATGATAGTCTTCTTCGTCTATCCATAAATTTTCATCTTGGGTTAACTGGAACCTTACATCTTTCCCGGACTTAATGCTTGATTTGACCAGAAAGCATAAATTGCGGCTGAAGGCCTGTAGAATTTTACGAAAGACGGAAAGACGGTTCCTAGCAAACTTACGGTCACGGGTTCCCGTAAGGTTGTTTTCGATTAATAACGTTTTCCTTGTTCAGTTTGCGTCATTATTTCCGCAGGCGTTTGCAAACAAAAGTGATGAAAGTCTGTGGGTCTTTGGTAAACTTTCTTATTTTAAATAAACGCAAACAATACAAGAAGATAGGAAGGAACGAAACCGCCCTGGAGTTTTTAATTTTTGGCGGAAAATGGTGTGCAAATAGCTTGCCTCTCGCCAGCGTGTAAGCAAAATCTTTGTTATCAAAACACGTCTCCATTAACGGCTCAGCGATTTTCGTTATATTTATTCCTCCTGGTGAATGTGCAACTGTTACAAAATAACTCAAGAAGAGCCTAATGCTCACCTATAAGCTTGTTCAGAGAAAGGTCATTTGCTTATTCTTGTTTAAATCAGGATTATGTATACGCAAGCTTCACGATGTCAGACAATTATCTAATACTGCGATATTTTCAAAAGAAATAAATAAGTGCACTAAGTGGTAAGATCGACTTATTTTCTCAGTACGTTCCTCCTGTTTTTATTTTTCTAAACGCATTAAAAATTTGTGATGAGGCCATTGTCAACTAATTATTCAATGTTGACAAGCCCAAATGTTAGTTATGCACGCTTAACATATAAACAAACTAAAAGTTGCCCCTTATTGTGAATGATATAATATTAATAACACAGCGTTGTTGGTAGATGTAATGCGCCAACGTTTCGACTACCGTGGGTAGTCTTTCTCAAGGCAAGTTTTACAATCATTTGATTGTAAAACTTGCCTTGAGAAAGACTACCCACGGTAGTCGAAACGTTGGCGCATTACATCTACCAACAACGCTGTGTTATTAATATTATATCATTCACAATAAAAACCAATACATGGCGCATCGATTTTTCGATACACTCCTTACGTCGTTTGGTCCGGATAAAAGTTGCCCCATTTATTAAGTAACTCGGGCCTAGACCTAGATTTTAGTGCTCTTTTTAGCCAAAAACAATTTTTAAATCAGAAAGAAATGGCACAGATCAAACGCATGGTGCAAATGTTTCTTCTAAGGATTCTTTTATAACGAAATATAATATACCGTATGTTTACCTTATTTATGAGCAGTATCCAAGTCGTGAATCGTGCGACCTGGAACATCCTTGGTCTCATAAAGCCCATAGCTTTGCTTCCTGATCATTAACGAATTTGCGGCCAGGGTATCTTAAGATTCAAATTATTCTACGGCGATTTGCTTTTCTGTTCGATCACTAACCGAGCGCAAATCATTCCTAAACAATTGCAAAATAAAATAAAATACAAGAGACTATTTTCCAAAATTCTTGTTTTAAATTCACGCATTATTTGTGACGAAAAACTACGCTTTATTATGGCAAAATACTCAATATTATGCACTGTTTTATAAGTAACTTCTCTTCAAGTGAATAAAAACGAGTTAAATAACTGGAACAAACGGCGTATACTTTGGTCACCCTTCGGATATGAGCATTTTAATAGCCCTGAAGTTAGAGCATTTTGTGAGCTCTCTTTGAGTTTTGACGCCTGATTAGACCTAAGCTATTTCCATATCTTACGATATTGTAATTGCCGGTGTTTTCAAACAGGGCAAACCGGAGTCAAAACTCTGTAAAGCAATCGTTAGAAATTTCATCAACATTATGAAATGCTCTCATGAAACAACATTTTAAAGTTTTAACCAATGTCTTCAAAACGATACTGGATTTGGGTGCGCTAAATTATCAATAATTGATAAAAATGAAATTTGGATGGCCAAAAACAGAACTCGTCTGTATGGTATTCCACTGCTTGGCATCAGTCGATGATCGATAATATTCGATAGCTCAATCATATCTGTTGTTAACCATCACCAGTGATATATGACTGTTATGTATTTATTGTTGATCTTTTCGGACAATTGGGCTGCGGGTACGGATCCAACTGCTTTTACTAATGCCGATTTCAGAATAACTTCGAAAACAGCCAACGGTTTGAAAAACGTTATGTTGATTTCATTAAATACAATGGAAAATTAGCTGTTATCGTTGTTTATACTGCTATCGTTATTATTAATATTACTGCAAATAAATTCTAAACCGTGCTTTAACTACGGATCTAACCAAAGCAAAGCCATTCCAAAGTGCACATATTATCAAACCTAAATTTCCTAGTTCCTAAAGCGATTTAACTTGCTTTCGGTTCCCACGGTCTCTTCTGAACCCAAATGAGGACAAGGAAAACAGACTGCTCAGAAGACTGGTGAGAATATAAGTAGAACATTCGCTGAGTAGTGTTAGGCAATTAAACGATACTGTAAATAGATTTTATTACTACAAGCAGGCTTTTTAGCTAAGGTAGCAGCTGACGTTTAGGTAATTGCCATCGTGGTGTTGTATTAAATAACCACGGTTGGGTATCCCTTTTAGGATGTCAAAATTACCTTAGTTTAGTCATATAAAATCCTGTAGAGTACCAAACAGTCTCAGTCTCATCTAAGAAATTTGAATTGCATTAATTCTGTTTGCTTTACTTACCTGCAAGAGAGGGTTAGACACCCTTTCGCCAGAAGAGAGTTGTACGTACCTTAGGATAGTTATAAACATGAAAATACTCAGTAAAAACCACACACAAGTAGTCCGTGATTTATTTGAACAACTTAAAACCAAAGCGATTAAAAGAATCTAAAGGTTAATTAAATCGGCCGTGGAAAAAAGAGGTTGTTGAATTTATACTACTAGCAAGGAAAGTGTTGCACTTTTGTCGAATACATATTTGTATGGCTTGATTTTAATAAACACTTTTCCAAGGTAGTCAGAATTTGTACAGTTGTTAGTGGTTATATGCCGACTTTCAGCTAAGTATCTTTAATCGTTTTGTATCATCAGGGTCAGTTAGATCGGCCTTAGCCTTTTGATAGATCCTGGAACCATTTGGCCCAATTAAATGCCTTTTCGGGTAAAGCTTTATTAATTGTCTGACTTATATATCTGTCTATATCTGTCTGATTTAGGTGCCAACTACTATACTCTTGCCAGTTAAAATTACCTTTCAAAAAGCCCAATAAATTTTTCATGGAATGTTAAGAAAACAAGTTGTTTAGTATTTTGGCACCATCGCTTCTATAACCTTTTAAATTCATCTGGTTTTCATTGAATTAAGTGGCTAATACGTTACCAACGGAAAACTGTATCCACGGGCAGTACACTGAAAAACTATCCTCTGAGGCTGATCAGACAAGTTTGTGCACAGCAATTTGCTTGAATATTGAAGTGATATTTCATCCAGAAGCACATAGTTAACCAATGGTAGTAACAGGCAGGATCAATGTCTAGGATCTTAGAAGCCCTCGTTAGTCGAACGATGTAATTATCTTGTGTTCTTTCTTTCTAACCTACTAAACTATTAAAGCGCTATAGTCAAAAACTAGTGAGAATTTTTTCAGGTAATGTGCATATGAGCCTAAAAGAAATTGAAGGTGTTTGATTATTCACAGCGACTTCAAAACTTGAGACCATCCATTGCTGATGTCGGCAACTTTTATGAATTCGAGAAGGCTGCTAATCGTTAGCCTATTTCTCGTACTGGTGGACAAAAGTTTTCTTGCAAGCTCATGAATGTTTTCACGATTGTGGCCTTGAGTCACTTGCACGTATCCGGTACACTCCTATTCAAAGACGTCCAAACTGGTGGACTCCTTTATTAGTTTATCACACCCCACAAGCGGCAGTAACCAGGACATCGACCAAACGCTTTCGGGGAAGTTTGATTCATTCATCCGAATACGAAACATTCAACTGACGACAAAAACCTTACTATGGGATCTTGAGTTCGCTTTTTAGATTTTAGCCATTGCCTGACAGACGAAAAGCTTCAGACTAATAAACGTGTGATTCTTAAATGGACTTGTCATCCTTTCAAGCTCCTAAACATTCATACGTGAACCTATTAAGATCTTGATGGCTAAACCTAACAAAAGCGACTTAGTGAAAACGTTTTTGGCATTACTGTTAGGTTGACCACATCGCCGGACCACGGTTCTTCTGCCGCATTTTTTACTTAGAACGGCTATATGAGGTCTCGGAAGGGTGGATTTGCGTTTGATTTTCTTTTGTGATAAAGCGCCTTTCTATGCATTTCGGGGACTTTTCAAATTACAACTAATCTAAGGTTCAGCCAGCAGAGTTGGCAATGGCAGCATGGTTTGCTTTATTCAACATTTATGATAAACTGAATGGTGCCTCAGATTTCGTGTTATTAAAACAGAGATTGGTTATTGATCCGGCCCTAAGAAAACATCCTTCTCAGCATCGAAACTCAGTGCGTTCCGTTTAGTTGTGTGTCATATGAGTTTACTTCGCCAGAATTACAATGTGCTCAGTAGTGATGGGGTGATGAGGTGAAGTGACTGTGAGTTGTCCATGGCCAAATGCTCTTTGTCTACACTCTTCTTTGTTCAACATGTGAAGACAGGTCGAAGACATCCATTCGATACTCTCCACTTGCCATATCTTCTATGCCTGTCATTTGTAACGGAAGCTGTTGCTCACATACCCAAGACACTTATAGATACACGCGGACACAGGAACACATATCTGTAGATACACACTCGCGAACTTTCATCTAAAAGTGTGCATGAAATGTTACACTATTGACCACGCACATGGAGTTCCGGCACGTATTCGCAATTTGAATTTTGGCTGGCTTGATATAGAGGAAAAAATTTAATCGGCACTGAAAAAATTTCCGGTTTATATTAGCCTGTTTGGGAAACAGTCCTGCAATCTAGGAGGAGTCTTGTAAGGTCTAAACACCTCAGTGGTCTTCTAAGATTCCTTCTTCACTTTTCTGGTGATTTCAACTTAAAAACTAGCATCTTCAGTTTAAATTTAGTCAATTCAGACGAAGTTAGTGTACCACCTGAAACAAGACAAATGCTAAATTTTTGGGAACAGTTACAATGACTGGAAAAAAGCAAAATTTCCGAAGCAGCACAAAGGCCAGAACCATTTACGCGACGGATAATTTATCACCATCTTAGCAACGACCCTGCAGGCAAAATGTAAATCAAGATGTTCTTTGGCCGGAGGAATTTAACTTTAAATTACGGCGCGAGAACTTCGCAAAGGTAGCGGAGGTTAGGTTCTAGCCCTTATAACAACAGCGTTTAAAAAGATTTGAGTAGTTGCGTCAAGTGGTGCAGGTGCCAGCAGGTATAAAGCTGCTCTTCGAAGTAAATGTTTAGAAGAATCATAAGGGCTTCATGTAGATCACGTTGCAAGAAGCAGTTAATAACTGGAGCATATAAGTTCAATGACAATGGTTTTAGCAAATGGACTGAATTGAACTGCTCGCACCTAAGTGGTCAAAATGCTAGCTAAAATTTAGTTATCGCGGTTTTGCAATTTACAAACCAATGTTACCAGCTGAGCTTCCGACCTTATCACGAGAAAGAACAAGATAGTTTTTTATGAACGAGAAAAACAGTTTTCCTTTTCCTTCAGGATAAATGCCTAACCTCGAAGTTTAGTCGGGACTTTGTTTCCCAATGTAACGTAATTGAAAACAGACTTTAGTTAACAGAACGGAACCCACTCTTTAATCACTTTTAGGCACTTGTGTTCCTCGATTTGAAGAAAGAAGAAAAAATCAATGATTGGGGGGAAAAAACCGACAAGAAATGACTTGCACAGTCGGATCAGCTCAGAAATCCTGTACCGTGCGTGCATTGTTAGCACAAAAGCGGACGACCATAGAGCTTGACAATCACAGTAAATGCTCACGCGGGAGCCAGTGGATCTGAAGGACACACCAAGAAGTCACAATGAGAAGAATGCGCGAGAATCGTGTCGGTAAACTTTTGATTGACAATGATAACACAACAGTTTGATTTTGGAACAAGATAAAGTATGAAGATGACAGGATTTCCTAAGACCAGACAAAACGTAGCGTCCAGCTGTCCCATGAGAAAATCTACCGAAGGTAGGTGACAGCAATTCAACTGAGCGGTCAAGACAAACGAGTTTTCACAGAGGCAGTCTTTTTCTCACTAAACTGTCATGATTTTTGAAATATACAACGCAATCGCTGAAGTATATTTTGCGGAACTCTGACAAAACAAACGACCATGAATTGATACTCATTGTGAACCCGTGATGCCATAGAAGCTGAATTTATGTAATTAGGGGATATTTAGTTTCAGACGAATCATATAATTAATGCGATCTCATGTCAAAAGAATAAGCTAAGAGGAATGTCAGACTGAGGGAAGGTTTTTCCAAACGAAGTGGTATGATTAATTGTAAAATAAAGTCGCATTGTCTAAGTGGGATAGGTCGTCAACTTAAAGAGGTTGATCAGATGTGCGACCCGTAAAAACTGCTAGTTTTACGGCGCGCGGTGATAATATGAGGTAGTGGGATGGTGAGTGTTAGTTTGAATGAATTATCTTAGGGCGAAACAGCTTTGCTCTGGTCTAGTAAGCTTGGACCTGAAGCAGGCATGCCAAAACCATAAGCAAACAAATAGGTGTCAGAATGGAAATTCCTGAAAAGTTCCGTGTTATTATTTCAATCTCGTTTAGTCTTTTTTCCAGTGTTACAGAGAGAAGTCAAAATTAAGAACCGTCTTGCGGCCGCAGCTTTAGTACCGGGTTTCGTTCGCAGAGCGGTTTAGCTTAAGGAAAAATGGTATGTATTTGGAGGTAAACAGGTACTAGCTTCATCACTGAAGTTGTGTGCCAAACGAGGATCCACAAGACGCAGCTTCTGAGCTCCCACAATGAAGTCGTCATTAATCGCCATAATTTTGGGAAGGTGGGAAAGTATGGAATTTAGTTAAAGTTGTTAAGAAATGTAATAAAGTTAATCATTATTCCCGTGGACGTGGTTATCAACGTCGACTTTGCTGCTGGCATTGTTGTTAAACAGCAAAACTTTCTTCCCTAACCCGGATGACAAAAGTGATGGCCGGAATGAGCACTTTTATCGAAGAAAAACCACAGGTTTTAAATAAGACAGCGAGCCACGACTTCTGGGTAGGCAGGAATCTGCCGTCGTCGGTTCGTTCAGCCCTGCTGATTATGGATGTAACGCATATCAGGTTTAAGTCCTAGGCTAACTGTAACTCATAATATTTCAAGGAGTCTTCGAAAGTACAGGATATGCTTCTATTGTACATCACAGGTACGTGATGAAAAATACCGAAATGATAGTGTTAAGGACCAATAACGTTTATAAAGTCAACTAGGATTGAAGAATTATTGAGAGATCAACTCACTCTCATTGGCCTTAGATTAAAATCACATCTCCTAACAGCTTACGGTTCTTACACGGTGAAATGGACTTCCACATTACTTTCGCGGCCATATGTTATCAGTCGAATGTCACACTGGATAATGAAACGCTTAAAAATCAAGTTTGGATACACTAGTTGGTTTACATTATCACCGAGTCAGTTCATCTGCAGTGGCAGCGTCTCTTGACTGGACTAATGGACCAGGGTTTTAGGCTCAGGCGTCATAACAACTGCCTTTCGGCTTGGCAACCTCGTGATTATTTCTTATTAATTAAAAGAACATGACTGCCCCCAGTATTGCATAGCTCAGTGTTAACAAGGACGAGTGTGTATAAACACTTCGGAGAATAAAACCCGCGATCAAAGGATCGATCAGTAGTGCTCCGAGTTGTAACAGCACACCTCTAAAGGTTAAAGAGGAGGGTAAATCATATGGGGTGAAATTAGCCCCAAACATAGCTGCCTATCAGTGGTCAAGCCTTCTTGAATAAGCATCCGATATTTCTTGTGCAGTCTGACCAGTTTCTAACTTAATCCAAGGAAGTTGTTCGTTTAACATTGCCAGATGTGGGTGGGACCAGTCAAACCGATTTCCCGTTAACGCGTCCCTAGTATTAGAGACCGCAAACTGCCTATTTCAAATATTATTTTTAAAATTTTAGTTCACCGTGGATAGTGCCGGAAAAGTGTACGGTCTTATGTTAACCCATCTAATTTGCCGGGCAAATGTATGCACTTTTTGAGCAACCTTGACTTGAGCATGCTGTTAGAGTTAAACAAGATGACTAAGTACATTTTGAAGATGGGAGGGTAATTAAAAATATTTTTATTCACTTTGATATATTGGGATCTGCTAGCGCTAAAGCAGTCGGTAGCACCACCAAACAGGAAATGGCTACTGTTATCTTCGCACCAGGGCTCGAATCTTAAGAGCTTAGTTATGGCGACGAGCTTCAAGCAATAGACCAATGTAAATAATGCGTATTGAGCACAGATCGAGTGCATTTATTCCATATGTGCACTGACCGTCACAATGGGAAGAAGTCGCGGCTTTCGACATTGTCAGCATTGTCCTTGTTAGTCTTAAGCAAACAGGTCTCCAAACTGCCCGGACACTTTTATTGTCGACGGTATTCCATTGATCAAACTATGGGAATATAATTTGTGTGCGATCCAACCAGGCCAGATTCCATTTTCGATAGCACTCTCCTATTTTAATGATGCAGTCAATAAAAATATAGGTAAGCGGAAATGAAAATGAAAAAGCATTGTGGGACTAAGGGCACGTCAAGCCAAATCAGGTTTGGTCGGGTAAACAGCCTCCGCATTTAAGAAAGGGGAAGCATTTGTCCTACGTCTAGGATTTTCTCACTTGTGTCAACGACTTTGATCCTCTTCATTTGTGCTGTCCGGTTTAGAATTGAAAATATTTGATATAAAATTACGACTTGATTATTGGCAGTACTTTATTAGCTTCATGCAATTTTTTCGCTCTTAAATGCAAGTGCATGTGAACATGTTATTGTGTAGTCGTGTGTGTACTTACTTTATTTCACAGATTTTGACCTGAAGCCTTGATAACACGAATTTGCAAGTTATGAATGACCCACTACGCAGATCGGTAATCGATTTAATTTCGTTTTCTTCTTTGTTCAAAAGAAAACGGCCATTAGATAGAACAAGTGTGTTTCTACGTGAATAAAAGTAATGTAATATAGATTTATTGGTAGATATTAGGTTTTACTGAGACAGGGTTTATATCTTTTCCATCATTATTATTCCCACAAAAGTGCTAACTGCCAGATAATGTATTGGTAATAAATTAAAGATTAGCAAAAGCAACATAAGTAGTTGTGCTCGTCAAGTGTATAAAATGTGTTGAATTTGTAAATGCCTAAGATGGTTTAACAGCTTTGGATGTACAAGGCCAAAATCTAAAATTGTCAAAAGTGTATGCGTACTTATTTTGCTGAAACATGACGACTGAGTAGTGGAGAATACGATGGCTCGGTATACCTTGTAAGTCAGTCATGATCAGTCATAGTAATTGGGAGCACGCTCAGTGATCCACGGGCCGGCATGACATGAACTGAAGAAAACAAAGCACGTAATCTTCAACACAATTACTGAACGGAAAGAACAGTTCAGAAATCCCACACCGATCCTCCTTCCCGATGATATGCTCCATTAACGATTGCTTAAATCAACTGGTTAGCAATTTTCGTTAATCTGGCTGTTTTTATACATGCCCAGGTGCAGATGCGTCAGCATGTGGCGCGGGGGAAAATGTTACAGTGCCTATTCTAATCACTATATGGACTAATTAATCAGTGAATAATCGCTGAAAAAAGACATCGAGAATGGCCAAAAAATAACTAGGAGCTTGCATGGCTGATAAGTCTATTTAGAAAAACACGGCAATTCAACTGAAAGTCTTCATCTGTCAGGAAAGACTGGCCTTCAGAAGAAGAACTCAGAATCCAAAGTAAAGATTTTAATGTCAGTTCTGTGCTTCGCTTTTGGAAGGACGCACCAGATGTCCTCAGGAGCAATAAACCGATTTCATGGTATTTTCCGATCGTCTGGTACTATGAAAAACCGGTTGTGCGCTCTCGGGGAATCTCCACCTTTTCGTCCTCACGCTAAAAGTGCTATGAAGAACATTGACTTTGTAATCGTGAGGTTGGCAGGAAACGTGCAGCAGACTCAATGACTTAACCGGTTTTGCCAGTTTTTGTCAACGTAAAGACCAAGGAACGTGCTTCTATATTGTTCACATGATGACAATTCAGGTGTGCACACTCTGTGATAGCCTTCATAATGGAACACCAAATAGCTGACTGCAATACCTCAGCATCGGTCTCTTTCAATAAATCACCTAGAAGTGAGTTCATTCTCTGAACACGATCTGAAGTAAATAATGAACAGAAATAAAACCATGGACTACTGGCTCTATGGAGACAACTGGATTCCCCATACGGTCTCGTGTTTGCAATGTGGTGAATAAGTTGAATCATCATATCTGGGATACCTGATAGGTGAGGTCGTCTCGCAGTAGTTAGCAAATAGTAGTAAACAGCTCTGCATTCCAGTGATGATCATCTTGGCTGATTGGACGCAATCTAACATAAATGGGGCAATCTTATGAGAAAATTTGGACTTTGGATCAGAGAATACACGTCATTATCCAATGTATACATGATCACAGCCTTAGAAGTCACACAAACGGCAGGTACAACTTGATGGCTATAAACTGGGGATGGCGAATAAATGAAAAATTAAATCTTCAATGAAACCAGAAGGATATTCACAAAACTGAGCGAATTTCATATTTCGCATCAAAAGAAGAAACTGCCAACGGTTTACCTTCAAAAACAGTTTTTCCAATCAGCACACACGACCAACTCGAAATCAATCAAAGAATAAGCTCTGCCTTGGAACGATTCTATTAGAAGTCGTCAGCGTATCCGCTCCCTTAAGCATATACCCTTTTTGGTATTATTAGACAAGTGTTGGGTAGAAATCCAAGTACACTGTTTGGTCAGTTTGGGAAAAGGTCAGTAATAAGGACTAATTTTTGATTAATCGTGGGACACACCGTCAGCATGAATCCGTCAGTAAACAGTGATATTCCTGTGTGAAATAAATAACAACAACTTGAACTATTAAAGCCCAGCTGCCAACTAAACTCCCCCAATCTATGTACACGCGCTTAATAACCTATTCGGAATTGTCAGCTGAAGCTAATGCCAACTGAGGGCCAGTTAAACCTACATTCAGGTTGAATGATTGCGGGTTATATATGCAGCTTGATTCTATGTGCTCAGCTGAAAACTATACTGTGGAGCACGTTTCTGTCGACAGGTGATCAGAAATAACGCACAAGACCGAATTCCAAGCCAGTCAGTACGCAAGCCTAAATGGTCATACAAAATGGCTGCACTGAATAAAAGGTTATTGCCAAATTTTTGATAGTTTCAAGATATGGCACTAGTCCTACTCAAACTACTGATCATCATATGCTTGCCTGACTGCAGAAGTGAGCAAAATGATAGCCAGAAAATTATTCTGGCCAGTGATCACGAACAGTGATGATTCAGTTTAATGAGGCTTCAGTTTCGTCACACACTACTCTGTTAACAAATCCTGAAATTGTTGAGGTAGTCAAGCAAGACAAAAGAACGGGAAATGTAAACCATAATCAATAGAAAAACAGCTTGATTGGACGGATTTTAATTTCAACGTTATAGGAGATAGCGAGTCATCACAGCACCCGTATTTAGATAGTAACATAAGTAGATAACCTTGGCTGTACGAAAAAACCTTTCCCAGTCACGTAATGTTTTCTTAATGATTATAAAGGTGTTATTGTTTTGGTTACTACAAGTAACTGATTCCTGACATTAACAGTTAAGGTTTTGCGCAGTTCCGCAAATTTCGGCCTCAAGCACCCAATATTACCTGGCTGAAACCAAGGAAAACGATAAGTTGGAAAAAAGCAATCACAATTAAAATCTAAATAGAAGAGAAATCCAAATGTATTGTGGATCGCGCATACCCAAACAGACTCTGCGTCCAAAGATGTATTATTCTTCCGTAAACTTGCCTGCAATTGCTTGTAAAAGCACAGACAAACCTGCGAGCCGCTCACTCCAAAGTAACGTATATTCATTAATCTAATGAATGTTTGCTTCGCCTGGAATGATACGTTACGGTCATTTGGTTTATAGGGAAGGAATTCCTCTTGAAAACTTGGTCCTTCCACTTGCAAAATGTAGGTTTGTGAGGGGATCGGAATGCTTCGCAGAATTCCGTCGGCTGCGCGAACGTATGACCAAATATGCCGTTGCCCTTGGATACTTGGAACATTGGGACACGGGAAAACAAACTTAGATAAATATGATCTCTGTTTTCTAGGGAACTGGGCTTAGTGAATTATATTCGATTTCTGTTTTGGCCCAGAAAACTACAATTGGATAGATGCCGCTGTTCATTCTATTTAGCATTTGTGCGCACTACTCAGAGCATTTTCATTGCATTTGCAGAATTACGAATACCACTGTTCTGCTCTCCCCAGGGAGTATTTTTCGCTTTACCTAACATGTCAACATCGATTACTCTGCACTTCCAAGCTTCTGAGTTGTGTCGCTCCTTACCTCTTCAAAACTTACTGCTAACCATCCAGATGTAGCGTGCAAGAATTAAGGTAGCATAATCACACACTACTAAATCACTATCAAAATAGGCGAAAAAGCTATATGTGTTGTGTTTTGAGAGCCTATTGAGGGACTCTGAGCTAGCTGGCTAAGTGGTAAAGGCCGGTCACGCAGAAAAAAGCAATACTCAAGGATGCAAAGAACGCATGAGCATTCAGAAAGTTATCCGTAGTTTATAAATCACTAGTAAAGAATTCACAGTTGGCCACTATTACAAAAAATTGCTCGCATGGAACAAGTTTGCCTAATGAATTTTGGACTCAAGAAAACGGTTTTGGCAGAGAAAAGGATCCGCTTCTTTGAGCGATCCTAGAAGTTACCGAAACTCGAGCCAAACTCGATTTGACCTGTTATATAGGGCGTGCAAGTGGTTTCGGAAAATCGATACACATCTGTCTTGCGTCACAATAATAGCATAGAAGCATAAAATAATTCGCACTGGATCGAAAAATATTGGTGTTGATGTTGCCTAACATGAACCTAACAAAAGGAAGCTTCTTTTTCATCTCACGATCAAATAAGTGTTGAGAAATGTAAAAATTAGCGCTTTTGGTTGAATGTTACTTCCAAGAAAACAAAATGTCTTCTGTATGATAAATGCGAAGATGCAACTGGATCAATAACTATATCTGCGTTAAAATTATTTAAGTGTGATAAATCTAGAAAAATTAACCTTAACCGTTAACAGGCCAATACGAAACACTACTGGTCCGAAAGCAATAACGGTATTATCCCTTACAAAGGCTGTAGTGTTCAATGACTAATGATTCAATAATTTATAAACACTCGACGCTGCTAGGTAGCTATCTGCGTTAAAATACGGCTTATATTGGGAACCGTGAAGTCTTGCTTAAAATATTTGGAATTGTATGAGTTTTGGACGTTTCATGAACAATTTGTCCATAGAATAAGTTTAGCCGTGACAGAGACGGTTAGGTTCGTACCTTTCTTATCCAGATATATAGAACACGAGGGCAGACGATCTGGTTCACGTAAACATACCTGTTTTAGTGTTACGAAGTTTTAGTCAACTGTTCAATGTAACTTTGATTTACTGATTTATTAAATGGTACCGTTTGTGGCGGCAAAATATGTGCTGATTGTGTTTGAATTGTTCGCGATGAAAAGATTTTCTGAAAAAAAATTACTGGATTTTTTGATTCTTCCATTGAATACGCAATGATTTTCTTAGTTAACCTCTTTGATTCATTTATTTCAAGCAGACTTGATAAAGCCTACTTAGCACTGAGCTAGACACAAGTGGGAAAGAAGAACAGAAACGCAGGCGTATTTATCAATGGGCATGCACATACAGATTTGGCTGGACGCTAGTTTAAATCCACAAAACTACAGTCGAGCAGTTGCTTTTTGAGCAGTCGGTATTCGGATAGCTGCGATTAGTTTCTTTAAATGCTTTGAAGTAAGGTGCGCATCTTATCCAAATATGCGGGGGCACGAAAACGCATGGAACTGAAGGATTTTCAAGCACTGCGTGAAAAATTCAAACAATCGATTATATGCAAATCTGGCTCAATTTAACCGAATTTCTGACATTGTCTCTCCGATGGGTTCTGTTTCTTTACTTATGGTTTAGGTGGAATAAGGTGGTTGAAACCATAAGACGAAAATTAGTGCTCGATCAATCTAAGCTTCTCCGCCCGTAAGTCGAGCAAGTAATTATCGGTTTGATCACTTCAGACAGCGACCTCTGATTGTCATTATGAAAACTCTGGGGATTGCTGGATTTGTGTAGGTTCGTGAATGTTACTACTGAGACCTTTATTTATCTACCAGATAATAAATATTTTGGGTTTCAATCTAATACCGTTTGTCAACAAAAGTCTGTTATTGCACAGAGGCGGAAAATAAATTTAATTCACAGTTGAGCGCAAGCACGTTCACCGTGGCTTATATGTGTTGCCTACAGGTTGCTTTCAACACTATGTAGCCTATTTCTTCCACAGTTCACGACCAAGATCAGAATAATTTTGTAAAGGCATTACCAAGATTCGAGTTAGCAACACTGCATAAGAAAGAGTTGTATTGGCTGCATCGATCAAATTACTGCGACCAGTTTAGTTTGATAACTGCTTATGAGTATGTTCGTATGGAATATTCATATCTGATGGTTGCAGCCACAACTTCAAGTGAGGTAAGAAAGTGCAGTCTGTGCTAAAATGGTTGAAGCAGGTCTCTAGGTCAAGGTTTCATTTTTAAAACTAGAATCCAATACTGAAGGTCCGCTGAATTTTGCATTATCCGATAGGCTAATTTTAAATTGGCTGCCAAAAAAAGTCTCCGTTATATTCGGGTGATGTGCAGAACCAACTTTTGTTTTTCTCGCATAGTGCAAAGGTTCACTTGGACATACAATTTAGATTTTTCATTTAATAACATTTATTTTCCAATCGAAAGTCTTGCAAACGTTTGAAGTGATCCTCGGAATGTTATTTTTGGAATTCAGCAGTTGTTTTCAGTTTCCGTAGTTCCAATAAACAAGATCTCAGTTTTGATTAGATTTAACCGATAATGGCTGCAGCGTTCATCATGCAATGTTTACTTCGTATCAAGTCACCCTTAATATTGGAAATATTCCTTTGCGATGAATGATGAACTTGCAATTTTATTTACAGACATTGCTCTTCTCTTATACAGCTCCAACACACCGGAACAACTTCGTTTCTGGTCGTATTTACCGAATACTTCCCACGGCACTCAACGCAGGAAAAACTGCACAAATGGCCGTTGTTGCAGAGACTATTTGGCCACAGAAAACGGCCTAAACAACTGCATATGAATCCGGGGGTGAGTGTGTGCAATGGGTTGATATTCATTCTGACGCGAGAGAGAAGACAGAATATGTCTCAACGGTTTTGGTTACATTGCCGCTAACTGACTTTCTTGAAAAAGTTCACTAAATCGCCAAACATGTTTCATCTAGCTTTGAGGAAGCCTCCTCGGAGCATGGTTTCATTTTAGTTTGTTTCATAGATTACCTCTCTCACTGATGAATGTGTTAGAATACAGTTATAAACATGATTTTATTCTCTGTCAACAGCTTAATTCTGTTTCTGCTCTTGTTGAAAAGAGATTCGTCGCTAAAATCAATGGCGTACTCTGTGACTAAAATCAATTGTGAAAACAAAAGTATTCTCAGGAACCGAAGGCTGTGAGAATAGGCCAAAGGTATTGTTCTTGGAACATAATTCACAGGTAAAATTAATAGGAAGCTATTGTTTTTAATGCAATCAGACATGACGCAAGGCAAAAAGACCTGGCTATTACCATTGCAATTTGGAAAGGGAAAGGTTTCAGGAAATTGAAAAAAGATTTTCTAGCCGCCATTTTAACTAGTTCGGTCCCGCTGTGAATCAGCATATCAAATTTTTGTATTCTTCTGCTCATCTTTGCTACGGTGTTCCATTAAGGGCCGAGAGCTGAATGATTATGGACATGGTCCCACTAAAGCAAAATATTGAGATATTGAAACAGAAGAAAAATGCACCCGATGAGGAGATGCACTCAGTAAAATTCCGAATCTTACAGTCACACATGACGATTGATATTTTGGCACATTGAAATCTTTTGCCCTTTTTCCTGATACGCAGATTTTGTCTGTAAAGCTTGCATGGCGCTACATTTAATTAGAAATTTGTACGAATTCCTGCTTAACTGGTAATGAGGAAACTGTTGTGGTCACAACATAATACATTTGATAAAACACTAATCAGTTCGAATGTGCCGACCATGCATTTGTCAAAAGGCCTCAAATAAAATCATATGGTTTGTGACCTACAATGATCCAAGAACAATGAAAAATTCCAAACTGGCTCCAATCTTCGATCCATTGTAATCTTGCAATGTTTCAGCTGACTTGAGAAACCCACGGAGAGCAAGCGTTTAAAAACATGGAAGCTTACAGGGAATTTGCACAAAGTTGAATAGATTGTGGAATAACACATTACAAGACAACAAAAGAAATGAAACGTTCTCTTTGTGTGGGAGCAGTTAGCTTAATTATTCCAAATTTTTGTAACTATCACTGAAAAAATTTGGCTGGCGCGTTAGTCATACTTTACGAAACATTATGACAACAACCTGGTCAAAGATCCAAGATTCCTATGCAACCCACGTTCAACGAGACAGAAAATTATAAACTCCAATTTAATAACGAGTTCCGGCAAGATAACGTCGTTGGTACAAAATCAAATTTTCGTTACTATCCGCTCCTAAAAGCTCATGATGTGATTAGTATACTGCAAAGATCAAAAACAATGCCTGCTTTGCTCTCTGTCAGTAGTCAGTAGATTTACTCCCTAATGGACCACTGTTTGTTCCCGCTAGCACACAATATTCTTCCAGACTAAACACACATGGAATAAGTGATCAAGCTGAATGCTAGAGCAGGACGAAGTAATTTATATCTTTCGCGAGAACAACAAAAAAGAAACAAACTGTAATTGATGCATATGACACGGAATCTGGTGATGGGTTCATAAGTTGGTTTACTATCATTCACGGGTAGTCCGACAAAGGCAATTATGAGGATTAATTGATCCACTTCATTACCTTGTGCCTTGATTGTTTCAAACACAAATTCATATGGTGGATTGTTTCTTGCACAATGTCTTCGGTGCCAATGAAATAGTGTGCTTCTCCGCCTAAAATTCGCCTAGCCAAAGGCAAAGAATAGCAAAGAAATCAAAAACGATTCAAGTGGTTGCTAATGTGTGCTTTTAGAAGGGTAACTATACTTTGTGACAAATCTATTCCAAATGGTCGTACAATATTAGTTGCACACATACCGGGGTAGAAAAGATCGTAATCTAGGTTAATGGACTGAACTGCGGCCTGCGAAGGGTCAAGTAATCACTGTAGTGTTACTTAGCTTATCATTAATAAATCCGGATTGTAGTATACAACAAGATCCTGGAAGACCAGATCTATGTGCTGTTATCTCTAAAACTGGAGTGTGCCTCTAAGCCTAAACGTTTCAGTATAAGTCTAAATAAGATCATAAATCCACAATTGTGTATTTAATTTTGGCCTGTCTATTTTAGACATTACACATTAACAGCATTAAAAATTTGTATCCGATAAGAGAGAACGTGAATATTTGAAGATAATCATCGTATTTAACTGGATAAACGTGGAGAATGGGAAAATCAGTCCTAACCGAATTTGCAGAGCAAAAAGCTATCGTCTGAGAACCAAGTATGATTGTCCATAGTCGACTGTGGATCCCATCGTTGGCTGACGTACATCATACAAAATATTATCTACTTGCCAGCGCAGATCGAACGGGATTACTTCCCAGTAGTCTACCGGAATTTTGGCCAAGTCGCTTTCTCATTTGGGTCAGTTAAACCGATTACGGAAAACTGGGTGAACATGATTACGTGATAGCACTTTCAAAATTCTGATTTATGTTGCCTGTCATGCGAAGCCATAAGTCTTTGTTTGTTAGTCATTGCAAGACCCAAGAATACAACGAGGAACTCCTCCTAAAGTATTATATATAGACGGTATTATTGAAATAGAGATAACCTCACTAGATAAGGATGATTATTGACTGGACAAGGTGGTGAGTAGGGCCCATGGGCAACCATTTTACTCGCTGGGGTCCACAAATCTGTATTTGTAGCGTCAGACTAACTGTCAGGCTTAGAGTCACCCTTCAACTGGAAGCATTCTATTTACACGGCCATTCAAGTATAACGGTCCGATTCAGGACAACTATGTACAGTCTTATGGCATTATTAAACTGCACCAGGGATGAGGAAAGCACGTTATACAACATCCTCCGAGTGAGTTGGAAATTTTGGTTGTGTTTAAAGTTTTGAAGTAGAAGAAGGTTAAGACTCGGTGTGACTGAGTATTTATTGTGATCATGGTAAACTTCATTACTAGATAGAACACTGCGTCAAGTCAAAATTCGTGTTCCAGTTTACAAGTAACTTCGTGTGAGGAGGCCAACCACGGTCATAGTAAAAGGCCATGTTACGAAGCCGCATTTGTGTAGTCTAGTCCACGGCAATTCCTAACATGAACCCAATCAAGATGGCAATTACTCGATAACCATCATTGGACAAGTATAGCTGTTAAGAGTCCTTAAACCTGGAAGGCTTCAAACCTGTTAATGGATGCCATCTGAACGTGTACCCGGAGTTCTCAACACTGTAAACAAATAAATCAAGTCAGCAATTATTTAGACCATTGACACATCAAATACTTCAAACTCCCAGTAAATTATTTAAGCATATAGTGCCTACCACAGAAAATGGTTCGTAATCTGAATACCCCAAGAAGAGATTTCCGATGCATCCTTGTTTACAATGTTCACGTAATCTTCAGCTCGAACTCAACAATTAGCTTACGGCAGCGTCAATCAACTGCTTTACTAAGGTCCTCAGCCGATATAACTACAGCTAGATTACAAGGTCTTTGAATAGCAATGAAGAAAATGGTGTCTAATTTTCCCACCAAATAACGCTGATTACAATCGCGAAAATGAGATGGGTCACGAAGTGGACTTCTGGCGCAGGACAAATAGTATGCAAATGGTTTATTTGAAAAGCAACAGAAGAAACGGAACATTAAAAAGAGACAAGAATCAGGAAGAAGAGGTAAGGAGTAAAAAAGGTTAAATGTTTGCCATATATTTTGGGTTTTACTGAACGAATCTGTTTCTGCAAAGTTCTGAGACCTTCAAACACGTTGGTTTTCCCCAAATCGTGTTATTATTTCAGATATTTCCTAACCCTGTGACGCTATTTTCCCGAATGATTCTGCTAGCTTTTGATTTATGTAGTTAACAAATAAATCTTGCAAATAACCTGGCTTCAAATTTAGAGCAGTGTTCTTCATTGGTTTCTTAGCTTTGTTGATTGTCTAAGAGAACCTCGACGAATAGGCATCTTTCCAGAGCCCAAATGAGTGTATCGTTTAAACGGTATAATTTTTGATATAGACATAACTGTCGACTTAGCTGTTTCGTCTACAGCATGTGAAATCTTTCTTTGCCTGAATGCGGACCTGATATTCGAAAAAAATCGGTAATATGATGGAATGTGACGCAAGTGATTTAGTATGAAACATAAATAGTTGCTGGTGGATTACCAAAAATTTATGTAACTGTTAGTTATCTGCAACATACTTAAAGGAAAACTACAGGCTGATTTTTGCCTCATTCCCTATCACTTAGCATTGTCATGTTTGCGTTCTCTTCAATTTCTGACGTTCTTCGAGATGCAATATCCTTTTCACCACACTTATACCTCTATCACATAATGGCAATTTTGATTATAGTTATTCTATCGCGCACTTAATTGTACCCGGTCCGGCGGTGGACCAACGGATTATATATCTGTTCCACCAAAGTTATCAGAGGTTTGAGTCTCAAATCACTTTGCTGGTAGATGGAGATTCACTGTCACCGGGACCGTTACCAGTTAGGACCTATTGGGAAATTATATAGTTATAAACAGCTGAAAGCTTCAGATTTAACTTTGAGAGTTCTCCATGTAGAGAGCCGTAATGTTTATGGGGCTTGTCCCTTCCACCACGCTCAGGCATCAAGTTATTAAAAAGGCCGCGACGGGTCTCTGAAGTCCTACTTAAAAATGCCAAGGGAAAACATTTTGACTTTTCAATGTGAAAAACATGTTAGAGACAATCCAAAACTACCACGTTGATTCTGCAAATACTACCTTGAAAATGTGTATCCACGATGACATACGGTTTGGACTACGGCAAGAAGTCCCAAGATATCTGTTTTAATATTTTAGGCACTTTGCTTTCAAACAGGGCTTTTGCTACCTTGTTTTCGCGGATGAAGTTGCAATATTTCCAAACAATAAAGGGTGCAAGATGTTCATCGTGATATCCAGGCTAAGGCCCCGGTGCTTAACGGAACTTCCGCTGAATGTGGTTTGGAATTTGGCGGGAAAAGATTTTTCGGAAGGAGAGAGGCAGAAAGACTGAGTGTACATCCAAGAGACTAAAGTAGATATAACCTTAAATGTAAATTGTGGAAGAAGCATTTTGTTCAGGATAGATTTTCATCGAACCTCCTGACGTCTCGGCAGTTTAGAACACCTTGGAGAAGCACATCTTTTCCATATTTAAATGATGTGACTGAATAAAATAACCGGCTGAACACAAGTATAATTTGTAATTGAAGGAGGGACAACACGTCACCTTGGAATGCATCAGACATATTGTAATTTGGATTAGAAACTTCGTTTTGGCTTGATTGGCTGGACGGGATTGTGAAAATGGTTCGGTATTTAGGATAGAATTCGCATAGGATAATCAAAAGCTATGAATCTTTTGAAAACGACTATGTCGAGATGCTTTATCTTAGGAAAGTTTATCCTTGATCAGAGAAAGTTCGACAGACTAATGACTGCTTCAATCATTCTGTTTTTGGACAGTAAAGTTGATATATTGAGGAAAAGGATTTGAAAACTAACTACAGTTATCAAAGATCGGCTTCTTGATTTAACCCAGTTCCTTCGAGTTGAGATTAAGTCTAGCGCTTCTTCTAAAGGGATAAAGAATCCCGGAGAACGGTGAGGGGCACACTCATGTGCCGAAACCCGGTAAAAGTAGCTAACAAATTGGGGCTTTTGAAAAGTCAAAGACAAGAAGACAGCGCATAACTGGCTTGCTACACATTTGACTCTTTTGGTAAAGAAGCTAGGTGGTTCAAAATTGGGCATTTTAAACACCCGCAAGATTTTGAGCTGAGAAGTTTTATCTTAAGCAAGAGAAATTAGGCAATTCAAAGTAACAAACATTGTAGCCGGTCAGTACTGCATGTTGACCACCGTCTTTTGTTTGCTTTGAATCAGACCGTTGATTTCATATATGACATCAGCGTTGAGAGAGAGGGAGCTTATTGGTCATCCCCGAGAAAAACAGTTTATCCAGATTAACTAGGAAGCCTTAAGAGAAAGCGAACAACGAACGAGTGAGTCAAACACGTTGACAGGTTCTTTAAGTGGGAGAACTGAACATTTTGGAAATACTAGGTAATCATAACAGGTTTGAATTGTTTACTGAGCAAACTACCTACTGCTATTGACTATTTTCATCCGTTTACATTTTTGTGCTGATGAGTTGATAACTTTTCGGGCATGAATAAACTAACCGCTAGCCTCTGAATGATCCGAGCCACTGGGTTACGCAAATATTTCATATTTTGCTTCATTTTATTAGTGCAATAACTATAAATTATCCACAAGAAGGAGGCCGCGGCCAACAAAGGGCTGCCAGTTTTTACGCCACACATTAGTTTCGAGATCATAAAACCTGGGCGTCTGGATCAAATCAGTTTCATCACCAGTAATGTTGGAAGTAGACGGACTGGGTTCATCCATCTAAGGGTCCGTTTGTGAGTGGAAAATCGTCAAAAAACATGGAACGTAGTGATTAGAATACTTAATTACTGGTTGCACAGTGGTAAAGGTCTTTCTCTTTTAGTATTTTTAAATGGCTGTGTGCATTCGGTTTATTACGTTATCGATCTGTATATCGGATTCAAATCTGCATTTAATGGTTCAGGTCACCTTTTACCCTGAAAAACAAAAAAACGATGCATACAAAGGTCATGCGATAAGAACAAAACGGGACCATCGATCAACGTGATCGATCATTTCAAGGAGAATCTAACAGTTGATCTCTAACGATGGTATTTAGGTTCGTGTTGCAAAAAACTGCTATTAAACTTCCAACATGCTTCCCGTAAGGCGAATGGGCTTAACATCAAGAGCCCGTGTTTTGGTTGGGTTCAAACTGCTCCCTTTGTAGTTAGTGCATTTTCACCAACCACGACTTTCTTGAGATGGCTTTCAAGTGCTGCTGACCGCTGCTTGCATATAAGGTTTAAAACAGCCTAGGATTTCCAGTTTAAAGTTTGATCATGACAACCACATGCTGGATTGCCGAGAAGACCATTGTAGTGAATAAACGGTGCTATAGATATGAGCTCAGATTTACGAAACCGAGGTTCTTTTGGAAATGTCAAAGCGCATAATGAAGAACTCTACATATTGGAAGAGCAATTTACTTGTTGCATTTAGCAATTCAAATGCACAGGGAAACAAGTCACTTACTTACCCACTCAAGCGCAATCCATCACTCACTCACCAACTCAACCACTATCTCACCCACAATCACAATTAATATTTAAATCACCCAATCACTGAAACTTTGAACTCACGCATTCACTCTCCCACTCACTCATTAAGCGAACTCGCTCACCGACAAAACGAAACCAACCACCCGTTCACCAAACGGACACACTAAATCACTCACAATAAGAACTACTCCAAATGGCTAAATGTCGTAAACATGCACAAAGCAAACACAATCATTCACTTAGTCACTAACTCACCCACTCACTCACGCACCCATACAAGGACAATAAAACACTATATCTGCAACTGACTCAGGCAATCACTCACCTATTCTCTCTCTCTCTCTCACTCACTCACTCACTCACTTACTCACTCACACACACAATCACTCACTTAACGTGCCACTCACTCAGCAACCCACTCACCCATTCACTCATTCACTTAATCGTTTACTCACTCAATCGCTCAATCACATATTTAATCACTCACTCACTCACTCACTCACTCACTCACTCACTCACTCATCCACTCAGTCATTCACTAGTCATGGTATGTATTTAGGGACTCAAGTAGCTTTTTACTTTTTCATCTGTTTCTCTAATCAATTTCATTAATTAACTTTCCTTTATTTTCCTATGACTTGCATTTGCTTCATTTCAACAGATACACCTAACCTATCAGGATGAACTCCGCGTGGACAAACGGGGTCGGTATGACTGCACAGAAGTCGACACTTTTGATGTAGTTTCAGCGGATCTACGCTTAAATGCAAGCAAAACAACAAAGTCTTCGGTAAGTCAGCTCCTTCTGCAGCCCACAGAATCTTTACTTGTGTCAGTTTTCACCAACTCGAAAACGGCTAACCTGCGGACAAGGATATCTAGTCTGGCTGTCATGTGCAAATAGTTTTTCGTATTTTATGAAAATTACCTCGCTAATACAAAAACCCTTACTCGGTATCATATTATCTTGCCGTTGTACTATACCATTTACCAATGGGGAATAAAACCAACAACATGTCTCTTCAACCTCTTTGCCCGAAATGAGGAATCGTTTCAAACGTTAATGCAATGTTGTAATGTCTGAAAACACTTCCTGGATCGCCTATTTTAGGCTTTATTCAGAGAAACTGTCAGGTAGACCATTCGTTTGCCCTACTGATCACAGGTTGTTGCAGACAAAGGAAAGTCACCTACGACATATTCCAGGTAATCTGTCTGTTACAGCATTCGACTCACGACTGCCCGTTTGCTGTTCGGTCCACAGTCTGAGCTACTCAGTTGCGCGCTGCCGCCTCCGATTCAGACATACCGAACCAAGCAGTCATATGTTGCCTTAATCGCTTTCCAGTTTACGTCATTCCTTCGAACAGCATAAGTGTTGCAGCTTTAACTAACGAATATGTTGTGGCTTGTCCTTGCAATGATTCTTTATTTAACATCTACCATAACCTTACCATTAAAGGTCATAGCGAAAATTGTGCGGTTGTTTCTTCAATTTTGTGAATCATCAACAGTGCCTGTTTTTTGTGCTCTGACTTGGCAGCCAGAAGTAATGTTTTTTTACCTTAAACCTAATCTCTTTCTTACTGATACTAAGATTTTTCAGTCGATCTAGCTATCAAGATAAATCGAGTAAGTAGAAATAAAACAAAAATTGCTGACTGAAAGCTTCCTTGATTGCTTCCCAAATAGACGGATGCTGCAGGTGAACCGGATCCAAAAGCGTTCAGGCAGATTTCCAGTTGTTGATCTCAAATGGTGGTGTTGAATTTAGAGCTTCTAAATAGCCATAGCAGCAAATGCGTGGTGCTGTCGGAATACGATGGAACTAATCTAATATTTTCGACAACCTATTGATTACCCACATAAGAGAAGACAAAAAATATAATTAGGCAAAACTATGGCGGCGAGGATAAACTGCCAGTTTGTGATATTCAAACTGGAATTGCAAAGTTTATCTGGAGAATTCCCGGCCATGCTGAAACACTTCTGGCCCTTGAATTCATATCACTGGACCATTAGGAACAATTAAAAATTTCACTTGCTAACAGGTCACACTCGAACGGGCGCGCACACACATTTGCACATGAACACAGGGAGGCAAAATAATCAGGTGAACCACATGCATAACCACAAACGACTGAGGCCGAACTCATGACCCGAGAATCAGAGAATTGTCAGTAACGAGTGGAGCTCGGTATGTAAATAACAGTTTACAAGCCATAATTGTCATGTCCAAGAATAAGTCTGACTGCTAATTAGTGCAAAATGAATTGGATTAAATGCAAGCAAGATAATTCTAGGCGTTGCCCTGTAATTAAACGCCTCATTACATAGCAGTAGTAAAATGAATCGATCGTTCTGGTCCTGACCAAGATAGGCAGTAAAGTATTTTTGAAGGGCACAAGAAATCCACTGTGATAAGTCGAAACTTTCCCTTTGATTCAGGCTTTCGGCGTCATACCTGAACATCAAGGGAGGGGGATGATAGGAGAAAAAGGTAATGCAGAAAGCTTGTTCTTGAAGAATCGGCCCTCATCGACAGGTCGATTTCACTAGTCAGGAAATGATGAGTAATTGCTAAAAGCATCTTGGCACAGATGAGTAAGCCAACATTCACGATCGATTTGGTTCTGCTGTGGTTCAGTACTGCATAAAATATAGGCATAGTTTAACAAATGTCCACGAAATGGCAGTTCCGATTTGCAGGTTAAGAAGACAAGTCAGACAGTACGAATGTTAAAGCAATGCATTTAATTTATAATGACCCATATATGAAAAAATACATATCTGGTAAACATGAAGTCAATGCACTGTATGAATCCTTGGTAATGATATCTTGATAATGCCGAAGTTTTTCGCTAGGAAAGGAAGAATTTGTTCAAAGCCAAATCGTAATTCAAAGTGAATGACTTGTAATTCTAGGCCACACGGTGACCTAAATTTGGAATCGGAACGTAAGTGATACAGATCGAGGTGATCAACCTGATAATTTGAGTGGACTAGCAGAATCACAGATTTCCGAAAAATCTGCCTACTGGCTAGTGGATAGTAGTTGAAAAAATTGCACAGAATTCCATAGCACTGAGATTTCAAAACAACCTTGCTGGTGTTTGCCTTTTGCAGCCGCTGAATCGTCTGGATGAAAAAATTCTGGCCATGATTAACCAAACCCTCAATATGGCAAGATTCAATGACAGAGCATCCACTTATGCGAAACAGTATGTGAGTAACAAGCAAACTTCGGACTGTTAAAGAGGACAATGTTTTCACTTGATTTATCCGTTTGTTATGTGTTTTCATCCCGGCTTGTCAAAATGATGCACACAGAGTACGTATTTTGCCAAATGTATCCCCAAATCTAAAACATCCCAAAAATGCAAGGTTTTTTTATAGCAAAATGCCTCATTTACAAAATTTGTGATTGATCTCTCAGTAGAACCAAAACAACTTAGTTGATCCCGAAATATCCGACCAATGTAAATGAGCAGCAACAAAAGACTGGTGAAAAACAAACATTTGACTGTGGTTAGCTAGACCAGATGTCCGTCACCCCAGCAAGGTTGGAGGTTCCTGTCCTAGATCTGTCGTTCATATTACTGACGGAGAGCGAGAGGCTGTTAACTAAAACTTTGGGAACGTGCCTATTAAGTAAAGTAGAATGCTGGAGAAAGGCCTAACGCACTATGCAGAATTGGAGCTTAGTTTATTTATTTGCGAGTGTCGGTTTGTACGCAACTAAAGTTAGTTGCACAATGTATTCTCAAAAGAAATGATCGCGTCTGATGCAGGTGCTTCAAATTAACGAAATGTATGATTCCGAGGGACTGTGGGCTAGATAATCTCCTCCTTAAGTCTTTACTAAATTTATCACCAATACTATGGAGTTTATCACCATGCTGAATGAAATGCATCCCAGTAAGCTGAACGGATACCGGGATAATATCAAAAACTTACTATAGTCTTCTGAATTTGCTTTGTCAGTGTTTCTGGCCCACTGATGTATTTTATTATTTTCATGGTTTCTGATCGCTGAGCTTGGCGATTAGAATGCCATGAGAACCAACAAACTGAGGTTTGAAGAACAAAAATGTTCAAATCCATGGAGAATACTTTGGTATGTATTTGCATTACCCAGCTTCCGAGTAGCGTGTGGGATGGACGTTCCTGCGTGTGGTTGACGGGATCAGCTGAGGTTTGTGCGCGGAAATACTCACGAGCCACACGATTTAAAATGTTTGATACGCTACCATAACTTAGTCAGTGAAGTCCGACAAAGGTATTTACTTGCTTTAAATAAGAAATCCGGACTATATCGTCGTGCATCGTCGACATTGTATTCTTATCATTCAAAGTTTTGCTAGTTCACCCACTGACGGATAACAAATAAAACACTTATCGTTAACTGCGGTCAATCATTTTGTTAGAAATAATTACGCAACGCTATATTTTGTTCGGCATTAGTCATTAAACAGCCCCCGGCTTCAATTTTCACCATTTATTCCGCTTGCTATTTCATAATATATCCGTGGTTTTGAATAAATGGTTGGCACGCAAACGAACTGCATACCTTTATGATTGAACCACGGCAGACTGTTTGTTTGGATACAAAACAAACGGATCTACGTGAATGTTAATTTCGTGGAATTCACTCGGCCTATTTATTGGTGGTAAGGTTTATTTGTCTTTGATTGTATTTCGATGCATGAATTAGACAGGCGCCAATTCAGGTTGGCTTATCTCTAGTTGTGAGTCTATTGAATCCATGGTAAAAAGGTACGCTAGCAACTGCTGAGTAAAGAGAATCTATAGGTGCAGCAAAGTGGTTCCCGATACTAAAACAGATAATAAATAAACAATTTCTGGAATTCATAAAGAAGAAAGATGAAAACATCAGTGCTGCTATCTGTTGTGAAAACCATTAAAAGACTGCCCGAATAACTCTGAAACTAATGGTTTTGCAGTAGATATATATATATATGCAGAATGATAACTGGTTGACCTAAATTAGCAATGATGGATTTACAATGGAAGACTACACCTGATTCGTTGTGATGAGTGAGAATTTAATTAGCAGTATCACCTTCACAAATCAACGCAGATCATGGTACTTCGTTCGGAACGAAAATTGACGATCAAAACCCGAGAATGTGACTGTGTGACAGCCAAATATACTAGTCACTCTGTCTTGCCTCATATTTCTAAATGACGTCCTGTTTTTAAAAACAACCAGACAATGCTGAAGGTTATGAACTTTTATGACACAAAAGAATCACATTTAAGTTTGGAAATCTGTGGTTCACTGACAGTTGTCCTAAAGATGTGCAACCTCAATGAAATAACAGTTTATTACCGTCGTTATCGTCATCATTAGAATCACCAACACTATCCGACTTATTACTATCACCATCATTATTGTCATCATCGTCGCCACCTTCGTCGTCGTTCAGAGCCGTTCAGACCACTGTCTTTCTCACCAATTAACAAGCAGCAACAAAAGAATAAGTATGCAATAAAGAAGACGGCGGACCTATTGGTTGTAGAAAAGAAAAGAATCCCGTAGTATCCAGCTCACCCAATAAAGTTTAGCTTTAAGGATACAGTTTTTTAACCGTTCCTATTTGAAAGTAACAGCACGATCGCTACTGTTTACGGTCCGCTGTCATTTCATTCAATGTCTCCAGCCAGCTTGTTGAGGGATCTTTCGGAAATCAGTCAGTAATTGACGCAACTACTTTACTTAGAATCGCTGTACATTTTATACCTCTGGGTTGCCAGGTAATCCACTGGTTTCTTCTACTCTGTGGCAGACACGGAAAACAAATCACTGTATGGTAGGCCGGGGGTTGTCACAAGCAAAAAATGACCCAGCCAATAAAGCCTGTCAACGGTAATAAGTTGCAACAGAATATTCTGTGAACTATTATTGAGCACTAGATTCTTAAGCTGCACGGTAACTGTAACGGTCAACAATAGCCAGTTTCACACCCCAGTATCAAAATCGGTACTACTCTCACCCTCTAGCAAACGACTTGCCGAAAGAAGTTAAGGCTCAAACTAGGCTGCCCATTGTATGTTGTACTTGTTCCGCAAATCCGAAAAACTACACGAGGCTGTCGACCTAAACTTTCCCATTTTTCCGGTTAGATCCATGCATCCTGAGTTTCTTGTTATAAATCCTCCATTATCTGGTTGATGAAAAATTTAATCGATAATGAAAATGGATAACGTTTGTCAAGCAAGGCTAGTCGTTCCTGACGATCGTGATAGTTAGCCTTTTATGACTAATTCAAGCTTGATCTGCTTATAAGACGTTACTGTCGCTAATCTCTAATAGGCGGCGGATAGGTATTAAAGTGATCTCACGAGGAAATTTCTCCTTGTGGTTTAAATCGGTAGACACGTGAAATTCACACTTCACCGTGTGGATTACATAATTCATCTCCCGGTGTTAAACTGACTAAGTAAATAGATCCCTCGACTCACTTTCATTCTCACGCTGATTTGTTTTTGCCAACGACAAATACGTGGTGAACCTTCATAGTTTTCATCAACTGTTGAACAGTCAAAATTGAGAGAGCAAAATAATGATAGGTACTGTCTCTTCATCCAACCTGTACAGGATTTTATTTCGTTTTCAGAAGAGGTCCATCAGCAAGCACGCTAACTTCTTGCATTAAGAAGGCCTGTCCAGTTCCGTTCCAAGGAAAAACCAATAGTTTCGGGCTTTGTGCCCCTTTCTGAAGGTTAGCCTTGCCTGACCGATGGAAATCCACCCACGAATCACCATGTGATTCTTAAGTGGGCCTACCATCCACTCACGCTCCTAACGATTCAAATGAGATTCTGCCGAGAAACTGAGAAGGGAGGGCACTAGTATAGGGATGGTTGGACGGCAGAGTACCGGGTACGCATACCTGAAGAGCGTCACTAACCGCCAAACCGATCGTGTGCTTCCGGCCAAATATTTTCATCCATCTGTATGCAAAATATACTACCAAGAAGAGATAATCAGCTACCTTTACTTGACTTAGACACTTCAGAAACCATCTTTTACGCTCAGACCACAGGTCATCCAGTCAGTCGTTCACTGACGGGTAGTCGATTTGAGGATAATCAGAATTTCCGAGTTACTTTTATTCAGGTCAGTAGCATCCGGCAGCTTCGAAGGGAGATACAGGACGCCCCGTTAACTCCATTCTTTTCTTCACTGGCCCGCCCTGCTTCGCGTCTGATATTTCCTATTTAGAGTTGAGTTACTTGTGAGTAGCGTGTGGGATTGGTGTTTACTATGCTTGCTGACCGTCCTTCGGACTCTACTTTCCACCCCTTCGAGGTTGTCAGGTACTTCTGGATGCTACTGAGGAAGATTTATAAGCAAACTGAACTCAGTAATTCTGATTAGCCCGACTGGCCGTTGAGAGGACAAAAGAAGCGTGCGCTTTCCAGTTGGTGATCCTGTGTTCAAGCCCTGGCTGTGATCAAAGATTTGCACCATAGATTTTGCTCCAATGACACCGAAACTCGATTTCAGTACTTCACGAGTCAACAGCTGATCAGATGACTTTGGTCTGAGCTTGAGGTATGTATCTTGAGTTGCAGTCGGCCAAGTCGATTTCACACACTGCTGTATAAAATGGCTAGTTATGTCAGAGTGAATTCTTGCACCGCCGTGGATCAATATAGGTGAGTCTGATACCAGCTTATTAAGACTACTGAAATACTAATTGTGAATGATATAATGTTACTAACACAGCGTTGTTGGTAGATGTAATGCGCCAACGTTTTGAACGCCGTGGGTTGTATTTCTCAAGGCAAGTTATACATTTTGTTTGTAAAACTTGCCTTGAGAAAGACTACCTACGGTAGTCGAAATTACATCTACCAACAACGCTGTTATTAACATTATATCATTCACAATTAAAAGCAATACATGGCGCACCGATTTTTCGACACATTGCTTACATCATTTGGTCCTGATATTTACAAACTGGTTACCAATCGCATTGCTCTGGGAAAGAAGCTTGCCAACTGGATTAGTCACCGCACTACTGGAGTACGTTTGCGTTCCCGTTTAGATTGTCAATGGAAATATTGAGATAAACCAGTGCAAACAAAAGGCTCTTTATTAGTTCTATTGCATTCCTGAGGATAAAATTAACAGTAATTACGGTAGTTCGAAGAAGAATGACTGGCTACTACCAAAACGGTGTGTTGTTGTATTTACATGTGTGTGCAGAACTGAACACATTGTGGAAGTTTTCGGCTGGTGATACGCAGTTAACACAAGTGATCTGGGGCTATAAGTGAATCAAAATACCTTCGGGAATGGAGAGTGAACCACGAATGTTTGAAAGTTCACACGAGAATGATCGAAGGAACACCGCTTTCAACTGTTGTTGTAATTCAGAACTTCATCATTCTTGATTCACCACATTAAACATTGCACAACAGTTGGAAAACCCAGATACAATCATTAGGTGGTTGGAACAACCGTAGCCTAACAACATTCGAAAACGTCTTTGTTGATCGAATGTATAGTCGTACCGGACGATTCTCACTAACATGTACAGGTATGTACTTGGGAACGTCCGATGTAGGCCGAACCAGGTAAAAAAATATACACGAAAAGGGACCGTTGAATTGCATGCCCAGTTTCTCGTTGATGTGCTTAAAGTGGCTTGGATGTGGATGAGGTTTTCCTGTCTGACAGAAATAAACTTTCTATCAGCATCACAGAATGATCTAGTGTTTAAAACACCTGACGTTGTCCAATTAACCTTCTCCAGCTAATCCAATGCTTTATAGACGGAAAGTCTAGAACATGCATTTGTACGAAGCACCTTGCGCAGAAAACAAAGTCTGTTGTTCCAAGTATTTTTTCATTAGAATCTCTAGAATCCTGAATAAATGATAAATACGTTTGGGAATCACCCAAGGGTTTGTCCATCATGCAAGACTAACCTTAACAAAAAGGACGCAAGTTTCGAAAGTATGGGTTTTCATGGTCAGTAATACATTTTACATAGGGATGGGTGAACAAAATTTCCAAACAAAATATTCCACCTCCTGCTAAACTGAATACGCCGATCACCCCATTTAGCTTTTCTATTCACCGCCAATCAAGTAGAAGCATGAATTAGCTGAATCAAAGAACATCAGAATAGGCTATCCCATTGCTCCTTTTCTGAACATTTCCACGGCCTATGATAAACGAATGCTACACGAATATGGATGGTGCTCTCTGCAATGCGAAACAGATCAGCAACCTGGCATTTGCAGTCGGCTTGCTGTCTAACGGATAAATGTAGATGAATATTTTCAAGCGTCCATCGAGTAGACATCTGAGGAAATGGAAGGAATTTCAGAAGCAAGTTAGGACTGAATCCAAAAAGGTGTCATTTAACCTGAACAAACCCCAAATGGATTGTTTCCAGAATGAATTCACTTTAGTACACAGTGGACTTTCGATCGGTAAATTCGTAAAGAACAAGTTGGCATTAAATGGGAATATTTGCATTTCCGAATGATTTAATTTTCTAAGGCTTTGCTTGAAACCAAGAATCTTCCAAAAGCGCGATTCTGTCGGCCTCATTAAATCAGCTGGCCATTTCGCTACTTTATGACAGAGCGAAGTGTAGATTTCCGTAGCAGGTCACTAAGACACCGCATCCTTGTGTGCTTCTGGTAGCCTTTACATCTTTCAAACCATCATTCCAGTTGGTCATGGCCCTTCATACCCAAAAACAACTATGGTGCATTCAGAATGGTTTTCTTGGAAAACTGTTTTCATTTAGCTGTGTCATTTGATATTGGTTTCACGTTTTCTACGAAGTTCGATTCACTAGTGTGTGTAATTAGGATTTTTTCTCAAGCACTGGTAAAATAAACTCCTCCCTAAACTGTGTTCAGTTATGGTGCTTTCTGTGTTTTGTAATCGACACACCTATAGATGACAGTCTAATATCCCGATAATGGCACGTATATAAACATTAAAGAATAGATTCTGTACGTTTGAAATGTAACCCAACATTTGAATCATGTTTATTGCAAGTTGTTATTACTGCCATGTAATATCATGAAAAGGAGTAATCTAAAACATTCTTCGTTGTTATTCAGTATTGCTTTTCTTAACCTGGCTCTTTTTTGGTTCTACCGCAATGTGATCCTTCCAATCAGATAAGTAGAAACGGTAGATTCGCGCATTCAGTACAGTTGGTTTGCTTGCACTTTATTTTCATTATAAAGACAACAGGGGAATAATTTCAATCCAGTGAGTTTTTTTCTTCCATCACCAGGATCCGGTAATTCGAACTTGGGAGCTATTTTAAACTCTCCCAGAGGGTGAACTGGAAGATTTCAGAATCCTGCATATTATGAACTGTAGGTGGGTGATGGCGGTGCGATCTGAACCCTAACGATCCAAGGTTTTGATCAGCCAAAATTCAAAGAATGACTCTTCAAATTAACCATGATTTATATAGAATGCTAAATTATTAAACTGCTTTCGTGTATTAACACAAAAATAAAACCAATTAAACATTTTGCTGTTGAAAATTACCAACTAGTCAGGCTGCGTAAAATGATACATTTGCTCGAAGGATCTGGCAAATTCGTATTCTTTGTGCATAATTTTTCTACCAGTGGAATGAGTCACTTTTCTCAGTGCCCATAACCTTTGACAGGAAGACCGATATTTCGCGCCTAATGAACCACTGACAGCTATCCCAGTTATCTCAGTAGTTACGTTCTCGTCTTGGTTTTTTTGCCTGAAGTCTTGAACTCCTACTGGAACAGGATTTATTTCACGAATAATAAAATCCGACAGTCTATGTGAAAAAGCTGTGCTAGTAGTTGCTTGACGATGACTTATCCTAAGAAACAAATGACAATCTCATAAACTAATCTAATCATAATTACACAAGATATTTAACAACCATTTTATAGAGAGACCATTTGAATAGTATGGTTCTTCATATATATCATTCATGCATCGTGTAAATAAATACCATTTACAGTTCAACAGAGCGCACATAACTAAACCAAATCACTCAGCGGATCAACCGCCAGTTTGGAACAATTTAGGAAGATTTAGTTCTTTCAAAAGAAATGCTTTCCAAATCCACCAAACGATAGTCCATCTGGTCGTCTTCGAGACCACTCACGTTCGCTAAATGATGGTTTCGCACCCAAATTTGACATGAATCGATCACTGTATTTTGCAGAAGAATATTCTTTTTTGTATTGGTCGCGATACACTTCGGGTTTTGACTCACCCATCCATTCCGGTTTACGGTAATCATAAGCATCGCCGTACATACGACGAGCAGACATGCCGTATTCCGGCGCATCTTGGCGTGCGTGATGCAGGTGTGGCTCAGAGGAGCTCCACCTTCCCGATTTACCTGATATACCAGTAAAATGGTCCATAGTGTCACCCATCTCAGACCATCGACTTCCATGGGGTCGGTAACCTTCCATGTCGGATGGATGTTTGCCGAAATTGCGCGAATTCCCGTGAGTTAGCTGATACATTCGATAGTTGTCATCACGATTTCTTTCGGCATGTTTCCCTCGACGAATGCTGAGTGAGTTTAGATGCTCTCTTGGCTCGACGTCTGTTTGAAGCTGAGGATAATGAGGGAGAATTTGATAAGTACTTTTGAACGAATTCAATTTGTCCATCCGACCCAGGTGCTCTGTTTCGCTTGGATTTATTTTTCCTGATGAAACTCTGGTGTCATATTTATGCATGGGAAGTTTCCTCGACTCGCTCAATTCACCACTATTCGACTGGCTGCCCGATTCAATCGATGTTTTCATCAGTATCGTTCTTGGCATTTTGCTTTCTTGCATACGACTGCCTATGTGGTCGAAATAACCGATGGGCAATTTTCCACCTTTATCTTGTCCCAGGTTTTTTTGGAACTTTTGGACATGTTTACCCAGAAGCACACCGCTATTCTCTTTTGTGTGCTGCTTCACTGAGTCTGCCGTCGGAGATAGTTTTTCTGCGGCAGTCGCTTTCGAGTGTTTCTCATCTTCCGACTTGCTGTTGATCGTGCTACTGGCAACCTTTGATGTTGATTTTGGTGGAGCGGAGATGACCAAACCGGTCAGCAGAAGAAAAAGTACAGAACCGCAAAGTAGACAGCGCATAGTTTGTGCCACTGAGCGGCTGAATGACTCTCCTACAGTATAAAAATGAAATTCCCCGGATACAAATCAATATCGAATGAGTACACTCACGGATAGCACTTCAATATGCACTGCCTAGAAATGCACTCTGGTCTGCGCAATTCTGTCACAAGTTCCGAGGAAAAAACCACAATGCACCCAGACGATTAGCATTGATTTTCCAGAAATATATCAAGCACGGATGCAGAGAGGATCTACGCAATCTTGTTCATGTGTGCATGATCGACATAATCTGGAAATGCGTTTTACATGAACTTGATCGAGAGCAAGTTGTTCAATATATTGCTGGTTGTGGATACTTCCACTGCGACCGACTTTTAAATGATTAGATAAATAAATAAAACCGTCAGTTTATATCCATACAGATTTCACTCCATGCTCTTAGTTACGACAGACTTCACGAAAATGACTTACTTGAAATAGAAGTCGTGTTTTCAAAAAAGGATTTTACATCCTGTATGCTCTCCCAAAGCAAAGCAAAGCAACGAGTAGATCCGCTCCACATACACATGCCAACTTTCCACAAGTGTGTCCTTGTCTTTTCGACGCAAGAACAATTACGAGAGCGCAATCATTCCGTTAAGATGATGCAATTGTCGCTTGATTAGAGGTAGCAATATCCGTCTCACTGGTGACCTACGGACCTATGAAGCTGATTCTTCTACCGGCTCATTTACATCTGGCAGGACATTTTTCATCAAAATCTGCTTCAATTGCTTACGTAGATAGCCTGGCGCCCGTACCTGAAGAGAAGAAGGGAGTGGGATTCGACGGAACATAGAAATTTCTGTTTGACTTGGAAGACCGATATCATTTAAGTGATCCACTAAAAAAATCAAAGACCTCTGTCTGAGATTGTCCCCTAGTGAGAATAAAAAAATGTTGTCTACGGTTTTGCATACAACGGGAAACATTGCAGGAAATCTGCTTATTTAGCAGCTACAGCCAAGTTTCTAATCAATATGTGCTTCCGACTAGTTCTTCTGAGGAATGCCTGTGAACAGTCGCACGACTTAAACACTTAATCAATAATTTTTAGGCTTGCGTTGCGACTACGGATAGTGCAAAAATAACTGACTCTAATTTACCGTTCTGAATGGTCCATATTAGTAACTAACATTCGCAGTCAGCGGAATGAGAATACTTGTATCAGATTACGTATGGTTTCAACACTCCAGTCTCCGCACAAACCCATTGCGGTTTTTTATACATGTGCAGGATAGTGAAGAAATGAACAGCCATACAGGAACTGTTTCGTAATTTCAAAAGATTTGTGGCTTCTTGCCTGCAAATCCAAGTAGTGAAGATATTTAGCAAGTGATGAGGATGAAACAGGGTAAGAGCCAGTTTGCTTCGGAAAAGATGATTGTTCGTCTCCTTTAGCTCTCCTGTGTGGAAATATGAAATGTCCAGCGCGTATCAAGAGTGCAAATTTGAAAAGTTTTGTTTCGGCAGGTTTTGTGGATTCCTCACAGACCCACATTGCGTAGATTCATTTGCATTTTTCACGCTACCTGTGTTATCTAACTGAGAAGATTTAATGAAATCTATCCGACTGGGAGACTGTATCCTATTTTCCCACTAACTAGTACTAAGCTTGAAATGGAATGCAGTCCTGAAGGACTAAATCATAAATAGCAGGATCGGTAACTGCATATCAGATGAACTAAGACAATTGTTGATTGTTGATTCAAACAGCCACACACCTAGTACTGTGGGAAAGGGGCTATTGTACTTTCAGTTTAATTCATTGTCTAGTTCAGTTGGTAATGGATGCTTAGTTTGCTAGCAAAAATAACGGTAACGCAAAAAGCTGGCTGTCTCTTATTTTGGGAAGAAGGCACAAAGAGAATAATCCATTTCTGATTTTCACTTTTAGGGCATCTGACAAAAGAAAACTGGGATTAATAGCTTGTATAGAAATGGTTTACCAGGACATAAGTTATTTTCAAAAATATCCAGTGGGATATGGATGAATAAAATTAAGGAGTAAGTTATCAATCAGTATTTCCCTCGAAGACAATACAAGCATGACGATAACATTCTTCATTTTATCATGAGCATTAAAATGTTGCATAGGCTCTACGATCAACTTGGGTGTAAAAACAATCACTGGCGGCATAGAGAGACAGGAGTCTGTAAACTCTCAATGTTACTTTCTTACAACTATTCCCATCTCATCGGATGCTATCGAAAGTTTGATCTCCTTTGGTATAAATGTGTCTACAAACGTCGGTGATAGTAAAATACTCTCTGGTACTGTAGTATTTCATATCAGATCTGAAGCTCTTCCACTTTTGAAGCCCAATCACCGGTTCCGGCCGCAATTTGCAACTGTCTTAACTAGCAGATGGTTGTGAATTTCCTCCCACTGATGGCACATCAGGTAATATGAGTCTTCTGTTTTACTATGGGATATCCAAATTTGACTCCACATTAGAAGCTAAGATTCGACTGGTGCACATTTGAGTCGAATTGTACCACGTTTATGAACAAAAATTCTCAAAAACCAAAACTGAACACGGGGTAATCAATTCTGGAGTTCGTCAGTTAGTGAGCAGCGCTTAACTTTGTTTTCGGTTTCGAACGGGATAAAGTTTTTCAAGAACTCGAGGTTTTGTTCTTTCGTTCCTTATCTTTCAACTTTCGGCTTTCTTTATCAAAGATCCGAAAAACGCTGGTTTTTAGAAGAATCATAAAACTAATTGGCTGAGATAGGGTAAGGACCTGCGACCTTCATATTCAAATGGCACCATATTGCCAGCTGGATTATTTGAATAGGAAAACCGATTGTTCAATCTAACTAAACTGAACTATGCGGGCCATCGTCCAATAAACAGGATTCACTTAGTTCACTTGGATTTTCTTCAGTTTTCTGGTACGATATGGAATTGTTTCAAAACCATTTTTGTAAATTAGGTTTCTTTCATTGGTACCCCAAAGAACTTCAGCAATTTAATTGCTCACTACACTTTTGACGGCAATAAGGGTAAATGAGCAAAAACGTTTCCGATTTAATTTCTTTCATTATAAAATTCATGAAGATCAATGACGGGAAAGGTGTGAGCACTTTAATCGGCTACGATATCAATCTTTATCCGGCTTATCTGCTCGGACTTACTGGCAGAGGTGTTCGTGTGTCCATCGTCGATGACGGGCTGGATCATGAGCATTGTGATATACTTGAAAACTTTGATCCAGAAATTTCCGTCAACTTAGTGGATCCAGAAGACACGAAACAAAGTCCGAGACCACCAAAGGCTAAAATGAATAAAGATAATTCGTGAGTTCCATCAAATTGCTTGTCACATGATGGTCCATTTTATTGATTTCCTCCTTGAAACCTGTTAGTCACTGGTAACGAGATCGATACTGGTTCGCCATGAGTGAGACGACAATACATCACCTGGTAACCTAAAACGTCTAGCAGATTAAGGTCCTGTGCTACCGTTCTCCGAGTGAACCTTGCAACAACTGAGATTTTTCCATCGCGGAATTCACGTATGGAGTTGGTGGCCATCAAAAAATCAGGGTAATTGCTGAACCGAACCAAATACAAAATCCACATGTCCATTCGGCTAATACACAATAAATTTAAAAAATTCGCGACCTGGATAAAAGGTCATTATTTTCAATGGGAGTAGCTGCAAAGTATTGATTTCCAAGAGGCCTTCATTTCGTGTTATAAGGGCTTTCAATTTTATTTCTCCATGCGATTCTCACAGTATGGAACACATCACTTCCCCGATTGCCTCTATAAGCAGTTACTGTGTCGTACACAACGCTGGTTTTGTAGTACGCAACAATGATTTTCAGTTGGTCCTGGCTATTTTTTATCTCATCCCTGTTTTAATCCCACCCGTACAAATGTGTGCATATAATGTTTTTCATCATTCTATCATGCATTTCCATCATTCATGTTGATAATTTATCATAATCTAAGTGCATAGAACCGGCAAATGAATTGGTTTGAATTGAACTGAATTAAACCTCACATTTTTAGTCCTAGGTTGCCGAACGTTACAGAGAAACAAAAGTGAAAATAAATTCGTTGTAATCACTCAAACGCTTGCATTTCGCAACATTGTGTTGAATCCAATCAGTAGTCATTCTTGGCCTTGTTGCATACAACTGCTTATCCAAATTTACGGATAAGAGCAAATTAACACACGAATATTAAATAGGATTTCCCCTTTCTTCATGACATCTGTATCCCAGTACCATTTTTTCCAGAAGGTGGTACTGTGCGCTTTGTTTGTAGCCAGGAAAAAATCAGCGAGCAGCGTTTGTAGATATGACTAATTATATTCACTATATTCATTGTAATTGCCATTACAGTGTGCTTCGTTGTTTTTGGCTAAAACAACGTTTGAATAATGCAGAACAGAGGTTAAAATCTCGTTGTATACAGCTAATTGAGTGACACATCTATTTCCTTCGGCTGTATCCCTTTTGATTCGCGCGTTATGCGACTGGGCGCAATGGAATATCTGGCCGTTGAGATTTTGCCAATCCACGATCAAGCAATCAATGTTTCGTAACATGACCCGTTCATTGTAGCTGAAGCACTTACTTACTCGATCCATAGCAATGCATACGGATTTGTGCTTATTGATTGTCGAATGCGCTTAAGTTGATGCTTTCTGCACTATACTTGATAATTGGGTGATTTTATTTCCGACTTCAAGCTTCTTCATTTGGCGATGCGAAAGTTTGGTTTGCTTTTACATGTGCTAAATATGGGGTTACGTGTATTAAGTATGTGCTACGTGCTACCACTACGAAGCTGCTGCACTCCGAGCCGCTGGCTGAAATCGATCTGTTCTGAGTTATTAAGCATTAACATCTGATTGGTTAGCGATAAACCCGGAAGTTTTCTGCGCACAACATGACCCCTGATCTCGGACTGGCTGCAACAGTTCCGGTTTTTCATGTTTTAAAAACAAGTGATACTCGCCTTAATTTTTTGTTCGCAGATATTTATCCAAGATTATTCCGTGCTCTGACTGTGATTCACTAGCATATCTTAGCGATGGTCTTGAACGGTTGAATATGCTGCGCTGACACCAGCACCTCTTCCAATGATTTGCAGTGCAACAGAGGATAAATTCAAGCAATAATTAGTCATCTTAAATGGAAATATCCATAATAGTTCTGTGCCCCAGGGAAAAGTCATTTGCATAATTTTAATAACTGAAAATATACTCTTCATTTCTATCCAATCAAAATAGCGTTCCGGGAAATCAACCTTTTAATTAGCAACTTCTTCCCTATTCACCAACAGCCATGGCACTGAATGCGCGGGGCTAGTAGCGGCCGTGGCGAACAATAGTCGCTGTTCACACGGTGTTGCACACAAGGCAAAAATCGGAGGTAACTTTGCACTTTGATCATTTCTTCATTTGATTTTGTTAATTATCTAACCTTCGGCAATACTAACTTTAGCTGGCATAAGTGAGTGAGCCAGTAAATTTTTGGGTTGTTATTCCTGACATTTCTCGTGTTCACTGCTCGTGGCTTAGTGGAATGTGCTCAAAACAAGGGACGAGCAAATGGTAATACGGTCTTGGTATTCCGGTTAGCAGAAGTTATGTAAATGCTTTTTGAGCCCGTCTTGAGTGGATGCTCGATTTTTACTTACCCAATTAACACATTATCAGGGTGCAGAAAACGGTGCCGTCAACGGAAATGTTAAAAATATTTGCGTGTTGCAGATATCATTTTGTTTAGATACAGAATTGAAAGTTACGCTACCTTATTAGCTACCCTCAAATTAGGATTTGCTCGTTTTATTCCATGTGGACATTCGGAAAGTCAGATTGCCTAGTGTAGACTATTATAGTAGTAAATTCCACATTTCAACTTTCTCTACGACGTCAACTATTACCGGGGTGAGCAATCCGCTCACTCGTTGGGTGTTATTGCGACTCGCTGATTAAATGCAACATGATTCTCAGTTCCCATTCCCTGACGTCTTCTCCTCCAAATGCCTTGTTAAAATTGAATAAAGGAACATGCTATCTTCATGGGGATCTGTTTCACACTATCCGGACTGAAAATTTTATGCACCAGGAAATAAACATCTGATGGGATTCCAATTACTTCCCCAAACTCTAACGGCGCCGTCGTTAAAAGCCATTAAGGTAATGCACATAGGCCTTCTATGGTTTTAAGGAATTCTCGATGGTTTAATTCCTGCCGAATGTATGAGGGGCTGCTAGTTTGACCAACATTGTGCTTGAGTTTGATACAGATGTCTCTGGTCATCGGTGGTTGCGCGATGATAGACTATGCAAGAGAAATTGCGATCAACACATGAGCGTAGACATAATTCTACCGTCTCAGGCTGTGGGCGATTGTAGACGGCAAAACTAAAGCCAGACCACATTATCTCATTTGCTGTCGATATAGTGGTGTGATTGGAACTTAGTGGTATGAGTAGGTAAACTGAGAATGTCTTGTCATGAGTAGTGTTGGTCATTCTGGAGGAGTGGTCCGGGTTCAACAATAAAACGGTAAAATGCATCAAGCGAGATGGACCAATCAAGATGAATTCCGGACAACCAACGTAATAATGACAGTCACATAGGCAAAAGGATATAAGTAAAATAACCTGTAAATAGGGAACATTTTCACTTAGAAAAGCGGGATTTTGGGCCGATTAAACTTGGTGGTTCTGCCTACGATAGTGGGGATTGACAATGCTTATCCAGATTCAGGATTGACTGGATGAAAAGTGGAAATCAGAACAGTGACGAGACGTTTCCCAACGCAGCGTCAAGAGAATTGGTCCAGCCACATAGACAGTTGGATTTGAGATATTTGGACTGTTCTCCGGAATATCGAAAAATATAGAGTTAGAAAATTCTAAATTTTGTCATGTCTGTGAAATTATATTTTGTGGAGAATGAAAGCCAAGTAGCTTTGCTGCTTTACTTTGTCAGCAATAAAGCCAAGATTTTATTCTCACTGCCAAATGGCTCCCAGAAAGAAACGGATGATCCTGTAGTTTTAGCAAGCATGATTCATGAATATTTTTAAGAAGACTCGAGTAAAACTTCTGATCTCGTTTCAAATCTAACTCTTTGGAGAAGTGGATCATAATTAAGTCATTATTAAAGTGAAAACTAACAGAGTTATGCTAATAAACTTTGGTGTGACTTTGGATTTACAGTCGCTCGCCGTTAAAAATTCCTTTGAAACTGGAATAATTCAAGTTTTCCAATCACTTGAAAAGATCTTTATCTAATTACTGATAATGCGTCCTTTTCAAGCAAACAAATAAACGACAAATCAGTGTTACTTGAGAGAAACATGACGAATATCTATCAGTCCAAACAATTTGCAGAAATCAGCTTTCCACTCCTTTTCATTTACTACTGCTTGCGTTTGTAATGCCTATATTTTGGACACAAAACCTACCATCCTTGCCAAATAGTAATCCATTTGAGCTGACTTAATCCCCGTTTAAGACGACACTTCTACTGATGATGAAAACAAGACACGTTAATCAGGCTAGAACTCTTTTTCCTCATCCTCAAGAAAACTGCGGTTACCCGAAATGGCAGATGATAAAGGAAAGGCTTCGGCACAGAAAGCTATTCCTGTGCTACAGAAATGCATGTGGTTTCCTGTGTTCTCTTCATCGATACCTGAGGGATTCCCATAATAAGTGGAAGATTTGGTTTGACGTTGTGCGCTGAGGTTTTAATTGTTATTCAGTGGATGTACGTACAGCCAAATCCGTGAAGTCGCCATCAGGCCCTTCACGGGAAATTAAGTCTATGAACTGAGTAATAACATGCTTGAATTAGATATCTGTTGCTGTTACTGGTATGATATGTTTCTAACTTGTAATGCTTTGTTAAACCTGGAAACGCTTCAGTTAAGCAAATTTTCTCCGCAGGTGGAACCAACGAAATCATTCCATTCATTAGTGCGCCATTTTAAATAATGGAATATGAGACGATGGATCGGAGGGTAAACAAAAGGCCCATTTGGATTGGATAATATCAGAATTTAATAGTGTCGTCTCAGCGAGCCGTAAATGAGACATTAGGTTGTTTAGACTTGTTTGCCTGAAAGATTTTCTCAGACAAAACAAAAACAGACATGCAAAGGAAGAAAAATTTACTATGTGAAAACGTGATTTCTAGAGATTTCGATGGTTTTTGTTGTATTGAATTTTTTTCTACGACAGTCTTTTGTGCGTTTGCAAAGTTTCATTTCAATTAACGGCACGATCACAGCTAACATTGTTCACGTGTATGCAGATAAAAATTAACTCGTTTGTGAAATATTTCCAGCTAAGGAAGTCTGCAATCAACTATCTAATATTTTCTTCTTTAATAACCGGAATTGGCGCTGAGTATAAAACAGTGGAATCGTGAATAATCATTAGCACGAGGAAGAATCGATCTGCACTTTGAACGAGTAAATGCATGCGAATGGCAAAAAAATATATCCTTATGAAGGGAGTGAGTTAGACAAACATGAATTTTCATGGAAAAATGTTCGCAGGCCTTGATTTCATTAACAAGAGAATCTGCAGGAATAGAGAAAACAAGGCTAATGATAGATGGACCTTGGTACCTTAAGTGAAAATCCTTTATGGCTGGGCCGGGAAGGAAAACTGGTGAACTCCAAAGCTAGCTAGATATGATGAATACTGAGGGACAGAGGAAGTAATGGCATTTCACTTCGCGCCAAGCTGAATCACTCAACAGGTTTGAAAAAAAGGTTGTATTCGTTTGACACAGTTGAATACATTAGGGTAACATCGCAAACCGGTGCAGGCTGTAAAGTCTAAAAGTTTCTCAGATTCGTTTCTGGGAACGAAGAAGGCGCCAATTACTAAATGCTACCTGAAGAAAGTGGCGCCAGAAGTGCAATAAAGTAGTTAAATTTACCAAGCTAAAAATCCGAAGTGAGACGAAGGGGTCTGCGTTTTGCATAAGTCTCTAGTGAGAAATGCCAAGTCCAACTGAATGACAGAGAACAACATCGTACGCCTACTTCAAAATTTGTGCAGGTGGAGCAGTAGATAAACCTCAAAGTTTCCGATGAAAGGTAGGATGAAAAATCTGATTCTTGTAGCATACCAGAGTGCCTAAACAAGATGCTCTATCAGTGATAACCAGGATTAGCCGACTGAGGTTCATTGGAAAAACAGTCTTTCAGCTACGACAGTATAAAAACGGTGAATCAAAAAGACTGAAATCCACAGAAAAGAAGAAAAGGGAACCAAGTCGAGAAGAGAGGACTAATCAAAAAATACATAGCAGACTGCTTCTAAGTAGATAATTAAAACTTTAGAAACAAAATGCTGCAATGAGGTCAGTACATCTAGAATACATCCTTTGGTCATATGTAAATCGAAGTAAGTCATTATGAATGACAACAGAGGTACAAAAGCTACTGAGGACATCAAGTCCGGTTAAACTGGCAACAATGAGACTTAATTATACCGAAAAAATGTTTGACTCTATGTATTTGAGAATGAGAACAGTGATTGTAGACCTCCGGGGTTGGAATGACACCGGTAAACAACGATCATGTTTACAAAATCAGTCATTAAATCCAAAATGGAACTTGCTTCCATTTGGCGAGGAGTAAAAGACAGGCAGTTTGGATCAATTGCTGATGTGTTTAGGGACAAAACATACAAATGAAACCTGCACGCTTCCTAAGAGAGACTAACTTTGCACTCTCCATTTATTGATTGATGTTTGTGTTACTGACAAGTTTTATATAAATTTTCCATTTCACATTCCCTAATAAACCTGGGAGAATCAGTCGTACTAATTTGTAGACAGAAGAATATACCCCTAAATGGCTAAAGAATGTGGTGAGCGGAATTACCCGGAGTCCTATTTTGAAACGCCCTATGAACAAATTAAATTCAGCAAGCTTCGATGAATCCCTTAAAGCTACCTGTTGAGTGCTTGTTAAAATCAGGGATCAAAGGAGAAGCGACATTTTGCGTCGCTGAAGCAATTTTGCATGGCCCCACCAGCCCAACCTATTAGAACTAAAGTGATTCTTTGAAACATGAGGCTGCCGTGGCCACAAAATATGACGCAACCACATTTAAGAGTTGCAGTGCAATTATTAGCAGAATAGCCCGATTACTGAGTGGATATTGGTCCCAAGTTGATGAATACTTCTGTCCATACCACCACATATATTATGTCCCTCTGTTTAACCATTTGAATCCAGATATTGCAGGGAATTAAAAATGCATAACTGCAAACGATTAGTTTGTTTGTTGTAAGTAGTACGTTTTGTATAAGGATGGATGCGCGAAATTTATCTGGAAGCATAAGACCATTTTCTCGGATATTTCTACTCGTCAAGTATGTGCTCGGTATTCTCTTGTACCATCATCCACACACTTGTGCAAATCACTGTTAGTTTCTCTACAGAATATCATTTGAATCTGAATGATAATTTCATTTACCATTCACACGATCATTCGATGGAAACTGGTTTTAAGAATGACGTGTGATTCTTAATGGACCTAATATCATTTAGATAAAATCCTAACGAGGTTCTGCACTTACGCTGCCTTTTCGAAAAACAAGCAATCAAATTTAACGGGGGTTTGTACGAAATGAACGTTTTCATCGGTTTGGTAAAAACTGCTTTTCTCTCGCTGAGTGGCTCGTGGACAATAAAGCCAGAATGCTCGCGGACTGGTGAAAATAAAAATGACACGAGTATCAAAGTTTAAATCAGAAAAGATTCCAGGATTGAGTTCGGGTATCGTAGTGCATGATGGAACGTTTTCCACATCGGAGGCAATAATAAGAGACAAAATGTTCTCGGGGAGGCCGTTGCCAACTATCGCTCAGTGGTTGAATGAATCGGATTCATGCGGTTGGTTAAGATCAGCAATGTTGGAAGCTGAAAGTGTCAGTTGGCATATGTTCAGAATGTGCCAATGGTTAACGACTCGACAGATTAACAAGCTAGAGGGCGGCTAATTGGCTGGTAAACTGTATGTGACCGCAGTTTTTGAGGAGGTCGGATATTGTTTTAGTCATTCATGTTCAAGCAGTTGAATTGAGTTTCTAATTTCCACGTTCTTCTGTCTGCAAAATGGCACGGAACTGCTCACACATCAATGTGGTAGGCGAGTTCTGGAACAACAACACGGCTTAATACTGAGATTTTGACAACTTAGCGGAAGTACATCGAGAAGAAGAGCAATAGTTCTCCAGTGCGTATAAGGATTTTGGGGTAGATTAGATAAAAGGAGTTGCCATGAAATAATTTACCATGTGATATCAACGCTTAACTCTGATAGTATGTTTTGATCAAATAATTCACCGTGTGATGTCATCGTGGAACTCACCATTAAGATAGCATGGAAGCATTGCACAGCTGTTTCATCCTTATTAGGAATCATCAGCCGTGCACATCCACTACACCCGAACTGAGACGAGAACTCGGGATGAACGATTTTGAGTCCAATGCGTCAACGTATAGGATTAAACAGCACTTCTGGCAAACGTACTCGAAGAAAACGTTTCACGGAGTATAATTTTAACATCTTTTTAATTTATTGATTAATGAAATAACAATGCATATCATTTTTTTAGGAATGGGGCTCCGGTCAAGGACGGCTGCCAGGTGGGTTTCTGACCGCTGGCGGGAGGATTTCGGTCCCGCGACCTTCAAGTTCAAAAGCTACCACCCTATGGGCTTGACCACAGTGAATCGCTGAATGAGATTTAAAGTCACCGGCACTAACTTCAAAATTGCTGAGTGGCTTTTGATAGAATACATTTGTTCATGCAAGGATTACGACAATATTGTGAAGTTTCCATGTTCCTCGCATGACCCCGAAGCATGATCGGTCTTGGCCTAGATGTATTCGTTCATTTTAGTCACCCAGCTGTTCTTAGTTAAGGCGGCATATTTTTGTGTTCACAGATTTTCATCATTATAGAAAGTTCCATGAAGTGCAGATATAAAAAACAACCACATTGCGTTCATTAGATAAGTTGCTGAAAATGAAACTCGAGTATACCAATTTCGGTTCCAGACTGCCAAAGGCAGGTTTTCACAAAAATAGATCAGTCCACTGTGCTCGGTGTCTCGTACTGCTGAAGGTGTAAACTCATCAGGGACCCAGTTAAAAGTCTTCAGTCATAACCGCTATCGTAAAGAGCAGAAAAAAATCAAATGGATTCAGACCTTTCTATAAATAGGAGATAAGGCTTGTTATGCGCAATCGCCAAAGTAAGCAAAGATTTCTGTAGTTTAATAGTCATAGTTTTCAACAGTTCAGTAGCCAAAACCCACAGTATTGACAGCCCCTTTATGGGCTAATGACTGTTTAACTGCCAGTATATTCATCTAATCTTCGGAGAACACCACAAAAAGTATGTCCTCGTCCCGTGTGTCCCAAGTGGGTTGATTGTTGTGTGGCAGTGATGTCAATCCTTTTAGACCACTTTCTCTCGACTGACCATGAATGTCCTATCGTGAGGTTTACTTGATCCCATGGAGGCCAAATTATCGGCTTGATGCTTTTGCCCTAAAGAGCTAGTTGCCTACTGTACAGATATTCATCAAATTTATTAACCCCGTTTCAGTCCGAAGTGACTGCGCCCAGTGCTTTGTTTCTGCTTGTTAGTCGAAATGCTTAACTGTTAAGGCTGAGCCCACTCCTACCGCTTGCAAGACTTCCTTTACGTGCTGAAGACGTCATTTTTTGCAATTATTACGTGCAAGTGGGTGGTAGAATAAAATTCCCCTGGAGGGAAAGGAGTGCTTTTGCGGTTATTGCCGCCCGTCTAGTACGCATACCCGCTACGTATCTGCCCACTAATCTCTCCATGAAAATTTCAGGAAATACGCTTTGTTTTTCTTCTATTTTTTCTCATTTACTTCCTTTGGTAGCGAAAAATTGCGCACACTGCTATTGCCAAATAGGGACTGCCAACTGGGGAACCTGACTATCACTGGAAGCATTCCAACACGGTGCACTCAGATGTAAACTCCACAGTTTGACCACTTGACTGTTGTCAATAAAATCATATTACGCCATCCCTGTGCATGATGTTTGCACGATAACAAACAGTCTGCTGGTTAAATTTCATCGTCCTGAATGTTGTTCTGGAATGGCTGACGAAAAACTTTCGACAAATAGCGACGTAATTCTGATACGTGTTCGGCCACCATTCATAATCCGCACTATTTACGAGAGTTCAGTCCGAAAAAATGTACCAATACAATATATATTTATAACAGCATACTCATTCAGCCTTTATTAACACAACGAATTAAGACATGATAATATAATGCCCACCACCGGGATTTTGCAATATACAGCATATCATCTCGGTTTCCAGGTGTAAGAGTACTGGGAGGTACGGTGACGGATACCTTAGAAGCGGAATCCTTTTCCTACAAATCATCAACGGTGGACATTTACTGTGCTTCATGGGGACCATCTGATGACGGCATGACGCTGGACATGCCTCGGTGTCAAACACTGAAGTCAATAAGAAACGTTTGGCGGCAGGTAAGTGGCGACAACTTATGGCAGCACCAAAAGCAAGCTAATTTGCTTTCTTGTTCACCAAACAAGAGACCTAACTCACTCGCTTGTTCAGTCACCCATTCGCTCACCCAATCGATCAGTCAATCACTCAGTCAACCATTCATCTGCAAGCCGAACTCATTCACTGTTTTCCATTAATATTAAGGTAAAAGTCAGTTCAGGTAATTTTATTTGATTCGGTAATTGATAAGTTGCACTGGTTGACTAGCTGACTAGGCACGTGATGGTAGATTCTACAGGTCAATCCTCTGCGAGAATAAGTAGAGAGTGAATTGAAGAGACAACAGAAGACTGGCCGTCACGTGGCATTATTCAGTATACAACATCAACCTTGTAGAAATCTTGAAAACACCTCACAGTTGTCCCATCTTTGTCAGGGATCGTCAACAATGGGTATCCCTTATGTCCAGACTGAAACTCAAACCCCTTATTGCCTCAGATAATATTTCCGTTGGGCTGGGCGTGTTGATGTTCACTACCGTATATGGTTCACTCGGAATACGGCAGCATATGCGTGCGCCAGGCTGACTAGGTCATCTGTAACTTGGTGAGTGATTTACGTTGGTGCGTTCCAGTAATAATCAGACATGACTAATGCCAGTCATCGCATGAGCACGTCTGTGCAGGTAAGCCGATTGTTATCAATTCACAAAAACAATCCTCGGATGTTGGACAGAAATCGGTGAGTTTAAATGACGAATGGAACTTCTTTAGTCATTAATTCATCCACAGAAGCGTGCCTTCTCGAGTTACGAAACGACCATCCACTTGATCTACATACCATGTAAGTCGATTTCTCCTTTGCCTTCTCAGGCATGAATTTCGGATGCATGAAACAAATCTTGCTGAGGTTGACTATTTTTTGCTCCGTAGGAGCACACTCATTTAATTCGTTACCAAATTTATATATGATGAATCCATACACCAATAAGAAAAGGAGTAGCTATTTTGTTGCTTCGACATTGCTTAGTCAGGGTGGAATATCGGTCTGTCACTCGCCTAGTAAGCCAGACAAAAAATTTAAGTGTAACTTGATAATTGCCATTCCAAATGCTTCAAACTTGATCGGGTGGATTTGTCATCTAGACGTGTAAACGTTCAAATCTCGCTACCTATAAAAGACAAACGGCAAGTTGTTTGCTCCTCAGCTTTTTACGTTGGTTGACCAATCGCGAAATTATGTCTTTCCAAACCGCACTTGATTTCAAGGTTTGGTAATTTCTCCAATGGTATCACAAAACCCTGAGGCTAATATATATATATATGTATATATACATGTAAATATATATGGTCATACTGCATTCTTGTTGAACAGACTAGTAATATAAAGACCTATTTTCTAGCCAGGTTATGTTGAAAGTAGCCTATCTGTTCCCATGTGTTTGCTTGGAGGAGATCATGAGTAGCTGGATTTTAGGTTTCATGTGGACTAAGGGATAGAGTGGCGATAGTGCAGGCTAATATTGCGAGCATCCTTAAGTGTTAATCTTTCCCCTTTTGTGTTTGTCATCAAAATAATGATACTGTTAGTGCTAATCTGAGCAAGAAAATGACATTTGACTAATTGGGACTTCGAGGACGCCAAACATTTTTTATCCTTCTGCACCTCTACTATTGCACACATGCGCCTCGTAAAACAATACGCCGTTGTAATCAGGGGCGAGGAGGAAAGGGCACTCTGTTTGTGCTTGCATGTGGAAACGGGGGTCAATTTGGTGACAACTGCGGTGCGGACGGTTTTGTTGGTCAACCGGAAGTTATCTCCGTCGGCGCCTTGGATGAAACGGGAAGTAAAGCACACTACGGCGAGTCTTGTGCCAGTTTGCGCTGTTCCGTCCCAGTGGGTAGTCTGAGAAGCAGAGGAAACATATTGGTAAGTTTCTAATTCTTCTTCCTCTGCATAACTATCTGTTTATCCGCTTATGGGATTCACAATCTGAATTATATGAATGAATGACTTCAGTAAATTCTTAAAATTCACAACTTTCAATAATTTTATTCAAAGCAATATCCAACGACCGCTAATTACGATGCCTGTTTTTCTCAGTACTGACTGAAAAGTACGGAATACGGCGTTGCTATAAAAATAACATGACTGATTAACCAGAGCTCATCAGACAGCATCAATTAATATGGCCTTCCCTAGTCTGTCAGCATGCGCGGAAGAACAAATATTCGTCCAATAAAAGCTTGGTTAAATAGAACGTTTCCCCGGGAGAGCAAGTAAGAGATGCAGAATCATCCAAAGACTATCTACTCAGAGCTATCAATTCTTTCGGCAATCAATTAAGCGTATCCCTGCAACCTAATAGTATGAAGCAAACGTTCTCCTCATGAATCACTACGAAGATTATCCTTAATTTCAGGAGGAATCCATTGTGGTCTTGCTCATGCGTGGTCAAAGAAATTACGTGAGCAGCTAGTTTTTCACTGAGAGGACACTAAACAATAAATTCAAGGTCCTCCTTTTGATATAGAACAGAAGTATATATATATATATATATGTAGCCAGTAGCATGAACGGACAGAGATTAACAGAAGCATACAACCGCTCATCAGGTTCACGTGCCCCGTGCTCCATTGTCAGTTCATCTGCATACCTGGACACTCCGGCTGTAAGTTCTCACCATAGTCTTGTTTGTATGACAGGACCGTAAGTAGATTGGGAACCCATTTTGGGGATCACAAATGTGGACACTAGTTGTTGACGAATTTTAGATTAAAGGAAACAGGAGTACCGGGCATGCATGCCTGTTAAACAGCAATAAACTCGAAGCCGACCATATGCTTCTCTGTTTATTTTTGTACTAAACATCTAGCACCTTAAGGTTCCAGCATGTTCTTTGTGTAGTTTGACAGTGTCTAACCCACATAGCACAACCAGTGACCACAGTTGGATCCTCAAATATAGATACCCGATCCACTCACGTTTCTGTCGTGCAGACTAAATTCGGGTGGAAAAATTTATATAGTTTACCGCAGTATTACTTTACGAAGATCGACTGCGATCAGTCAGTTTAAAAAGAGCATGGATTTTAAATGCGTCTGCAAAAGCCTGTATCATCAGAGATATTATTTACTAACAAAAGTGCACACTGCATTTGTATAATTGGTTTTTGTTAGGAGATTTCTGTTTACTATTACTCAGGATGACAATGAGAGAACGTCGAATTCGTGCTTGTAAGTTCTACGCGTTAGTTTAACTGGTTTGATGTTTCATGGATGTGCACTAGGCATCCAAAGTTGGTGTTATAATCCGAAATAAAAGCGTCAAACCTTTGTTTCCCGGGGCTTATTTTTGACTCCTGACCTGGAGTTGACACGGCTCTCCGGTTCTTTTCCGGCTCGTGAAATCGAATGGAGATGTGTACTTTGTAGGCGGGTTATCTTTTCTATAAGGATTCTAAGTTAAAAGATGCAATTTCGTTTTGTCTATCTTTTATTTCACCGGGGAATTCAGCCAACTATCTCAATAAACAACGAATGCACGTTGGATTTTGCCGGTACCTCTGCTGCAGCTCCACTTGCAGCAGGATGTTTTGCATTGGCTCTTGAATCCAAGTAAGCGTTTTCGGTTGATTGCAATATTTGTGCACAAAACAGTGGTTTACTGTCTTGCTTGATCGGTGCCTTAATCTTCTGATCTCTGAGTTCAGTATTTTGAATGCATTTGGATCATCGCTGGCAAAACAATGGTGACAGTTAGATGGCTAACGTAATGCTATCCACATACAAATCACACTCGGCAGTATCAACACCACGAAATTATTCATATAATTTTCTCGACAGAAAAATGTGTTTCACTTCTGAAGAGTAAATGTGACCGCTGTTATTAGTCACAGTTCCAGATTTTACATGGCCGGATGCAATATTATTTGCTTTCAAGTCATCACACGTTCTTAGTTCATAACTTGCCAGCTAACAGTGAACACCGTTGTTTAGAGCATATTTAATGGTAAACTTCAAAGGATTGCATTTTCAGGAAGCGTGCTGTTCATGTCGAATTCGTCGGCTTACAAAGTGAAGAAAACGACGAATCGTGTGACTGAAGTATCCCAAGGTTGTAGAGACCTTTACTGTATAATTCGGCGAGTTGAATGAAACAAACAATCATACTGAATAAAAGCAACGTTTATGTATATCTCGGATGCTTATTTTAGTATTGGACTTTGCATGCAATTCCACATATCACGTTATCTAGGACAAAACATATTTGATCAGGGAACATGATGTTCTGTGCATTCACAAGCGCAACCTTTAGTTACTGCAACATCTGTAGTTTAGCTTAGACCAGGTGAAGTCATACACGATTAGGGTTTTTTAGAAGTTTATCTCCTCTGTCGATTTACTCGCTGACCATCATTGGCAAGTACGTCCCTTGATTCATCATCCTAAATAATTTCATTTCACATAGAATGGTCGTATGTACACCGATATTGTGTATTCCGAACAACTTTATTTTCAGTGTTCACCCACACTGACGGTAAACTGAGTGGCTTTACGGCGTTTAAACCGTACACAGTTCTTGTGTTGTAACCTAAAAGAAACACTCCAGTGTTTTATGCATTTACTTACCTTAAGTTCCAACTTTATTTTGCTAAGCCTTGGCATCGGTATCATGAAAGTGACATACTCCAAATCTCCTGTGATCCAAAAACTAAAAATTTGTAATGGCTAAGCTGCGGCGGAAACTTTGCCGATGACGAACTGCGGCTTATCACGAAAGTCCTTCAATTAAACGGATTGTTGCATACTTCTGTGCTACAGGAATCGCACTATCTAACAGGTACTTGTTGTGATCATGGAGCTTGCTACCTACGAATGTGGCTTTCTTCCCGGATGAACCTAGAGGCCATCTGTTTGACCTTTAGCCCATTTCCATGACAAACTCTCAGTTAGTTGCTAATCAAATCAAAGACGTCGCCGTGGTACACGTTCTCCAGTGTGCTTGGGCATATCCTGAGTAGGTAAAATTACAAATTCGGATAATTTCACATATCAATTTTATCTTTGTGTCTGACAAGGCTCTCGTTTATCAAAGTTCGATGAAATTCACGAGTTTTAAAAAATCTACGTTGACTTCGAATTAATCGCGGCCAAGCAAACTTTCAATGACAGGGTATTTCAAAGAAAAAAGATGGAAAAGGTTAACGTCTCACATAGGTGAACGCACAACCAAGGTAACCATTGACATCCATGCATGAGAGCACGGATGTGTTGAGAGCAGGGTAATGTGACTCGAACAGATTTGGCGTTACACAACGGCAAAGGCAATTAATGAGCACTTATTAATTTCCCCACGTGAATCAGCACTAACTCGAATCAGAGTGGATAAGAGTGACGTTTCTAGGGGTAACATAAAATTCCAGCCAGTATGGAAGCCTCAGTGGAGCGGGGTGAACGGAATTGTTACCGTATACTCTTATGCAGTGCGATGTTTTTTCGCAAAACATCGGGTTAACCCAGCGAAATGACTAGTTCAAAGTTCAACTGCATACGCGAGTCACCTGAATCACTCCTGCATCGGTTAGAAGACTGCTTCATTTAGTGAGTATCGATCAGCAGCCAGTTTATTAAGGCAAAAAATGATCAGCATTGAACACGAAGAACTTAGGTCCACCCTCGGAGGATGGCAAGAAAGCTATATCAGATCGGCATTGGAAAGTAATCGAATGGACTAACGACAAATCGATGTACTTTATGTGACTATGAATTTTTGCAACAGTCATATTCAAATTGGAATAAACAAAGTAAATTAGTGTCAAATTAACTACGAAACAGATGTGAAATGACACGGACGAATAGAAAGTGTGACTTAATTTAGCTGGGCATATAAAGCAATTCTGTGGTGATCAAATATTTTATCACCCTTATATTACCAAAATGCTTCAAGGGCTAACTTATACACAGAGATACTCAGCATACCGAAATATGACTGAATGTTGTATGTTTTGTAATAGGGTTAGAAACTCCAATGATAGTTTGAGGATTCTAGGATTCCAAAATGCCTGAATTGGCCTTAAGTTCCAATGATTTCTCACAGTCAAATGAATATTTAATTTTCATGAAGAGCAATATTCATGATTTCATGTCAAATTCTTACCACCGGGTAGTTTATTCTTTATTCCAGCTAAAACCATTCCGAAACGCGTTATTGTAAAGAAATCGCTATGCAGTCATCCACCAGATCCTTACAGGTAAAAAATTGCACCATCACAAAAGAAAATTCAAAATGTCTCTTTTAGTTAGAAACCAGGAGCGAAATGATTTAATCATGGTGAAATCACTTAACTTTAGTTCGTAAGCCAGAACTTTGAAAAGCTTTTAATGCAGTGCTTCTCCAAATTGCAACCAACGGAACTGCAACTCACGATGCCCTTTAGCTGTTCTTCATACGGTATATTATCGTTGTTGAGTGGCTTTTTCAGCTTTTTTGTTCATACGGCTATCGCTGTTGGTAGCTCGAGGTTTGTCAATGCGGTTTTCGTCGTGTGCACTACATTATAAGAAATCCTGATTACAGCATTGGTGGTTGATTTTGCTGCATGTCGGATACCATCACGGTGGCCCCTAAACCACATGCCACGTAACACTAGCTCCATCCGTTTATTTAGAGTGAGAGTTTTGCTTTCTACTTCATCCACTTCTGCTGAACCTTGACAAACGGCCAGTTGCACGTTTCTACTACGTTTATCGAAAGCAGAATGACATACAGTGGACACCATGAACTTTTATCTACCAGACCAACGGTGCTGCAGGTCAATAGTAACATCCGCGTTTCTTGTAGACAAGGCATGTCGTCTGCTCGACACTCTCACTGAAAAGGGCACGTCGTGACAAGCCTGCCAATTCGGGTCTGGTGAGGTTTGCCTACGCGCCGGTTTTCCTTGTAGATGTGAAGAACCAAATGGAACATACCTTTCGGGACGAAAGATTCCGTAACAAACGGTATATACATGAGTGTATTGAAATTCATGCAAAAATATGTGAAACACGTAAACTTCAAACTTCACGAAAATATGCAATAGTTGTTAATGATATAGGTAAATATTATACGCAACCCTTATTCCTACGGGATGACAAAGTTGCACAGTTACGTGAAATAGCCTTTGCAAAGTTTTGAAGAACTTAAGCTGGTCTGCAAGCGAAACCTTTGTACACACCAGTATGGTTGGCGTGAACAGCCGTTTCTGTTGATCTTATCAATATTATTGTCACCGTCGTCTTCATAGTCGTCTGTTTGAAACCACGATTCATTTTGGTTCTGTTCCGCAATCAGAAAATTTTATTTTTGCTGAAACTAACAAGTATCACAATAATTTAGGCTCCACAGATTTTTGCTCGGTTGACACTGTCTATAACATGTCACTTCTTACTTTTTAACTCCTCTTAAAGCCCAAACATCACTGCTCGGGATTTGGATCTTCTCATTCCTTGGTGTACGCGGCTGCCAAACGATGTAGCCCAGGACTGGTTTATCAATTCCAAAGGATTGTTGCACAGTATCCATGTGGGTTTTGGTCTACTGGATTGCACACGTTTGGCCGTATTTGCTGGACAGTGGAAACCGGTCGGTCGATTATGCATCGCGCAATCCGGGACAGGAGAAAAAATCAAACAGGACTGGTCCCAAAAGCAAGCCGCTGTCCCTTCTACCAGCGGCTTCAATGAAATTTTGACAACTGATCAGGCGATAGCATTTCTGGAAGGCATTCGAAATTCTTCACTGTTAGTGATGTCTTGATAGGTTTTATAATCACTAACGCTACTGATCCTCTGGTATAAATCTCTGCTTATTGTGCACTATTCGGAATCACGCAATACATATTTCTCCTCGATTTGCCATTAAATATCAATGATCGTTCAGTATAACTTGTAGCTGCTGACAGCTCAGCGTGAGAAAGTGTGGAAAAAATAGCGCAGTACATTGGCGAAAAATAATGAGTGATCGTTCTCCCATTTTATGTAAAATTTCGGCAAGAAGTCGAAGATCTACTTCTGGCCAGTGCGCACGATTCTGTCCTAGGATTGCCATTACGCAATCTAGAATGCATTGAAAACTGTGGGTAAAGTCAGGTGATATTTAATCCAAGCTGACATTGAAAAATGGGATCATTTATCTGAGAAACTTCATCCTAGATTCCAGGGTAAGAACACGGATTTCCACTTGCTATTATTTGCATTCGCTGAATTCAGTAGCTACAAAATGCTTATCGGCTCACGGTCTAGTCAGTTATGCCGTGACGCATAAAATTCTCTGCAAATGAGTCCCAGGATAGTAGGTGCTCACAACCGAACAGATGCATAACCACGATGGAACTGACGTGATTTGAGGGATTCTATAGCTTTAACTAATAGTATGCTTCATGTCCGAACTTCTTGCGCGAGTTTCTAATTCTGGATGGTCTATATCTAGCACAGGTAGGATACTTCAGTTCAGCTTGCTTACATAGGATGTATAGCCAATATGCTGCAAGAGTTCAGTGTTTGGCTGATTCGTTTCTGTTTCACTGTAGTGGTTAGTTAGCTTAACGACATTATTTTTCTAGCAGTGATCCGCTTCCTCGCCAAACTTAGCAATATTTGTTCTGAGTATGGCCTAGGAACTGGAGGTGTCGTGATTCAGCTAGTCGTGTAGGTCAAATAGGTGAAAACCATCTCCAGGTTGATTTATTAGAATGCTATATCGAACTGTCATTTGTAGTAGATGACAACGAGACGTCACCAGGCTGGTTACCAAGTCTGACCTGTTACGAACTTGTGATTATTTGCATTCTAGTGTTCAACGTTAAGGATGCCAGTTTATTTATTAATGTGCCCCTCTGGGTTTATGGTTCACGTCTTTTCCACATACTCCAGGTTTCATTTACAAAACAAAAATTTACGCCTTTCACATCAGTCGAACAGTAGTTATCTGAATATGAATGACGCAACCTTTAACGGAACTTCTTACGCAGTCCTAACATTGGTATGTCTCACGTGAAAACAACTGGCCATCCCTTGTCATTTACTTGTTTTTGGGGAGCCAAACTCTTCAGCTGCATGCTTAATGACATGAAGAGTGGTTGTTAGTCTATAGGCCTAAGGCGAACAGTCATATCGTGTTACCAAGTGCCAAACTGAATCGCGGATACCTGACTCGGTTGTATTTATTTGATAAACATGTTTTTTACGGACTTATTAACAGTTCACAATCGAGAACTTGCTACACGGCTGGAAAACACGAATTCTTCCTATACAAAGGCGAATCAGTTAAAGTTGGCCTTTGGCAAAGCTTTACTCAACGTATACGATGAAACTTGTGGCCGGTGTTAGCTGAATGGTCGAGGTTGCGTTGGTGACAGTTCCAGTCATACGAAGGATGATCAACCGCCGCGAGTAATGGCCCTCTGACTGACCTGGATGTTCACATTGAAAAATTATCATGAATTCTAGCGCGCCCTTTGATTGGCTGCGCTACAATTCTGTGTCATCTTATTTCGTTATTTTGTTGTCGGATATTTGGTTCCATTCTGTTCTCCTTTCGCCGTTACCATCGCCCGCAATTACTTTTGTTCAAAACCGTATCGTTTCTCAACATGGACTGGGGTCACGCATTGCTGCACCTCAACGATCTTTTCATCGAGGTAAAAGAGGCACCTGTGCTGGCTGGCAGACAGACCTACAACGTACCCTTCCGGCCAAGATGTCTATTCCGGCATTTTTGAGTAAAAACATCCGCTCTCCGTTTACGAAAATGTCAGATCCGCCTCTCGCACTTCAAGCACCGATCCATGCTCACACATGTGTCATCTGCTTAGAAGAATCGTGACTGAACCCGGATATCGCTGATTCACTCGTATCGATCGACAGCTTCAGATTCCATCGGCAGGACGGAGTGTTGGACAAGAGGAAAACTGGAGGCGCTGTGGCAAATTAAATCAACTCCTTCTGGTCTGGCGAGTCCGGAAGTTGTTTACACGTACTCGCTAAACGGAACTGACTGTCTCGTGACAATGTCATTCTAGATTTTCTTGCCATAACAGCACTATCATAAAAATTCATACATTGCTCCCTTTGGTTCGCAACACAATATCGCATCTTTTCTCGTCTCTTTCCGAGTGTTTATTGTTCTTCTTCTTGGGGATAATCTGCATAGTACTGTGGGTGATTTCAATCGGGCATATACCTTACCACTGTCTGTGTTTGATTTGACTGACCCCTGCGTTTCTCCCACCAGAGGCGACTCCATTTAGATAGTTATTACCAACCACCCTGATTTATTTTCCCTGAAACTGGGTTCTCCAATTTCAAATAGCCATCATTGCCTGCTATTCTTAAGGCCCAGAATATACTCTAGGTCAGCCTTCCATTCCTTCAGGCAGGCTAATCAAATCCTAGTTCATCTTCGTAACTTTTCACACAGCAACCTTACTCTTCTTTAGAAATCCCTTTCACTCGAATTTGTCTGGTTCTCTTTTGAACCCCTACACAATGACAATGTCAAACATCTCACGGAGATGACCAACGCAATCTTTGGTATCTGCTATCCCTTAGAAACATTATTCCTCTCAAATGGCCCTATCTTCCCCCAGATGCTGAAATCTCTAATAAGACGCAAGGAGCACTTCTACAAATCCCGTAATAACTTAAGCGTGCGGTATGTTTCCAAACTAATAAGAGCTGAAATCAAACGCATCGACACTTCATTCGCCAGCCAAATCCTGTGTGGCAACAACAGCCAATTTCTAAGGCGAAGCATTCGACTGTTGCTTGGGAAGAAGAAGAAACAGGTGAAATGTTCTGCGGATGTCGGCAGCATCAGTCGTGCTTTCAACCATCCTTCCACTTATACCCTGGTCATATTTGTACAGGTTGATGATAAGACAGTTACAAGTTTTCCTAGAGAAGAGGTGCTTTGCATTCTCCACACCACAACAATTACCAGAGGGGTAGGTAGTGACAGCTTATCATCAGCTCTTTTAAGGCATGTTTCTGTGGCTCTGACGGATGCATTGACTTCCCTGCTTAACTTATCATTAGTCTCATCTTCTCTCCCTGACCGTTGGAGACCCATCACTATTATTCCCACCCCCAAATTCATCAATTCTACTGCCTTTCTAAAACGCTTTCGCCCCATCGCCTTAACATTTTTCGGCTTAAACTGACGGACCGTGTTGCACTTAAAGGCCTGCGTTCTGCTGTGTATCCTCCTGAAGATCCATTTCAGTTTTCCTATAAATCAAATAGGTCCAATTTGAACGCTATCGTCTCCCTCATTCATCAGATTTATAAATCCCTAAACGCATCGATGAAATCTGTCCGTTATGCCTTTTCAGACTATTCGTGGGCTTTTGATTCGATCCCACGGTCTCTTCTACCTCACAAACTTGAAACATTAGGTTGTCCCAGGCCTTTATTAGCATGGCTGTCTGGTTACTTTACTAACCGATCCCAGTGCATACGAATGGACGGTAAAACTTCAAAACCGTTGGTTAATAAACCAGGCGTGTTACAAGGTGCTGTTCATTCACCGTTTATTTTCTCTACTTAAATCAGCCACTTATCAACCAGCTCACCCTGTCATCTGTTTAAGTATGCTGATAATGTTTCCCTCTCTTGAGCCGTTTCGAACAACGATGAATTTCAAAGTTTTCCCAAAATCCTCTCTTCTGTTTACGATTTCTCTGCACGCGCTGGTTTAAATCTCAACATATCTAAATGTTTCGGATGTCTGTTCTATCTCCCTCAGTCAGCCTACCCATCCCAAACGTCTTCTACTAACTCAAAAACTCTTACCAGGGTTGATTCTTTACAATATCCAGGAGTTACTATTGATAAAAATCTGAAGTGGACTTCACACATTTCTACCTGTGTAGGGAATCTCCGACGGTTGTCATTTCAAATCAGGAAGCTTTAGCAATACAAGGTTAAACAAAGCACCATCTCCGGATTCGTATACCAATGCGTCTTCCAATCCTTCATTACTGTTCTTCTGTTGTTTTTCCAGGTTTACTTAAAGAAAGACTTTAAAATTCCTCGTCCTTCATACAATTACCTAAATCGTCCCTTTATCTACGTAATCAACACTTATCAGTTTGTGAGAAATTCGCTCACAAAATACCTTCGGACCACACGCATCCTCTGCACAATGATCTTTCAAAGTGCCGCCCTCATACCTCTACACGATCCGCTTTTCCTTCCGTACCCTCTAAAATCAATATCTATAAGAACTCCACTGTCCCCTATTTAGTACGAATTTTGAAACACCGTGATAGGGTTTCAGCCGAACTCCTGAGCAACCTGTCATAATGTGCTATGATTATTCCTGGATGAGCTCTTTCATGCTTTTTACGAGACGATGAGTGTATTTTTTATTTTTTTAATTATTTTTTCCTATTTTATTTTTACTCTCACACTTTGACTGAAATGCGACATTAATGATTGTACGCAAAAGTGTATACAATACAATACAATCATTAGTAAAACGGAGGAGGAAAATAATAAAGACCAGCGAAACGGACCATATATGTAGGTCCTTGAGTTTTATCGGATGTTTTAAAATCTGGTTATTGAGTTTGCTAATTTTACCGGCTTCAGTCGCTTTTCCAGATTTAAGTTCAATCTCATCCCTATTAATCATTCGAGAGCAGCCATAATGGCTTATGGACAGTCATTACAACTGTTCGATTTATCTGTCATAATCGGATGACTTTTTTGTCCTGCCGATAGTCCAGTCCAAAGGGCTCATTGTCTCTTCGTTGGTCTTCAGTCTGTGCAACGCCCGAGCTCGCCTCTGAGCTGCTCACGGAAATCAGACCACTTCCATTCCCCCCCCCAAATTGGGACGCTTGACTGATTTCTTATTTGTCCTCGGGTTTGCAGTCGATCTAATTCTAAGCCCATGCTTTATTCATGTGATGCCAGAGGACGCCGCTAATCCGTTCTATTCTGCTGCCTATGATCGGGCTTCACAGTTGTATAACTCATTGCGACAATGCGAAATGGCCTCGAAACCAGCATCTCTCCTCTCTCACCCTTTAAACTTATTTCCCACGAAGTTTAGAAGTAAAGTGCGGTTACTAGAAAAGAAACACAATAGCATAATTCACTAGGTAAATGTCATTTTTGATTAGGATGTGCGATCTCTCTCCATTTTCAGTCCAAACGAACTTCCTGCGTTCTTCGTACCGCGATAAATTACATACCTGAATACTTTAATCAGTAAGGCCTTGTAAAGTTTGAAATCAAATTAGAGAAGATCGGGACAAAAATTTTCATGTACGAATACTCATTTACTTAAAGACGTCGGATCTCACTAGCAACGGACAGAATCTCAGCAGGGTATTTCACTGGAGTTTAGTGAACTTTACTGAATATGCTTTCAGTAAATAATGTAATATTTAATTATTTTTTCTACGGTTCACTTCACAACATCGCTTGTGTTTACCTTCATTTTCATTGTTCATTTCACTTCACGGGTCGAATTCGGATCCAAATACAGCTATCGTTATTTCACCACGCTAAAGGCGGGTGATGAAACACGTGTGACCTTGAATGTTACTAGTAACGTTGGGAAAGTAAAAGGGTTACCTGAAGGTGACCCGTGCATTGTGGATATAGTGGAGAAAGTCGTGGTACACATCCAATGGGCCCAACTCTGTCGTGGCACAACGGCTATTTGGCTGGAAAGTCCAGGAGGTACACAAACAACATTGTTGAATACGCGCCCCTTAGACCGGTACAGCGGAGTGGTTTCCACCACTTTCACATCGGTTGCGCATCTGGAAGAATCGCATCTGGGATCGTGGTCTGTTGGAGTGAGTTGTTCGGGTCACCGTATTCTAATTTTATTTGTTTCATTTAAGTCCCCTTGATAAAATGTTCCTAGTGTGACTAGACGGGATAAAGGGCTTTGGGGCTAGGGAAAACTGATCATGATGGAGAATATTGGTGAGAAACCACTGGATAGTTAACAGTATTTTGGCTACTGAGATTGGGGTTTAAAAAATGATAAAAATAGGTTAGTATTTCGATGCCGTCTTCTGTGAACTTCAAGCAAATTTGACTAAACTCAGTCAGGTTATCAGACATTAACATGTTTCCGGTTAGCACCTAAGTCATAATACTACTTATGACAGATAGAGGTTGATACTCTCTACTGTTTTATTCAAGGAAAGGTGTGCCCAAATTAAAACTCACATCAGCCAGCGATTCTGAGGGAAGCATTTAACTGTTTTATCGACAGCCCTCAAAATAACATTCATAACTGGGATACAAAATTATTGTTGAGGTAGATCCAATGAGAAACGGATCTTGTGACTGGCCAAAAATCAATTTGTCATTTTATTACTTGGTTTTAAAGTGGGTCCAGTTTACGTGGTCTAATAAGATTAAAATCAACGACCAAAAATTCAAGTTTGCGGAATTCGAGGATCTACAGCTAGCGAAAAAATTAAAATTAGAGTACACCCAGTTATGCTAGATTAACACAAAGTGAAGATTAAATCAGTAATTGACCAATGGACTGACTGTTTGGCGGAAGTACTCATTGTTTGGTTAGACAAATGACTAACTGACTGACTGACCAAATTTGCTGTCTGACCGAATGATTGAAGGTCGCATGATGACTGACTTACTGGCTGACTGAAAGTCGGCCTGAATGGTTGGTTGACTGACGTGATGTCTCATATAATGAATGATTGTGTTCGGTAAATAACAATTGTAATAACAATAAATAACTGTTTACATTAATGGATAACTCCCTAATTGGGCCAATGGAAGCTTAATATAATAAAACTTTCACGGACCTCCACGGATCAGCCTTTACATTACGTGCTTATAAATGCAACCATCGGTGAATGTTTGTTCTCTTCTGCTGCAATAATAAAGGTTTACAATCTGAACGTTGATGATAATTGTGGTAGGATCAGTTTATCTACTGTTTTATCCTGACTTAAACATCCCACTTGATATTTTGTTCACCAGTTCACGGTGAGGGAGGGTTGTTCAAACTCAAAAATCGATGAACTGGAAGATCCGCTGCGTGGTGTGGTTTATCATATTGATTTGGAATTTTGGGGTACATCCGAAGCGGAAAGCGGTTTTGCCAAGAACAAGGAAATGTTGCAGCCTTTGTTTAGCCCAATCGCAATAAAAACACGAAAAGAAGGGCGTGGGAGAAAACTGGAAGAGTTCGAAGTCAAAGAACAATTTCTGTTCCAACGAGAATTGGCATATAATTTCACGTATTCACAACTTCAGGTAATTTTTTGGAAAATGCTAAATTCTTTGTCTTTATGCATACTCATTTAGGTGATAGTGAACACGATTTCGGTAATGCGCTGAGTCCTTATCAGTTAGTCAGATGCAAGAAGGATGTGTTTGGGATTAGAAGAACAGTTTTCTTTAGAAATCTCATGACTCCAAGACGAGACATGATCAATTTTTTGGCGTTTGCTTCTCATTTGTGTCCAAAATTTCGATTAGGGTTGAGTTTGGAAAAAGACAGAGGTAGAGACATCGAAAACCACGAACCGTAATAATCAAGAAGTAGGACCGGGAGTAACAGCCAACAGTTGCCTTATCTCCAACCTACCAGTTTTTATTAGGCACCAAATGGGACAAAATCAAATAACTTAGTGTGATTTGATGCTGTCGTAGTCTCCGATGTGTTCATCTATGAGAAAACAACAAATATGAAACTACTACTACCACTAATAATAATAATACCGTTTCAACCTTTCACAATCTTATCAGGTCAACGATAGTATACATTACTTGAGGAAATCATATATCAGCGGTAAAAATGATAAATCAATCAGTTACTTCAGACACTTAGGAAAAGTATCGTCTGGTGGCATGTGACAAACAGTGGAAACCATTCTTAAATACCAGGCGGCAATAATCGCCGAGAATAATGATTGGTCCCCTTCCACGGAGACAGATGGGTGAAAGTTTAATTTACTAGATACACTGTACTCTCTATCCCTTCGTGAATGCATGCCTGTATGTTAGATGACTCTGTCAGTTGCGAACGCTACAGACAAATATAACGAACGTCGAAAAATCAGGCCGGATAAAACCAGTAAGTACCAAAGCGTGATAAACTGCGTGAACGCACCTAAATATATCAACCTTCAGCAGTGGTTCAAGAAAAACAAGAACTGTGAAATCGTCGTAAACGGAAGACTTACTTTCAGAAATTAATTTTTCAAGCAGAATGTAATGGGACCAAATAAAGATACCTAGTCATAGTCAGCCTTGAGAAGCATTGGGTATCAAAAGTTATCAAGATGTCCATCTTCACTAACTATGCATCACCTGGCCTCAATGATGAAACAAAAATGCCTTTTAACCTAGGAAGACGCCTGCAGAATTATCCAACACTAGCAGGCCGAGGAATAATTTCATAATAGCGTTCACGCCGGCCTTAACCGATCACCCGAAATAGAGCAGAAAGAAAACCCAGTTAAATAGCTGTCCTAGATGGAGACTTCTATCAATATGAAAACGGTTCAACCATTATTGAACGTCTTGTACACTAGTTGATTCGTTCCTAATCTCAGTTTTCTATCTCCAAACGCTTCTGATTTTCCCTAGAAAAAATTTCCCTCTTGGCCAAAGCCCAACCCCGCCGGATAGATTATTCTAGTGAGTGTTCGTCTTTTATTTACTTTTGCTCGGCGTTATTCATTATTCATCCATGAGCAACGTGGAACCATCATAATGTGAGTACACATTCCTTACTGATATTTTATTAAGTTCATTGTTCATTTTTGGCCGGAATACATGTTATCATAACTATGGATGAAATTTATACTGCTGCTGTGCATTATAGTGCCAGATGACACCAACGTAATTAGCGAAGGACACTGCAACCGTTAATTTCTTCAGGCTCAGTGACATGTCTCTACAGTGATTTAGGTTGTATTTTGCCGGCCCTGTTAAACTACCTGGTGTGAGCATACTTTGTTATGTGCCAACAGTTCCCCAGATTTTTAGCGCTGACACGTGCATTGCTTGCATTGGCTTAGGTCCGGCTATCGGCTGTCTAAAATGTGAATCGCCTGTCCAAACTCCAAAAACCAGGGTTCTCTGAATAGTTCGAATTCTGTATTGTCTACTGACAAGGTATTCAGTAGTGAATGTATGAACATAAAAACGGTGACAGTCTGGTATTCACATACGTCTATTCAGTGGACAATCAATAGGTTCTACAAGATGACAGTAAATCCCGTAGATTAGGATTTGGATTACCTTCAACGCCACTTTTATCCAAAGCCAACATTAAAGAATTTTTCCATTTGGATCGAGTTTACAATTACAGTTAAGGGGGCTTCTGGAAAAGAATAAAAATAATTCAATGCAACCGTGGGACCCAGTATTTAGTGGCTAAGATAAAAATAGTTTTAACGACTGAAAATGATTCCTTCAGAAATATTACGGCACTGTAATTGCATTATAAAAGTCGATGCATCGTGAATAGAATTCCGTCCATGTGCTTCAAACATTGCTAAAGTTGAGCAACCTATTCCCATTTATTTCGTCTACATTTTAGTTCGGAAAACTGGACGCACAATCATCTTTTTGAACAACATTCCATTTGGTATCTGAATAATCAGATGCACATTTGATCTCAGATACAGTGACGAAATTGAATCGATGCGAACCCTGACCCTATATCCCGAAAAAATATCAATCCCTTTCTGATAGTCTGGTTTGTGTTTGTTTCTGTGTGCTTGCTCCCAAACACGGAAAGTAATACTCGTAAACATTGTTCTTTATCAGGTTGACCGTTTGATTAGTCAGGTTCAGCTAACTGTTATGGCTATTTTTAATTCATAATTCTCACTTGGTCTCAAATAAAACGTTTTCCAACTCGCCTTTTTTAATTCTTTTCATTTTCTTTACCTGATTTTAAGGGTTTCGTTCTGAAAATTTGTTACCTTTGGAAGATTTCTTTGAAATTTTCAGAAAAAAACTGAACTTTTGCTCCTCCCTCCGAACCTGAGCAGTTTAAGTTTTGTAAGTAAACCAAGATCCACATTGATGCGTAAGGATCAAGACACCTCAAGATCCCTGTTCCGATTCGGGTCAACTACAAATCCCATTCACTGCGGCAATAAACAGATTCAGACTGCTATCAAACTGTTGCAACCACTGAAACTGCATTTTTGAATATTCCCATGGCATTGGACGAAGAGGGAAATAATCTCAAAACCCACAAAATAATTTACAAAATTGGGAATTGGAACCACAGTACCTTAAAAGTCCTTTTGTACCAATGTGACATTAAATCCATAATAAAGCCACGTTGGGCTAAAGGGTTAATTCAGCATCGGTCGCACATGCTTGACCAAAATACTGAATAATGAAGAATGTTCAATAAGTAATTTGACCAAAGAAAACTCGACGCGACTATCCTACGGGACTTGTTTCATTCATCTAGAGTGGAATAAGGAAGGATCAATCTAACGAACTAACAGTTCATCGCGATGTATGGGTACAATACAGATATTTTATGTACTTTAGGAGTGAATCAAAAACATACAGTAATTCTGATAAACTACTGAACTATCCGCATCACTGATGTAGTGAATGAAATTCAGTCGAAAACAGAGATGACCGAGAACACAACAATCTGTAGTACGATTAACCGAGAGAGGCACAACGGTAAATGGCACTCATCCATCGCAGCCTAGTAAAACAGAGATCCACTAAACTGCATTTTAGTCAATCATCCAAGTATGCATAGTTCGTGAGACTGTATCCTTCATCTAACCACATCAATAAAGGAGATACAAAAAAACGAATTGCATCGAATTTCAGAAAAACTCTTTATAAACCAAATGTTATCAACGACAAACCAAACAAAGTGGGCTCTAATGAACAGGAAGCATGAGTGAAAAGTGGTGGATGCGCTGCCCCAGAGCTCATTTTTCTCCCCCAATAAACCAACTTTTTTGAGTGACATACCGAGTTGGGCAGTGAAATGAGATTTTGCGTAGCCACAACAGGTCCTGTATTCTAGCAAATGCTGCTATCCTGCTGCCATTCTTCAGTTTACTGTATCACAATTTGGATAACAAACTAAAGCTTCTCCACGTACTCTAACTTTTTGAACGCCACTGTGGTTCGGTGTTCTATTTGCACTTCGCTAATCCCGCTTCCAATATAAGAAACTGCTATTTTTGCTGATAGAACGCGCGAGATAATATTTCAGATGCATCAGCGTAAACCGCTGATATCCGCAGATTTTAAACAGTCCAGGCGCGGCAAATTTTGGTCATCAATGTTCTACAAAGACCGGTTAGCCGTAGTGATCAAGGCGTTTGCAATACTTGCTACCTGTAAACCTATTCATGACTAGTCACTGATGTAGTTTATCCCGATTGTTTATTGTTTGTTCTCGTCTAATTGTTGTTTATTAATACCATACAGAAGTGGAAACGGATAATGGTAAATTTCAATAAGGTATTGTAAGTTGTCTCTCAATTGAAATAGATCGCCGCAAATGTATAACCTGTAAGAGACAACTTACTTTCCGCCTGTTATCGTTGCCATATAAATCATGAAATTCCCATAAGTGAGATTTTAAAGTAAAAACTGAGTTACAAATTTAAGAACCGTTGAAAACAAAAGTGCATTAGGAATATGGCAAAGTAAGTCGTTAGTTTTTGAAGTGAATGTAAAATGGTGTTTCCCCAGTCCATCGATTTGCAGTGAATTACATATCACCACATTTGGTCGCTCACATAGCGACTTTTGACAGAATGTTTGTATGGAGCTTATGAAGTCCTGAGTTTCGGTTCTTAGCATCAAACACGAGACAACCTGTTTATTTTTAGGCCTTAAGCCTTCACAAGCAAAAAAGGAAAGGAGTGGTATTCGAAGAATTAAGCATTGGCCCAAAGACCAATGAATTACCGTGAATAGCGACGTACAAATGCCGAATGATCATCGGTTCTTGGAAGTCTGTTCGCCAAAGTGCATGTAGAAGCCATCTGACCAAGTTAATGAAGCTTATTTATGGTACACACATTTTCATAGAATGTTTAAACAAGTTATCAACGGCATAACTTTAATCGAAGGACGCATGGATACGCAGTTTTTCTTGTTCCCTTTGAATGCAGCATGAAAGAACACTGGCAAAATTAACGAAGCTCATCCATATAAAATATGCTCGAATTGAAGCGGAAAAAAATCCTTTCCTTTTTTTGTTACTTGCTTATAAAAGCACAAACAGGCTGTGGAGCGCAGTACTTATCACAAGCGAAAGTGTGTGCAACATTAAGCCACATTTGCCAACTTTATACTTGTGCCAAAATAATCCAGTGCCCCTTTTGACTCACACACAAAATGCCATATACGATCTGAAAAAGAAAATTTCAAAATCATTGGAAGCTAAATGCAGCTCATATGGGGAAACCAGTTGTACAGAAAACATTTCTGATAAATGGTGCGAAAGCAAACCCAAACACAAGCACCAACGTATCAAACAAAACAGTCTGAGCTAGCATGGCTCACGAAATGCAAAACGTCAGTGAGGATCCTTTCTTGCTGAAAGATAGTATGCAACAAAAGGTTGCATTCAATAAATATGTGAAATTTGGATGTCACAGTAAAGTAGGTGGCACGCGATTTTTATGCATTGTTTCAAGGGGCGGATCATTGATGCGATCGGTATTGCGTTTACTCTTTGGACGAAATGTGTGGGAAGCAAGCTAGGACCTGTTTTGACCGCCCATTTCACAACGCCCTCTGTTGCCAAGACTAACCCGGTTTTCAGACATCGATGAAAATTTGCTATGCCAATCAATCCTACTGTGGCTTGAGCTCCCGTTATCATCTTAACCCCCTTCAGATCTTTATGGCTGTAACACATGAGTAGAGTGAGGACAGATGCTCGACGGCTAAACTGCGTAGTAAAAATATTGAATCTTTATTTATTTCTTTCATTTAAAAATCATTTTTGTCTCATGTCTATCCAGACTGTCCGTAAACGTCTTCGGTGATCCATTTTTCGTGGACGGAGTTTGGGTCGGGGGACAAGTTGCCCCACAGACAGTTTCTTGAAAGTCATGTTCAATATTGTTGGACATCGCAGTTGATTTTTGATTGGTATTGAATGATTCTGCTTTGTAGATTGGTGGTTTTCCAGCCCCACGTGTTCCCCGACATTGCAAACGTTCAACCTGTAACCAAGCTAACACCAACAATGTGTTGTAAGCAGTCTTTGCGCTCGTTTCTATTTTTACTAACCTCAAACCCGGGTTAGATCGTGATCTCTATGAGCAACGTTTGCTTGAAACTTTTCCATTGAGATAACCTTGTTATGGTAACACTTCCAAATTTACTAAAATTACCATTCTAAACATTAGGAAATGCGATAGAAATCTTCAAAAGTGATACTTTAGTGACCTGAACGGTAAGCAAGCTAAAAATTATTATAAGCTGAAACCCGAATTACGCCATATAAACTATATAGTTACCGCAGTCTATACACTACACAAGATTTCCACTGCCGAAAGCTTTTTTGCTCATGAAGGACGAGGTCAGAAGAGAGGCAAATTCGCTTGTACTGCCAACGACTGCAGAGATCACATCCGATTAACTTTTGACGTAACCACAGCTAGTGATAAAACTTTTAAGTAGAAATGTCAGGCTCAAAGATCATTATCAAAGGTTGCTTCTTCAGAAAATGCGGTCAATGTATTGTTACGGTGAGAAAAAAGGAAATTTCGACCAGTGGTAAGCAAACAGTGGTTCACATAGCCCAACGTAACAACCAGAGGTCTCGGTCAAAATGTGTCAAACAAGTATTTTTTACGAACCAACAAGGAGGTGGCTGCTACTCAGTAGAACAAGCTTGCACTCAAAATTACTTCCTGTTTAATAAATGGTTTGAAATGGCAAGCATATGTTAGTAGCATGTTTGCGATCTTTCCAGGGCCGTTTACATAAATCACAACCATAGAGAATGAACTAGCTAACCTTCATTCCGAAAACCAGTTCACTAAATGCTACCTCAAGGACGGAAACGAAGATCTTTGATTTCATTCTGAATGTCCGGAAGTGGTTATCGGTTCATGGAAATTAGGCTGCGGTTTGTGCACGAACTTGTATTTCGCACTAACACATCTCGTTTCGTATTCTGGCGTGACAACTAACCATCATACTTGCTGCGACGTAAATAGGCTTCACAAAAAACAAAATAAGCCGATTGAATCAAAACGATCAGAACAGTTTAAAAACCCGCTCTGATTTGGTTTTGTTGTTGGCCATCTTCGGTTTATTCAATTTCTCTCTGCTCTCATCCCTGTTGACTTTTTGTCTCAATGAAAAGACCGTGGATAGATTTCTACTAAATTGGGCCGTTTTCTAGCCAGAGCACATTAACGCCAAAGCGCAAACTCATCTGGTAATGACCTTGAAAGAAAATCTTGTTCATTTAACCTGATTTGGCAACAACAACCGGTTGGAAAGGAACAAAAAATTCTCGCGAAAACTAATTTTTGTGACCGTGTCAGACCCAAGTCATGGTAAGTCTTCCGACGTCAAGACAGCGAATTTCGGTAAACATGGTCGGAACCACAAGTGCATTACCATGTTAATGTCCTGATTTCCTGAAATAATCCTGCTTCACTGTTTCATAGCTAAGCTCCCCTAAACCGTGGGAGCATTAAATTTTTGGCATCAGTACGTAGTTACCTTTTTATCAGATAGGTGCACTTTCTGAATCATCTCAGTAAATGATACGACATTCTATCCCCCTGGATTGAAAGACTGAGACTGACCGTAACCGTATTGTTTGACTTCAGGTAAGGACATAATTCCTCAGGTTAACAGGACGGTTGAAGCCTTCCCTTGAAACGAACTGAAAAGGACGTCCCAAGGGGCAATCAAAATAGTTGTCAGCTAATGGTGCGTTCAGCCACTCAGAGAGTGCATCTAATAGTGGTTAACAAGCATATAAAAGACCATGCTCAATTCATGAAATGTTGTGCATTCGTTGTATAATTAATAAATTGGGATTTAAAAAGTAAATAAAGTCAACTTGGTATTAACTCATAATGTGAGCCGTCGGAATGTACGTGTTCCGCATTAGTGAAGTAATTTGAATTCCACCTATCTCCTCATCATCTATGAGTTTGTGGTCCTTTTATATTTAGTTCACGCTAGGAAATAGTCTTTGCTTCTGCATAATCACAACACTGTATATAAGCAAAAATTCTGTTTAGTATGAAATTATTTCATTGTGAACGGGATAGCGAGATTATTCCTTTGCAGTTATTTGTTTAATGAACAGAAGAAAAAAGGTCAATGCTTTGGGACGTAAAGGTTTTCCAAACATCTAAGCAAAACAGTCTGAGAAATATAATACTTAGTTGTCCGCTTCAGTTAAACGGCATAGTTGTAAAATCATATAAATTAAAAAAGCGATGCCGTTTCCTAGTTAAATCCAGTGTCTGCGTCAATAGCTTTCGCATACAAAGATATGAGTTGCACGGTAGAATTAGCATTCTTTTGCTGAAAGCTAAATTCATCAGGTCGGTACTGTCTAACGACAGTTTAAATGTGAAAAGGATTCAACTGTGTATTTGGTATCAAGTGCAAATTCCGATAGCTTCATGTCACATTTCTGTGTGATCCCATTCGATCATCTGGTGAGTTATATGTCTAAAATTAAAACATCTTTTTGGTCTATTCTTTGAAGAAATCATTAGTGTTAGAGTGGGCCTGTAGGGTCGGTGAACTTATGAATATCATCAACATACTACTCTTTTAGGACCAGCTTCATTTTTGTTATTGATAAATAATACATCCGTTGGTGACAAGTCTATTGGATTGCCCATTGCCACACCGTTGACTTATCTGTATGCGGTGCGCTCAAAATCACATTGAATCTCGTTGGTATATAATATAATATATAATGATACATAATATATATATCTATGTGTAGCATACTATAAGTGGTCAGCGAGAGTGGAGATCGAGGTATCTGGTGATATGAAGTCGCTTAAATATTCAATTGCTTGATTAAGAGCACTCGCTAGAAGAAAAGCAACATCGAAAGAAAACATCTAGTCAGATACATTAAAGCATTTTCAAGTATGTTAGCAAGTATAATAGAGCAATTTAAGCAACGAACAGCCATGATTTTGCAGATGGGATCCAAAGTATCCATTAGTCAACGTACCGCTCTTTGATACGGGGAGTGCTGCATGCATTGCACTGGTATTAGAGGAATAACAGACTTATGTAAGTTTGATGATTATCTCATGTAAGGCATTTTAGTTAAGAGAAAAACAGAACAATGAACAGAAATTATAGCTACGCTGCCAAAAGGTTGGGTAAAAAATGACTACTGCCAAAGCATTATTCCCATCCTGGCGTCAAATCTTTGTCGTATAACTATTGTTACCCGCCGAGGCGATCAAGAATGTGCTGCTTCACTCTTAAATGCGGGACATTTTTATACAGCTGGGAAAAGATGTGCAGTCTATACAGCCCACTGGAAAATCTCCCTTTAGTTTGCTTAAACAGCGGCAGAAAGTTTCGGGTTAAGCATTCTTCATAAACTTTACCATGAACTGTGTAGTCTCAAAAAAATCAGCAGATAACTCCCTAGAAGTAAACCGTACCTCCATTATACTGAATTCTTTATCACCAAACTGCTTCTATTGGTTGCATAAATGTGTATCAGATCACGCCATCGACGATAGGGGTCGAGCAGTGACTCATCAGTCCAAATGTCCGATTATCATTTTTCGTTCCTTGGACACATTTCCTCCGTGTCTCTTTGAAACGAAACTTGCAGTGACTTTCAGCCAGTAACAAAACAGTAATGTAACTTGACCGGACCCTACATTTGCTAAATTTATAATATTCTCTGAAGATGGCTCTGTAAAGTGATAGACAAGCATTTATTGCTGTTTAACAAGCCAGACTGGATTTTGAAGTTGTAAATACAAGTTTGTTGTGTGTAGCCTGAACGTTGTTTGCCATCCAGTTCCGTGGGTGAAAACTTCACTACTCGACGTGTACGATCACGCAAAAATAAGGTTATCGATCGCACCACGGGCATTTCTATTAGCTTCAAGCATAATTGAATCTGAAAGGACTGCTGTTAAATTAGAGAAAGTAATTATTAGAAAATAATGCAGGTTGTTGAATGTTGTTGAAAGTTCATCCTATGTTCCCTAGTTGGCATTTTTTCAGTCAGTCCAACAGTTGTAAGTGGAATAACTTGGTTCAGGATTGGATCGGTTACTTTATGATATAAATGACAATACTGAACCACATGTATTTGCCAAAACAAAAACAACATTATCACCACTTCGATAAGCGGATGAAATTACGGCAACGCAGTATGAAAAAGGCAAGAAACACAGTGACAGTCCGTTCAGATGCTAAATGCATTCAGGTCCTGTTTCTAAGACTAAGGGCAGTTCTTTATTAACAAAGTGTTTCGCCATATTCTTAATGCACTTTTGTTTTCAACGGTTCTTAAATTTGTAACTCAGTTTTTACTTTAAAATCTCACTTATGGGAATTTCATGATTTATATGGCAACGATAACAGGCGGAAAGTAAGTTGTCTCTTACAGGTTATACATTTGCGGCGATCTATTTCAATTGAGAGACAACTTACAATACCTTATTGAAATTTACCATTATCCGTTTCCACTTCTGTATGGTATTAATAAACAACAATTAGACGAGAACAAACAATAAACAATCGGGATAAACTACATCAGTGACTAGTCATGAATAGGTTTACAGGTAGCAAGTATTGCAAACGCCTTGATCACTACGGCTAACCGGTCTTTGTAGAACATTGATGACCAAAATTTGCCGCGCCTGGACTGTTTAAAATCTGCGGATATCAGCGGTTTACGCTGATGCATCTGAAATATTATCTCGCGCGTTCTATCAGCAAAAATAGCAGTTTCTTATATTGGAAGCGGGATTAGCGAAGTGCAAATAGAACACCGAACCACAGTGGCGTTCAAAAAGTTAGAGTACGTGGAGAAGCTTTAGTTTGTTATCCAAATTGTGATACAGTAAACTGAAGAATGGCAGCAGGATAGCAGCATTTGCTAGAATACAGGACCTGTTGTGGCTACGCAAAATCTCATTTCACTGCCCAACTCGGTATGTCACTCAAAAAAGTTGGTTTATTGGGGGAGAAAAATGAGCTCTGGGGCAGCGCATCCACCACTTTTCACTCATGCTTCCTGTTCATTAGAGCCCACTTTGTTTGGTTTGTCGTTGATAACATTTGGTTTATAAAGAGTTTTTCTGAAATTCGATGCAATTCGTTTTTTTGTATCTCCTTTATTGATGTGGTTAGATGAAGGATACAGTCTCACGAACTATGCATACTTGGATGATTGACTAAAATGCAGTTTAGTGGATCTCTGTTTTACTAGGCTGCGATGGATGAGTGCCATTTACCGTTGTGCCTCTCTCGGTTAATCGTACTACAGATTGTTGTGTTCTCGGTCATCTCTGTTTTCGACTGAATTTCATTCACTACATCAATGAAGCGGATAGGTCAGTTGGCAAGCGGCAAGCTTTCATTTAGAATTGGTAGGAAAAGTGCGGAAGTTTATTGTTAACAATGATGGGAGCCAGAGGAGAGGTAGCATGAAGTTAAATGTTTAGTCTTTGCGTGCGCAGAATTCGTATCAAGTTAAGCTCCTCCGTTTTTTGCATATAATGTTGCTGTTCTATCCAAACGACGGAGCAAAATTGTTTTTTGGGACAGGGTTGATGAAGGCTCATTGCTGGAAGAAAATTTAAAAAACTTTAATAATCAGATGCCAAGCAATCGGCACATAAGAGGAAACGTCCGACTGTGTGATCGTTGACGAAGTGCTGGAGCGAAAACAAGAAAGATGGAGTTTCTTTTGGAGCGCCTGATTGGTGACAGGCTGGAGCACAATGCTGGGCAGGTAGAGAATATATAAGTGTTTTGAAGTTTTCCAATATATCGCTGTGTAAAAAAGATTCCGTGAAACAGAAGAAAGTTTATTGCCTGTGGATAAGGAGGCATGTGAACAGTGGGACTGGTTATTTGTTAATCACAAAATTGCTAGTTGATGGGGCTGACCCACCTGGAGTACACATCTATGGATACCGAAAGCGATCAGACGCAGTAGTCGAGCAGTCTATGTTTCATGGGACCGGTCCTCGAGTCTCATAGCTGCTATTATTGCTTCATCAGAATTCAGTTGATGACGCACAAGCTACTGTTACAACGAGACTCCAACTTGACATGGTGTGACAGCTTGCGCGCCTCCATGATCTAACAGGCTATACAGGATGATCGAAGATACAGTCATGCCTGGAAGGTCAATGGGTAGAGGCCTGACGAAGTAGTCTCCTGGTCCTCCAATTTGGGGGTTGATCTGAGTTATCAACCCAGTCGGACAAACGTGTGGAAGAATAACTGTCCCAAGTAGATGGGTTTCGACTCAGCTAAGCCCCGCTGCCTTGTGGTCAGGTTCTTGTCAGAACCAAAGGCTTTGGTTGAGAACCCTAATCGTTCTTCTGCTTAGTGGCTGGACTCCCTAGCAGCACTCGTCCATCAAACCCCATGAGTTACACGCCTACAAATAATTCCATACTGCATCGGTCGTCGCGCAGTATAATGAGGACCGCGCACAAGTGGGGTGGGTAGTGATAAGTATGCTACTGCTCAGAGTTCCCTCTCTTTTATTCAACCTGTCTCTTCTGCCCCCAGCCGAATCTTTTTGCCTATTCTGTCTACCCATAGTGTCCCCACTGATAACACGTCCGATATCCTCAGCGGTTCGTTGTCAAGCAGTGTAGGTGGTTTTCAGTCTGCTAGCTCACATTTTCTCAAGCCTCGTCAGCCTCTGAATCTCGGTTCCTTCAACGTGGTAACTTTAATGCAATCTGGCTCTGACAGTAGACTCGCTTTCGATTGATGTCTGCTGCGCGAGTGAAACACGAATTCCGGATTCGAGCAGAGTAATTCAACTGACTGCAACTAACGTCCTTCGCAATTCAGGAGACGAAGCGGCTTAAGCTGGGGGTCAACGCAGCGTACGAAGATTTGAGTGAAAATGCCAAAGCAGCCCTTCTAAATTGGATCCCAGTCAACAGTCGCTTGTGTGCCACGAAACTGCAGGGATCAGTCGGCGTCCGAAAGGATAGTGGTACTAAGCGCAGGTTGTTTGTTATCTCGGTATGCGCTCCAACAGACTGCAGCACTGACATGAAGAAAGACGAGTTTTACGATAACCTCGTCACTCCTGTTCGAAAGAGCAAGCGCCATAATATTGTAGTGGTAGCAGGTGATTTTAATGCACAAGTTGGAAAACTGAGTGCATCGGATTCCTGTTTAGGCGGGCGATGCGCCTTGCCTGCACAGCGAGCAGACAACGGAGAAAGGCTTCTCCAATTCTGTGCAGATAATCATTTGACCCTATTTAGTACGAATTTCCGACACAGTTCGCGTCGCACTGCGACATGGCGCTCTAACTCGACAGGTACTTTGAGTCAGATTGACCATATTACAGTTAGCTACCGTTGGCGTGGTTCTATTCAGAGCTGTAGATCATATTGGACCACGTACGTCGAATCGGACCATGCGTTAGTTTCAATGCAATTTTTACAACAGCTGAATAGCCATCGACGCAGGCCACAAACCCGATTGGCTGTCGAAGGTTTGTCTGATTTGGCTGTTTGCAACAGCTACGAACAGAAACCATCCACGGAAATAAGAACTTCGACGATCAGTGGGATCAAATTAAGCAGGCTATGCATTTGGCAGCAGATTTCACCTGTGGTCCTAGATCTAATGTGCATCAAGGACATTGGATTTCGCAAGGGTCTCTGGGTCTAACGGAGCAAAAACGCAAGCTGCCTAACTGTAAGGAAAAAAATAAGATGCGTTGGCGGTTGCAGCGTCAGTTTACGACAAGTCTTACGAATGACCTTGAAAACTGGTGGGTTAAGGTAGCCGAAGAGATGGGGGGAACGGCCGGTTCAGTTAACAACCAGAGACTGTTTAAGCTTATACGCGACAGCGGTGGGTGGCGAACTTCGGTTAGTGAAGTCGTGTGTGATAGGACTGGATAGCTCATCCATGGTAGACAGCAAAGACTGGATCGTTGAGCAGAGCATTTCAAGCATCAGTTTAGCTGGCTGCACGCTAACGTATTTAGTCCAACGTCTGAAGCTGTGAATCCTTTGGTGGTGTCACTTGATCCCCCAACGGAAGTGGAAGTGCAGTCGAATATTTGGTTTCTGAAGAGGGAAAAGCAGCTGGTCCCGACGACCTTCCCCAGTTCTTTTCAAATTGGGCGGGGAGCTCTGGTGAAATCATTTACCTCCTTGCTTCATGATATTTGGAACGAGGAGCATATCCCGCTATCATGGGGTGAGTCACTGATTGTGCCCATTTTCAAGAAGGGCACACAGAGTGGCTGCAGCAATCATTGTGGGATTAGTTTAATTCTGATAGTTACTAAGGTCTTGGCCTCGATAATGCTGCGTCATTTGACGCCGATTCGCGAGAGTAACATCCGCGAACAACAGGCCGGATTTCGTTCAGGTCGAGGTTGCATCGACCAGATATTCACTATTTGGCAGTTACTCGAAGCGTACCACAAATACATGCCACCCTACGATCGTAGTCTTCCTCGACTTGAAAGGCGTTCGATTCAGTGAATCGGACAGCATTATTCAGTGATATCTACCGGAAGGTATGTCAGCAAAGTTCGTGAACCTGTTGCGAGCACTTTATTCACATACCTATGGTCGCGTTGCGGTATACGGTGAACTGTCACGTGCATTCGAAACGACTAGTGGAGTTCGACAAGGGTGTCCCATCTCTCCATTCTGGTTCAACTTCGTCATGGACGAGGTGGTGGAAGATGTTTTAAGAGGCCTCCAGGATGCAGGAGTCGAACTGGGAAATGGTGAGAAGCTATGTGGCCAAGATTGCGCAGATGACGTCGTGCGCCTATTCGAATCCGCGGACCATGAACAACTGGCACTAGATAGGCTGCCGAGATCTGTTGCTCGGTTTGGCACGTGCTTTGCACCTTCAAAATGCAAAGTCCTCTTGCCAGGCTGGACGAAAGCAGTGTCGAACTTGGTGCTGAGTAGAGAGGAATTAACAATTGTGGACGGTTTCACCTACCTTGGTAGCTGCACGTCGAACGATGGTGGCCCGCGAGTGGAGGTAAACGCGTAAATCCAAGGCTCGGGCAGCTTACGCTGGACTGAAACACTTGTGGCGTCTGCCTGATATTTCACTGAAGTTGAAAGGTCGTGTGTACTGTGCTGCAGTGCGTTCAGTTCCGCCGTACGGTTGCCAGACGTGGCGCATGCTTGTAGGCGCTGTTCGTCGGTTACAAGTTTTCGACCACCGATGTTTACGTAGTATGGCTAGGACTGGATGGAGTGACCGAGTGAGTAATGTAGAGGCCAGGAATCTAATACTAGATGCCAATTCTGAGAATAGCTTGTTTCAGCGTATGAAACTTAGTAGACGATGTTGGTTGGGTCATGTGTTGCGTAAGGCGAACAATCGTCTACCATATTTTGTGTCCCTCCCAGGGAATGGAAGAAGCCACCTAGAGGTCAACAGATGACGTGACAACGTGGGATGAGAATATGTCACGCGAACTTAGATAAAGTAGGTGTCTCACGCCTTCGTGGTTGGGGTCCGAAAGACTCATCAACTAGCTGGCTGGAGACACTGAAGGATATGGCAGTGAACCGTGAACACTGGCGATCGTGTTGTCGTTTTCCATCGAATTAGAATGCTTGAAATAGTACGTTTGTAAAGTTAGACTGCGTTAGGTGCGTTGGCTGTCTCAGCTTCTTATCTTCCCGCCTTTGTAGGTCGAGCCGCTGTGAAACTTGGATACTCAATATTTATGCAGAAACGTGCAAATCTAGAGAAAAGCCAGAGGTCAATGAGGCTTGCCTTGCTGTTTAAAGAAGAACGATGATGATGATGGTGATGATGATGATGATGATGATGATGATGATGATGATGATGATGATGATGATGATGATGATGATCAGGCTGATGAGGATGAGGATGAGGATGGGAATGAGAATGAGGATAAGGACGACGATGAGGATGAATATGAGGATAAGGATTAGGATGAGGATGCGGATGAGGATGAGGATGAGGATAATGATGATGAGGAGTATTAGGAAGAGGATGAGGATAAGGATGAAGACGGGGATCAGGACGAGTAAGAGGACGAGGATGAGGATGATGATTTGGATGCTGCTGCTAATGCTGCTGCTGCTGCTGCTGATGATGATGATGAAGATGAGAAGGATGACGAGGATGATGATGATCATGATGATGAGGGTGACAATGAGGTTAACTTTGAGGATGGGGAAGAGTATGAGGATGAAAATGAGGTTGAGGATGAATATGAGGATGGGGATGAGGATGATGATGGAAATGATTATGAAGAAGAGAACGACGATGAGCATGAGGATGCGGATGAGGATGCAAATGAAGACCACGATCAGGATCAAGATGAAAATGAGGATGAGGATGAGGATTAGGGTGAGAATCAGGATAACGAAGTGGATGAGGATGTGGATGGGGATGACGATGATGATGATGTCAATGATGATGATGACGACGATGACAATTAGGATGATCGATAAAGATGAAGATTATGAGAATGATTGATGATGATAATAATCATCTGAGTGATGTTGATGTTGATCATTATGATGACGAGGATGATTAGTTGGATGATGATGACGATTATGATTTGGATAGTGATGATGATGATGAATTTGATGATAATGTTAATGATGATGATGATGAAGATGATGATGATGATGATGTTGATGATGATGATGATGATATGGATGATGATGATGATGATTTGAATGAGGATGATAATGGTGATTTTGATCATACTAATGTTGCTTATAATTTTGATGATGTTTTAATGATGATAATGATTTGTGTTTGTCATGTTGATCCTGATGTTGATGATGATGATTTGGATGATGATGATGAAGATGATTGATGATGATTGGTGATGATGATGATGATGATTAGCATGAGAAATAGGATATGAAATGAGAACCGGAAGAGTGTGAGGATGAGTATGAAGATGATAATCAGGAAAAGGATAAGGAAGAGGGTGAGGATGAGGATGAAGATGAGGATAGGGATGGGAATGAAGATAAGGAGGATGATGATGATGACGATGAAGATGTGGATTATTCGGATGATGGCGATGATGCTAATGATGATGTTGAGGGCGAAGATGGTGATCTGTATAAGGATGATGATGATGGTGAGGATTTGGATGATAATGTTGATGATGGTGAAAATGATGACGATTTGGATGAAGATGATATTGATGATGATGATTTCGAAGATGATGATTACGATGATGGTGCGGATGGGGATGAGATCAACGACGAGAATGGGAATGATGAGCATGAGATTGCGAATGAGGAAGAGAATTAGATTGAGCAAGAGGATGATGATGATGAGGAGGAGGAGGAGGAGGATGATGATGATGATTTGGATGATGATGATGAGGAAAATGATTAGGATGACGGTGGTGATGATGCAGATGATGACGAAGATAATGATGTTGATGACGAAGATGTCGATGATGATGATGATGAAGACGATTTGGAAGACGATGAAAATGATGATCATGACGGTGATGATATTTGCGGTGAAGTTAATAATAATGAAAATATTAATGAAGAAAATACTAATGACATCTTTGATAATGATATTAATAATGATGATGACGATGACAGTGATAATTTGGATGAGGATGAGGATGATGATGGTGATGATGATACTGGTGAAGTTTACGAATAAATTAATGATGATAATCATGAGGATGTAGATGACGATAACGATTATATGGATGACGCTGATTAGTACGATGAAAATATTCTAGATTATAATGATGGTTTGTATGATAGTGATTAAGATAATGGTGATAACGGTGATGATTGGTATGATGCTGATGTTGATGACAAAGATGGTTATGATCATGATGATTTGGATGATGATGAGGATGATCATGGTTTTGTGATCACGACGTTGATTTGAATAATGATGATGATGAGAATTTCTGTGAAGATTTGGATGAAAATGATGATGAGGAGGAGGAAGATTGGGATGAAAATCGTCATAGTGAAAATTTCTATGATGACTTGGAAAATGTTGATGATGTTGAAGATGATAACTTGAAAGATGACGTGTTTTCAATGAAGATTTTGATGACGATTATGGTGAAAATGATGATAATTTCGGTGATGATCATGATGATGACGTTGATTTAGAAGATGATGATTTCGATGATGATGTTGAATTGGATCATGATGAAATTGATGATGATGATGCATAAGATGATGATGATAAGATGGTCCATGATAGTGATTTTGCTGAAGATGATGAGGTTTAGGATCATGATGATGATGATGATGACGATGATGATGAAATTTCATTGATGGTGATGATGCTGATAAACTTGTTACTTAAGATTATTTGGATGAACATTTAGGTATGATGAAGATGATTTGAATGCTACTGATGTAAGTGAATTTTGAATGCATAATATGACGAAGATTGTGATGCGGATGATCACAAAATTAACTTGGATGATGATGATAATGAAGATGATGATGTTTAAGATGATGATAATGGTTTGGACGGTGTTGATTTCAATGAAGGTTTTGATGATGATGAGGATGATTTGAATGATGATGATGACGATGATTTGGACGATGATGAATATTTGATTGATGACGATGAGGAGGACGATATTGTTGATTTTGATTACCACGATGATGATGATGATGATGATGATGATGATGATGATAATGATGACGATGTGTATTTGGATGTTCATGCTGATTGAATGGTGAGAATGAGGATGAGGATAATTTGTATGGTGATGCTGATGATTTGGACGAAGATGTTTAATTACATTGGAATGACGATGATGAGGATGACGATGATGATTTAGATTATGAAGCTGATGATGATGATACTGATGATGATGATGACGATCATTTGGATGATGATGAAGATGATGAAGATTTGCAGGATGCAGATGATGATTTGGGTGGCGATGTTGATGCGGATTTGGAAGAAAATAAGGAATTGGATGATGATGACCATGATGACGTTGATGATGATGATGATGTTAGCGATGGGGACGATGGTTTGAATGATGATGATGCTTATGATTATATTTTGGATAATGTCGCCGATGAAAATGATGATCATTTAGATGAAAAACATGATGCTGCTGATCTTGATGATGATGATTTTGGTGATGATGACGAAGATGAAGATGACTTGGAAGATGATGATTGGGTTGATGATGTTGTTGATTATTTGAATGATGAAGGTGATGACGATGATGATGATGATGATAATTTTAATGATTTGGACGCTGAAGATATTGATGATTATGATTTTATATCGAAGTTTGATGATGATGATGAGGATATGAATGATGATGGTGATGAATTGGATGACGGAAATGAAGACGCTGATGTTGATTTGGATAATGATGATGATGATATTGATGATACTTTGGATAAAATTGGTGCTTCGGATGGCGATCATGCTGCTGCTGATGATGATGATGAAGATGATGATGATTTGGTCGGTGATTACTTTAATGATGACCATTATGATGACGATGTCTTGGACAATGTTGCTAATTAAAATGATGATGATTTTATTGATGACGTTGTCCATGATGAATTGGATGATGATTTGGATAAAGATGTCGATGATGATGATGATGAGGATTTGTATGATGATAAGTGTGAGGATGATTTCGAGTATTCGGAAGATGATGGTGATTATAGGATGGTGAATAAGAGCATTGGATGATGATGACGATAATGAAATGATGATGATGATGATGAATTGGATAATGATGATGACGATTGTTTCGATGATGCTGATGTTGATAAACTTAATGATGATGATGATTTGGATGATGGTGATGATGACGATGATGATGACGATGATGATTTAGAAGACGATGATTATGATGATGTTAAAGATGGTGTTGATATTGAAGATGATTTCGATGAGGATAATGATGATGTACTGGAAGTTGATGATGATGACGATGAAGAAACACATGATGAAAATAACGATGGTGTTGATTTGGATGGTGACAATAAAGTTGTCTGGGTCATAATGATGTTTGTGATGAGGATATTTGGGATGATGCAGATGATTTGGATAATAATGACGATGATGATGATGTTGATAATGATGAACTGGACGATGATGATTTGGATGAGGAAGATGACGAAGATTTTGATGATGATCAGAATGATGAGGATGATGATGTTGATGAAGTTGGTGATGGTGATTTGCATAATGAAGATGAAAATGAGGTTGAATACATGTTGATGATTACGATGAAATGGATGATGATGATAATGGTGATTATGAATTGTACGTTGATGATGATGATGGTGATGAAGATGGGGATGATGTTTTATTTGGTGATAATGATGACGTTGAAGAAAATAATGATTTGGAAGATGATACGGATAATGATGTTGATGATGATGATGAGGATATGTACGATGACGATGATGATGACAATGACGAAAATGTGGTGATGACTATAATGCTGATGATGATAAATATAATGATATTGACGGTGAATTTGACGATGATACGAATGACGATGAGGATGTTGATGATTACTTAAGTGATGATGATGATTTGGAATTTGATATGGATGAGGAATTTTACGATGGTAATGATGATGTTGATTTTGAATGATGACGATGATGGTGATGATGACGATGATGATTCGGTTGATGATGGTGATGATGACGTTGACTTCGATGATGATTTGGTTGATGATGAAAATAATGATGATTATGTGGAATTGGATGATAATGATTATGATGATGTTGATGATTTGGTTAATGATAATGATGTGGTTGATGATTTGTGTGATGATGATGAGGACGATGAGCATTTTCACTTGGATCATGACGTTGAAGTTGATGCTGCTGATAATATGGATGTTGCTGTTTATGATATTTATTATACTTCAGATGATGATGATGATGAGATGGATAATGGTGATAATGATGATGATTAGAATAATGTTGAAGATTTGGCTGCTGATTGTGATGACGACTTTGAGGAATTTGATGATATTGAAGATGAAGATAATGAGGAGAAGTTGAATGATGATGTTGACTTGGAAGAGGTCGATGATGATGATGACTTGGATGAAGATGGTGCTGCTGATGATGATGTTGACATGGATGATGAAGACGATGATGAGGTTGATGACTTGGGTGATGATGATGATGATGATGATGACGATGATGATGATGATGATGATGATGATGATGATGATGATGATGATGATGATGATGATGATGATGATGATGATGATGTTGATGATGATGATGATGATGATGATGATGACGATGATGATGATGATGATGATGATGATGATGACGACGATGATGATGATGATGATGATGATGATGATGATGATGATGATGATGATGATGATGATGATGACGACGATTTGGATGATGATAATAATGATGTTGATTAAGCTGAATTGTATGGGGATGATTTTGATGACTTGGATGTTGACGATGAGAATGACGACGGTAATGGTGATGACAATGAATGAATGATTTTGATGATGATAATAGTGACTATGATGATGACAATGATGAAGTGGAATTGGAAGAAACTGCTGTTTCTGACGATGAGAAAGTGTTGGATGTTGATAATGATGATTTGAATGAAGTTATTGCTGAAGATGATGTTGATGATGATGATGATGATGATGATGATGATGATGATGATGATGATGATGAACATGATCATGATCATGATGCTGAAGATGACGATGTTTTGGATGATGGTGTTAATTACGTTGATGTTGACTTGGATGATCTTGATTTTGATGATAATTTTGATGCTAAATTCTTGGATTGTGAGGATAATGACGATGTAGATGAAGTTAATTTTGACTTGGATGTTTATGATGCCGCTGTTGACGATGATGCTGTGATCGAGATTATGATGACGATGATGATGATGTGGACGAGGATGTAATTGAAGATAAAGATGATGATGATGATGATTGCGAATTGGAGGAAGACATTGAGGATGATATTGATGATGAAGATTTTTTGCATGATGTCTTGGGTGATTATTTTGATGATGATGATGATGACGAATTTGATCATCTGGATGATGATGAGGAGGAGGATGATGATGATTTGGGAGATGATGCCGAGGTTAATGATGAATTGAATGATGAGGATAATGTCAATGATGATAATGTTGTTGATGAGTGTGATTATGATGATGATGACGATGGTGCTGATGATAATGGTGCTTTGGTTAATTTATTTGTTGATGGTGATAAGGAATATGACTTGGATTATTACAATGCTAAATGGAATGATGATAATGGGGATGAATTGGATGACAACGATTAGGTTGGTGATGTTGACTTGGAGGTTGATGATGATGATGGAAATGGTGATGCTTTAGTTGATGATGAGATTTGGCGATGATGACGATGATGATGTTGATGATGATGATAATGATGTTGAATAAAACATGGATGATAAAGATTATGAAAAGAATGATGATGATGATGAGCTGGATGATGATGATAATGACGAATTGGTTGGTGATAAGGATGACGAAGAAAATGATTATGTACTTTAGGATGATGATGAAAATCACGATGTTAATGATGATTTGTATGATGATGATGAGAATGATTTTGATGATGTTGATGATGATGTTGATTTGGTTGATGATGAAAATGGTGATGATCATGATTTGTTTGATGCTGATGATGATTTGGATGATGATGATGATGACGATGTTGAAGATGTGGACTTTGATGTAAACAGATTTTCGTGGAGAATAATGATGTTGGTATTGAAGATGATGACTTGAACGTTGATGATGTGGTTGACGAAGAAGATGATGAGGAGAACTTGGATGATGATGAAGATGATGAAAATGATTTGGCTGAATCTGATGCTGATGGTGATGATAATGATGGTAATGCGATGTTGACGACTTGAATGATGACGATGACGATGTTGTTGATGATGGTGTTGATGGTAAGGAATTTGGTGATTATGAATTGGATGACAATACGGATGATAGTGATGATGACGATGATAATGCTGATGATGATCATTATAATGATGCTGATGATGATTTGGATGATGTTGATGATTCGGATGATGATAATGATGATTATGATTTTTATGATATCTTGCATGATGACGACAATGAGGTTGATGACGATAATAATGTTTATGATGATGATGACGGTGATGATTGGGATGATGGTAATTATAATGATGAAGTTGACGATGAATTGGATGATGATGATGATGAAGTTGATGATAATTATGATGAAGAGGAGGATGACGATTTCGATGACGACGCTGAATTATGTCGAGATGGAGGTGATCAAGGTGATGATGGTGCTGTTGAATTTGACGGGAATTTGGAGGAAGAGGATGATGTTGATGTTTATAATGATGATGATGGTGATAGGGCGGATAATCAGAATAATGTTGGGTGAGATTTTGATGATGACAATGATGAGGACGACAATGATGATGATGAAGATAATGATAAAGTTCAGAATGACGTTAACAAAGAAAAGGCTGAATTTGAATATGAGAAAGATGAGGAGGAAGATCATGAAAAAATAATGAAGAGGAAATTCATGAAGTTTACAACAACGATAAATGGACAAACATAATAAAACACATTCCATTCTCTTAAGACATATCAATTCGGAGTGTACAAGTATGTGGATGTTTGGACAACAGAGCATCGGATACGCATACCTGACGAGCGACAATTACCGCCAAACCGGTCGTGTGCTCCCGGGCAAATTTTCTTTACGCATCCAAATACTACTTCCTGCTTCTATATATTTGAATATACCTATATTCTCGCGCATTCTGCCCTCGTTCCTAACGTTCGCTCAGCCCAACTCACAAACAATTATCAACCAATCACACTCGTCATTCGTCTCGCCACTCTTCGACCAACAGCTTCCATGCACACTCCTCATGCTACACATTCCATTCTCTTAAGACATATCAATTCGGAATGTACAAGTATGT
>LUCM01004784.1:2882-36743 GCA_008360955.1 Fasciolopsis buskii | reverse complement strand
CCGGGGCGTTGAGCCCCGGGCAAATTCTGTTACGCATCAAGATCACTTTCTCCTGCTTCAATAGATATATATAAAGTGAATATACCTATATTCTCGCGCATTCTGCCCTCGTTCCTAACGTTCGCTCAGCCCAACTCACAAACAATTATCAACCAATCACACTCGTCATTCGTCTGGCCACTCTTCGACCAACAGCTTCCATGCACACTCCTCATGCTACACATTCCATTCTCTTAAGACATATCAATTCGGAATGTACAAGCATGTCGATGTTTGGATAACAGACCATCGGCTACGCATACCTCACGAGCGACAATAACCGCAAAACCGGTCGTGTGCTCCCGGGCAAATTTTCTTTACGCATCCAAATACTACTTCCTGCTTCTTTATAAACATACCTATATTCTGGCGCATTCTGCCCTCGTTCCTATCGTTCGCTCATTGCATCTGGTAAACAGCCCTACGTCCGCCCGCAGAAGCCTCTTTGGATAATACCTTAATAATCATTTTCCCGATCTGTTTGTCGATGACTTTCTTGCCATACTTTTGTTTTCGAATAATTAATTTCATAAAATGAAACAGCGGCAGACAGCTGTTCTCATTCCACAAAGATACAACACTGTTAGCGTGCAAATCCGTAGGTTTTCGAAGCACTATTCAAGGAAATAATTTATTTATACCTAGTTTACGTTTTTTTCCTCGGTGTATCCGTTGGTGTTCCATCGTGCTGGCCCTCTTCATATCTCACAGTGCTTCTCGTGTTACGCAGAATGTTGGTTTCCAGTTCTGTGCTAGACTTTTTTCATTCTACCCTGCTTTCCTCTGCTATACAAAGCTCAAATCCACTTGGTACCTGAATATCAGAGACAATTTGGGTGGGGTTTCAACCACTTCTCTTCGCGGAATCAACGAAACATCCTCAAGCTGATCGACGATCCTTCCCTAGAGTACAATATTCAGTCAATAGCCCACCTTTAGGGATTGCTTTACCATCCTTTTCCACCAATACTACTTCGGTTTTTGTTCTTCGGAGCTTGCTTCAACAACCCCTCATCCTGTAATCTTTTCCCATTGACCTTGCAGACAGACTGTTAAACCAACTCAACAGGTGTATGCAGCTGGATATCGTTTTTATCTTCAGTATTTTCCCCTCTGTAGAACACTTTGTTTGTTTGTTTACTCACTCCCAATCTTCCTCTTGTTGAAAGTGAAATCAATAAACTGACCCTTACGTGAAAGTTCCTCAAATTCCTCTTTCCCTGATTTGTGATTGTAAAGTCTACCTCTTATACTGAATTTCCTCTAACGTACACAGTATCTTATTCGAACAAGCAGATCAGAGACTTATTGACCAGCCTGGTGTCTTTTGATTCACTCTTCCTCGAGTGAATAAAAAGAAGTTTGAGTTAGACTAGGGATGTCCGGCTAAAAGACTTTCTTTACAACACTTCGGTGGTGGCCTTTCATCGCATCTCATAAGTCTCCGGCAACGCATTCCGGGCGATATGCTGCATTGTTGTTAAGAAACACATTTAGACTGCAATAGTTTCATCACCAGAAAAAGCCGCACCAGTGCATACGTCATTCATTCGTATTCAACCTGATCCTTTCCTCAGAGCTGCAAAGGCAAATTCATCTTGAAAAATCCCCTTACATATGACCGTAAAACCATAGTTTTCCTGAAATTATTAGCACGGCCTTTAATACTTCAGCTCGTTGTGTAACGCGTTGGCTGTATGTCGTTATCTTGATTCTGGTTGAGTAAGTGTCAGTGCTGGTTGAGATGCCAACAACTTCGGTTCATGAGCTTTACTTCTACTGTTTTACACTGCAGATCAGGACGCTGACATCATTCCGAAGAGCGCTGATATGAACATGTTATACCTTGTAAATTTAGAAGTTCGTCCTTAAGCCTTTTGATTACGTTGTAAATAAAGAAACACGATAAAACTGCATCATCGTTTTTATCTTCAGAAGCATATATCCTGCAAAAATCTCAACTAAGATCGGAGTTTGGGCCAGTGAGATAGACGTAGTGAGGCTTTGTTCCACCTCTTGACACACTTGAATTTCATGCCCGCTGGTGGCCCATATTTGATCCAGTTCGATATCCCTGTTGATCAAATTTGTTGACGGCCACTTCAAAAAATTCATCAGTGTCGTGCATTCAATTAGTCCGAAATAAGAACCTTGTCCACACTGAATGTATTTAAGAACGGATGTTAGAGAGCCGATTTTGCCTTCTTCTAGTTTGCCCGATGTAACATACGTTGCAACGTTTACGCACAACGTTTCTTATCCTGTGCGTTTAGGTTTTTTCAGATTCGACAGGAGTCTTCTCATAATTTTGATGATGTCGTGAAATGTGGTCCTATCCGCCGCGCAACTGGTTCATATGCTCCTGGTGTATGGAAGAGCTGTTTTGTGGTTGGATATATTTGATTTCTTTTCAGAGCTTACAGTTACGTGTCAGTAGTGGTTTGGGACTGGTTTCCCACACTACTCCCAAGTTATTCCGAAGTCTAAAGTACCAAATGCGAAACAAGTTAGTGGGAACATGCAATCATCCGTCGAAAAGCAGACTTGATGGGAAAGATTGGATTGGAGTTAAAAGGACATGTACTGTTTTTCTTCGAGGCTGTCCGGCACTCCTGGGTGTCATTGAGAACATTTGAGCAGTTGAACTCGGTAATTCTGATGATCCTAGACGGAAGCAGATGGCCCAGTGGTAACACGCCTCCCAGTTAGAAGACCCGCGTCCAAACCCTTGATGCGAACGTGGATGTACATCGGAAGACCTGGCATTTGTGTTAAGGGTGGAATCCGAGCAGCAATCAGCTAGGGATCGATAGCTGATTCGGTTTTCTTGTATCCCGTACGATGTCTCTGCGTGAAGTTTCTCGAAAAAATGCCCACGGGCACCAAAAGATGTTTGAAAACCGCCTTCCTTACCAAAGTGTGGTTCACGTATTAATTACAAACTGCCTTGATTCACCACAGGTTGTGCATCAAAAAAACGTTTGATGGACGCTACAATCGAAATGCAAAACTTCTGCCTTTTGTTCTAACTAGCCTTGGCAAGGGAAAATCGAACTGACAGTTGTGTTCACCACCTTTACTTGAATGTTCTCACTTCGATATGGTACGGTTATTTGAATGATTGGGAACAATCACCTCAATTCTCCCACACATGCCTAGAGCTGCCATAAAATGACGTACGACACGCTGAGTAACTTTCTGGATGCGTAAGCTCTGGCTAAGGTGATAACTGATTTTACACTCTAAAATACCGAAGTTTCGCGGTCGTGGTGCTACAAAAAACTTGAAAATTAACATTCTGAAGGACTGCCACTAATTATTCGCAGGGAACCAGTCTAAGGGACTCCAAACCCCAGTCACCAAACCTGACCGATTGAAATAAAGACATGGGGACCAGAAAGACGGATTCCAAGAACACATAAACCATCTAAATGTATGGCATGACAATCTTGTAGTCCTATGACATACTACTTGCTTTATTATGCAATGTTCTCGCCTGTTCATGCACATCAGTAATCGAACTGTGTACCCGTCCCACAGTTTTTTTTACTTCTATTCTGTGTTATGATACGCGGAGTGTTTTTACTGCTATCAGGCCCCCTGTCGTATTTTAGGTGAACTCGCGAACGAAAGTCGGTAAGATATGACGCGGTAATTACTATACTGGATTCGCACGACGATGACATTTCTACGCATGAAGTGTGCATCTGCTACGGAAGGCTGATCTTTATCGATAACATCCGCGGATAGGGTCTTGCTCGCTAAATAGACAGTGGAGCAAAGCGGCAACAGTGTCGAAGATATGATGGGTTCTGTTCTGGCTAACAAACTCCCTATAATATAGTACAAACATCCGTAGGTGGCACTATCAAATAAAGCCACTTCCTTTGACTCATTTGTTGACACCTAAAATTAATGGAGCCAGATGGACCGAACTAACCGGTCATCTCCGGAAGCTTGGTCGGAAGTGTTCAAAAGCATATGCAGTGAACTTGCGGCCAGCGACTCCCAAGGGTATGCGATAACAGCTTCATTTATGAGATCCGTAAGACAACTCACTACTTTTATCAACGAATCCGAAATTGCAAGGCTGAGCAAGGAATCGTGAACAGCGTTTGACAGTCGGGAAAGTAGATCTGAAGGAGCTACCATGTGTTCCTAATCAACAGGTCTTTTATATCTCTCTCTTGTTGATTGCATTATTTTTTGCCAAGATTTTCATGAAAATACACTACATGTACTTGTGATAACGTTGCAACCACGAACGTCATGCAAATCTCCAGATTACCACAGTTTCGAAAGGAAAGTGCCTCCGCTCTCTCATCATTAGGCTCGGGATAACATTCCAGCAATTTGACACAACGACTGATCTGTGATGTTCTTTGACAGCTAAGGACTAGCTTCAAGAAAAATCGTCCACCAATCAGACACGAATGCCATTCCCCAAGAGTCTCGGTACAACCGAATGTTTTTCAAAACACGCGTGACGGTTGGAAGTGAGCTTGGTAAAAACAATGACCCAGTTCCTCGTCTACTTCCGGTCTCCTTAGATGCGTCAAGAAAGCCGAAGCTGTAAATGTTACCCATAGTGCTGGTTCAGGTTTTAAGTTGCCCACTAGAGAAGCAGACAGGACAGCGTTAACCTAATTGGTTCTGCCTCGTCTTACCGGTAGTTATAGTCGAACCACTGCAGTCGCCGAAGTTGGACTTGGGCACAGTTCGTCGACGTCAAGTCATTGACGCCTAACCGCTTCCTCAGAACAGATTATGCGACAGTGGCCGAGAACTTAAAACTCTTTATCACTTTTGCTATTGTACACCACTAATTACTGACACGAAATTCATAGCTCGAACAACTGTGAGCTGTTTTACCATTCACCTTTGTCTATCGACACCATCTTAACCGCGAAACCCGAGGAAAACACTGAATTGCGTCAGGTAATCGAAGAAATTCAAATTCAAAAGCGACACTATCAAACTGCCCATGACCAGCAGAGCTGCAGGGAAATATGGACAACCACACAAAATTAGACTGAAGTAATTCTTTTATGAAAAACATCAGTGTACGTTTTTTACAACGAAAGGGACCGATTATTTCGGTTCATCGAGAAGTAATCACATGAGTTCCATATGCATCTGAGTGAGTCGCGCGTAAATATCTCCGGGCAAACGAAACGGGATACGTCCCACATACGTGACCAGAGCTTTTGCCCGGTTTCGAATAGTTGTCAGTGTTAAGTCAGCTCCGGTCTCAATGTTTTTGGGCGACCTAGTGTGCAGAAATAACATGGAACACATATTTTCATTCCACAAATCAATCTCACTGCATGTATCCATGATGCAGTACAGCATTAAAACTGTTAACAGAATGATTGTGACTGAAGGACAAAACAATTTCCAACTCTTTATACAAACAATGTCTGCGAAAGCCTCATAACTTAGTGCGCACACTTCGACTGTCTGCGCTACGAATTTGTTTGTTGTCGTCATTTCACCGATGTCAAAACACTCACCTATTATTACGCACGCCATTCGTCGTTACACAAAGTCGGAATTACTTCTGCTCAAACACGATCCTGGTTTTTTCTTCACAGCTGTGGATTCAACTGCACACCTATATCATGGATACATTCCTGGAGGTAGGCAAGCTGCTTTCAAGTACAAAACCACCGGCCAAAAGGTGTTTTGTTGTGTGCCAGCATACACCATCCGTTCACAAAATTTCCGAATCCGCCCCTGGTTTTGTGCTTTCGAGTAAATGTTCACACCTGTATAATTATTATTTAAGGGTTGTGGCTGAACCCGCATATTGACAACCCGTTGCAGGCTGAACCATATGCGCAGGACAGAGGCATCAATACTGAGAAGATTTGAGGCGAAGTGGCCGCCTATATCAATCATTACTGAATTAACATGCTGCAATTCATTTATAAATATTCACTGAACAGTACTGGCCGTACAGTTATTGAACGCTGTTCAAAGATTTCTCGATTTGGGAATACCGCAATAAGATATTTGCGTAAAGTCGCTTTTCACATGAAACATCTCATTTTTTCGACTTTTTCCTTCATTTCCTAGATCTCCCGCTGGAAAGTAGCAGTTTAGATTGTACAGCCATTAACCATGCATTAACGCGCTTCTGTTTTGGCTGGTACCCCGCAATAGCATCTACTCGGAACAGAAAGATAAACTGGAAATTAGTGATTTGGAGAACTATACGGATTTCCAATGCAAGAACGTCAATGGGTGCGGCTCCCGGCCATATCACCTACTACCCACAGCTATTGCTTGGGGAGACCGTGGAATTCGACCCGCTAGTCTAACTGGAATTATACGGGCCGATCTTCTGATTAAGGTTTTGAGCCATTTACTGTGTGATCCACTGGCCGCCTTGACTTGTCTTCTAAACATTATCCAACTATAAGAACAGCGTAACACGAGGTTGTCCTCCTGCAGGGGTGTGCAAAACATGCGTTAATCAGTTTAATCTATTTACATTCAAAGCCTCCTCTAATACTGGGCCCCAAGGTCCAAAACCTAGTGCAAAACTTCTGCGTTATTCAAAAAATACCTACCTTATTCTACCAGGACTACGTAGACAAATGTATTCAAACACCAAAAGCATTCGCACCTTCTACTCCCAGTGATCATGTATTTTGATCAGCAAGTGAGGGGCCACCTCACTTCTGCCGAATTTAATCGAACTCTAATTGACAACCGGATGTCCCACCGATGCCACAAATGCCCCAGGTTAGTGAATGCCAGGCGCATCTCCTGTGAATACGCTTCATCCGATATGCGACCACCGGGCGAAATATAACTACCCAAGTAATTAGTTCTATCCACCTCATCCAGTTCTTCTCCAGCAGGAACAAAGTTCGACTTCGAGCCAATCTCGTACTGCAACAATGCTTAGCACTTTGAAGCCGTTAAACATACCTGCACTATCACTGATGCAGTCTAGAAAAACCTGCTCGGGTCTCCACTCAGTAGCAAAACAATCCGCATATTCCAAGTCAGACAGTTTCTTGTCCGAGCAAATATCAGCGCTACTTTTACTCACATGAAGATAGGGTTATATTCATAACCATCTGAACGACAAAATTGAAGAAAGAAAAGAAAGGGAGCAATCCCAACGCACACCACTTCTAGAGATGAGCTTGGATTGAAAATCCGTGCAGGCACGAACTTGGCTTCCTTAATCAGCTCCCAGTGTTCGAATGGATTCTGGGCATTTTTTCGAGACGACAATCGCGGGGAAAGCTTCGAGTGGAAATAAAGTCGGCGATTATCGCCTAGAATCGGCTGTATAGGACGGGGGGTTTCATGCCGATATGACCACAGACGAGAAGCAAAGAAAAGCGTACATGGACCAAAGCATGATCTGAGTCCACAGGTGTGGAACACAATGATCGACAATCCTCGAATGATCCACACCAATGACAGTGAGGAGAGCGCTAGATGAGCTTACATCACCTATTGTGACGAAAATTGGTGTTCATCAGAAACATTCTGTCGACACAGCAAACTTGGGTGAGAGGGTAACCGTTTTCGATGCGATCGGTGGGGACGGGAAATCGGCTTCCGGTGATCCCGTTGCGTTTTCGTTAACAAGGTTGGGCGTTAAAATCGACAGCAACGAATACGTCAGCCGAACGCACACTTTGAAGTAAACGAGGTAACTCGTGGTAGAAGTCGTCTCTAGTCCCAGAAGAACTGCAGTCAGTGGGGGCATACACTGATACGACGAACAAACAACGATGCTTCAATCGACTGGTATCGACGAGCACAGAACCGCCCAACTGAACTCCGCACAAATGAATCTTGCCTGATATCCAGTCAAACAATGCACACTCGACCAGCACGCTTAGAACCTGATCAGGAATGCTCGAAACCGGATCACCTGACACCCAACAGTGAAAATAGAAAACGGGATTCAATCTGGGTCACGGAAGTAGGATTCTGTATGTGTGTGAGACAGCATACGTCTGTTTAAAAGTTCGAACTAGAGCAGCTTGTTGCCCTGCTTGGTTGAGCGCGCAGACTTTGGACGTTGCTAAGTAAGGTAAGCACTTGGGTATAAGTAATACTTGCAGACCATTTTTTCTCTTCCACTGATACTGCCATCAGATGTATCCATCGATCCGCAATTGTTCGTGGCATCTTGCGTGGATCCTACGTTGAAAGGATGGAAACCAGAAAGGTGTTTTGGAGAAAGAGTGCTAGAAGTACCCGGGCGGGCGATACCTCACGGCTGCCCACACTAGGGGGGGGGGTTCTTCGCAATCCTCTGACTGAAAAGCTTCATCAACAAGGCAGTGAGGCGCGAACCCAGCTCGGAAACTGTGAGCAGAATCATACTTATCAATAACCAACCTGCTCAAAGTAATAGGTAGCGCCGTCCTGATCTTCCTGCCCAGCAGTATGGAAATCATTTTAACTGTTCTGTTCATGGAGGGGCGTGTAAACGAGTAGAGCTAGGAAGTTCAGCCACTATGCAGGAGAACGATAAGGGTTTTCAACGTAAACTTCCCGTTCTAACACGAACCCGTTTGCAGGGCAACCGGGAGTGGCTGAGTGGAAGCCCAACTAATTAGAACAAACATTCTTCCACTCAATTTACCAATTGAGTTGCCAGTTCAACTTGACCTCTAACTTGTTGGAGTAGGTGACTAATTCGTCAGACTTTTAATGATGGTCACTCCAGGTGTGGCTGAATCATCGGCTTCAGGTAAGCCATGGAGGGCCATGGAGGCAAGAAAGTCGTCACACCACGCCAAGGCGCAGTTCCACTGTAACAACGCTAGATAGTAATCCATATGTCATTGCAAATGGTTTCAGTCGTGCTTTGACCCTACCACCAACTGTTTTGAACAAACTGGTCGCAGCTTTCTCAAACAGGGTGAACTTGATAGTTGAGTTTATTGGTCAATGATCAGATTAAAGACAATTGTTTCGAGGCAAAAAAAGAGCTGACCACAGATCCTGCGTAAGGAACCATTGGATAAAAACGAAGTAAACGGCACAGAGCAACCAATGGTGAGCAATGGTTGTGAAAAACGTACGACGAGGCATGAAAAACTAAAGCAAATAATATCTTCCGTTATTAGACAGGAAATTACCCGGAACTGCACATGTGCTTTGTTGCAATAGCCACCAAACAACGCATCAGAGCCAAGAGAGCAGTGGGCAACGGATGTCGAATACAGTCGGGAAGTTGAGTGAATAGATTGATTTTTGCGTCAATGTGCGCTGGCTTTGCGTTCGATGGAAACAAACCGAGCTGATCCATGTGATCCATCGCAGTTTGCCACTGTTCGGTCTCAACCAAATCGAAAAATGCAGCCAGATCGAGTAGATAAAACAAAGTGCGAATTCCGGACGGTGATTCCTGCGTAGACTGGTCGAGTCCGTTGGAGGAATATGGTCCAGATTCACGAAGACGCTGTGCCAACTTGATCAAAGGAAAAAAAATGAGGATGTAAAGGGGTTCACTACATCATCAGGAACGAATAGCGATCTGACCGGGATAAGTGGTAGACATTACCACATACATGCACTTTAGAAATCCGACGTGATAACGAGTCAGGGGATGATAGACCGTTATGTATCACTGAATATATAAATGCATCACAGTCGAACTGCGCAATATATCCGAGACGTTTCGTATCTTGCCTCAGGCCGACCAACAATTATGATTAGAAAACAAATGGAACACGGTCACGCACCTACCGAATTTTGAACCGCGAATTGATAGGGAAATAGATGACTCGATCGAGACTAATGCTATAAGAACTACAATATTGTGCACAAAATGAAATCAGCGGATAGTTAGACAATAGCATATAACCTCTCGGATCACCAATCAGGGTTGGGACGAAACGGGTTCCCATATCCTATGATCCCACAGAAACGATAGGAGATACCGTAATTATTTCGTGAAACCCACTAGAAAATTAGACGAAAGAGTTTGTGACTAAATATTACAGATAGCTAACTCCACCACTTGCGGATTTCAATCTGAGACAGGACGTTGAAGGGAAGGGAATTGTAGCAAATGCTGAATCATTTAAGTTATGGTTAACTAGGAACCACCTGAACAATCGAATGAAAGCCTTTTATGTACCAATGGCAAGAAGTGATACCGCTTACCTGAGTAGCCAAACGTAACACTTCCTCCCTGTTCGGACGTCCGATGGCTCGTGTGAATGTCTGTGACATGGTACCAGATGAATCGGGTGCGACCAAATCGGTCAAAAGATAATTCATTATACCAGCTGCTATCTGGTAATAGGATTGCGTGCGCGGCCTGCAGTTGGCAGCCAACTGGTACAAAGAAACCGCATCCAATAGTTGTCCTCGGGATTCCACAACATTGGCCACCGCACCGACAGTATCCCGAAGTTCTTCAGCGTTTCGACAGTAACGTGCAATTGCACCAGGCTTGAAAAATGAGCCCAAAGATCTCATCGAGATACACATATCGCTTTTTAATATGACAGACTAGGATTGCACATGATGAGTAAAAGTGTAGGGGTGAAACCAACAGACGTCACGGACCCTAACTCGTAAGTATGGGAGAAGATGAAAAAAATCGCAATGCAGTCGAAAACTAGCGAAACAGACAATCGGGCGATTTCAGCTCCCACACAGTTATGTGACATTGCTTGGTTGATGTTTCCGACCCGCTGTAGGGAGGTACTGACTAAACGGAGTAGGACCCAGTAGGGGCACGTTAATGAGTATGCTAAAGTTTAGTAATAATAATAGGAACATTGATGAGAATAGTATCTTTTTACCTGCATTTTATTTACTACTTGACAAATGTGAGCTATCTTGAGAACAGGGTCACAGCCTAAGGGAGAAGTGATCAATGCCAGGAGTCTCATCCACGACTTTTAAGTTCAAAACGTTGCGACGTTTGACCATTGCCGGTCGACACGCGTTATTAAAAAGTAATGCAATGGCCAGTACATCTTAAACAATGGTTGGTACAAGTGACAAGTCCTATTTGATACGTTAGTTGGGCCTAGGTTCTTGGTGTTTTTGTTCTATCCCTTTGTATGTTGTAGATTAAATGCGACTATCCACTGGAAATACCACCACAACAATTTACTAACAACACCTGCACTAATAAAATTGTAGAGATGACGAGGCCTCAAAGTCAAAAGGAAAATAATTGTAGGTGAATCGGTATCATTGTAACAGTAAAATTGAATATCAATAAAGAAAATTAGACGAGGGAATCGATCTACGATCTTGTGGAGTGAATAATTTCGTAACCTTATCTAAGTGGATGCTAACCAACTTGACTAGGTAGCCGATCCATGGGATTCATCTACAGAGACTACTTAACTGGATTTGTGTCCCAATTGGGCCAGGATGGATTTGTGTTGATGATGGTTCTTGATCAGGATGAAATGCATATGCAGTGCTTCGATGATTCTTAACGGTGATATAACAGAATTGGTAACGAAATTCAGTTTCCTACCATTCAAATAGAAAAACTCGTATGAAACCATCATTTTGTTTCTTTTTCAACTAAAATCGCTGTTGCAACTAAAAAGGATGATAGTGGCAGCGAGCGTTGAAGAATAAGATAATTAATGTTTCCCTCTTATAGGCACCTAACGCTGGCGTGAGAACATCATCGCAATCTTTCAATGTTAAATAGGAGAGCAGTCCCCACTAACCACTGCCTTTCCAGTTATACATTAGTATAAAAAGGAAATGGACGGGGAATGGATCTATAAAGATGGGAGAAGAAAAGAATGTCTCAACAGACAACACAGAATAAATGATTTAAACGTACAAACATAGAGAACGGCAATTATCAAGAGCATCATCAACAAAAGATAGCTTGGTTTACCAATCGGTCCTGAAAAAAGACAACAAAACCTCCAGTTTTTTGGATCAAAGATGAACCATAATCTGACGGAAGACGAAAATGGGTAAAAAAAAAAGGTAAAGCAACGCTGAACAACAAGTATATCGGCCTACAAGAGAAAACGGCAAAGTTCGGGAAACAAAAACGAAATTAGACTCGGTTGCCTTCGATATAAAAAGAAAGAACTAAAAGAAATAAATCAACGTTGAACCTACTTTGATGAACGAGCCTTCGGTCAGGGACCCCAGTAAAAGATCGAACTATGATAAGAGGAAGGAAAGAAAAAGGGAAGATTACAAGTTTCCCAAGCCCCAAAAACGAGTTATGTGGTGTAGAATGGCTGTTGAAGGCAAAACTTTCTAAGTAGAATCTCATTTGAATCGTTGGGAGCGTCAGTGGACAATTTAAAAATTACAAGTTTCGTCGGTCAGGCAGGGTTAACCTTCAGAAAGGGTACACAAGATCCAAAAGTATTTGTTTTTCTTCTCAAAATTATGTTTATAATGAGAAACCAACGAAGCAGTACACTAGTACAGGGATGGGTGGACATGCGAGTACCGGATACGTATACCTGACGGGCAGCAATAGCCACGAAACCGGTCGTGTACACCCCGTGGAAAGTTTGTTCACCCATCCGTATGTGAAACATACTACTGAGAAGACAGAACTTCAGTTCAGCACGGCAAAACATTTACTATGCACAAATCTAAGCATAGATCGGTAAAAAAACAGGGGAAAGACAAGGACAAACGGAAGTGCTAAGGTTCATGGCACGTGTAAACTCTTCCAGTCGCCTTTTCCACACCATCGTTTGTGCGATGCGATCTATGGTTCTTCTGTAGACGTTGATTCACGGAGTCCCATCCCGAGGAACCGATCAGCAGACCTGGTGTATAGGGCCAGCGTGCCTGGCTTTCACAAATCGGCGGAAAGTGATGACTGGTAATCTGTTTCATATGCCTTCTGATCATTTAGAGAAATCACTAAACTCATTGGTCAGAATGATCACACCATCCAACGAGCGATCCGTTTCGGAAAGGATCGACGGAGTAGCTCGCCTGGCTGTCCAAAATGAAGTTAAACGAGTCTGAGACCATTCTTCTATTCGAAAGTTGGGTAAGTGTCGATAATAATGACGATAGAATTCATCTTGATAATACGGTTTCCAGGGGTGACCGATCAACAAATTTGGGAAAGAGATGGGGTGGTGTCACGATGCTTCTGAGCCGCAGGTGTAAATCTTCCCGTGCATTTTTAATAGTTCTGGTTTAAGAAACATTATGGTGTGACGAACAAGCTCATTACCAGTTATTCGCAAACATGACAACACAACATTAAATATGACTTACAATGGCTGGTCAATGCTTGCTACCAATACATAGGTACCAAACCATCGGTCAAGGAAACCGTGACAAAAGGACAATTAAAGGACTTGAAGGAATTGCAGGCTAACAAAGACCAGATAAAGGTGGATCAACTAAAATCCTCTATAAAAGAATGAAATGAGAAAGATTAAGTCCGTACTATGCGATTCATGCAGCTCCACGTCTAACTCTACGGAAATAGATACAACAATACAGATAACAACTCTATCGCCAAGCAAATACTGTCAGGTCTGGACGAACACAATCAAACGGGACGATTATTTCGACACTACACCGATAGAAGAAGGTATATGAAAAAGGAAGGCGTTCGAGACCTATCCCAGACATGAGCAACTCGCCCTATCGTAAGATAGCGCAAGGACCAATTGGGTTGCTGGAGCCTGTAAGGGTAGCAGCCTCCAAACATAGGCTTGAAGGACACCATCGACTGCGAAGAAAACATCAGAAATTTAAATCTAACGGGAAAAAATGTTCACAGTCGACGTCACCTTCTTGATTACAAACGTGCTGATCACTAAAACAATCGATTATGTGTGAATCTATTTTTGAAAACAATATCAGGACAGGTGTTTCGGTGGATGAATTGAATCAGGTTCTGGTCACGTATAAACTAAATGTCCAATTCAAAGTCGACGGGGAGATTAATCAACAAAAAATGGGATAGCAATGGGATCACCTCTGTGGCTCCCATTCGCCGACGACTTCATGACATAAAATACCCTATTACAGCCATTGATTGGACAGGTTGCAATCTATAGACGTTACGCTGACGATATCATTTGCGTGCTAGACGAAACCTTCGATTGCACAGGCGCTGCGCACACCGAGAAGAGCCTAAAAGAATGTTCGACTCATACTGGAAAAGAAAGAAAACGACTGTATGGCACAAATAGATGTTTGCCTAAACCGCCCAGTTGATAGCTCCGCACAATTGCCCAAGCGCAGAGAAGCTACGATGAACGGCCAGTATATTCGCTTCAACAGTTTCGTGACACAAAGAAACAATATGATGCTTGGTCACTAGGGCGCGGAAAATGTTCACTGATGGTATTTGAGATGAGTGGCTCCAATATCTAGGATGAGTATTTCGGAAACACGGCAACCTTGAACGTTTTATTGACAAAACCATGGAACAGTCTGAAGAACGATATAAGAAAGTAACGTAAAAAAGATAACCCTGTATATCAGTTTACCTTTTAACAGGGACATTCCAGCGGACGTCATTTGTCGCAGATGGTCTTGGGCTGTAGCAGCAAAACTGCAGATCTTGTTTACATCAATGCCACTCATGCAGGTACACCTAAAAGATATCGTGCCGGATTTTATGGCCTCATTCTCTTCACCCTTATTCATAGGTTCCTGTGGGGCAGTGCGCACTGACCGTACAACTAGATGACTATCCGGATGGGTTTATGAATCACCTGCTGCGAACAATACTATTACGAGTGATATGTTCACACTTGAGCTACTTCAACCACTTAGTGAATGTGACCAAGGCGTTCAGAATAATCTACAAAGTTCGAAGTAAGCTATCGGGACTGACGAAGTCCTGGGTATTACCTAAGGCTGAGGCAGCAAGCATTCGACTCTACAAGCCTCCAATTGTTCCCGCAAACTCTGAGACTTCCCTGGTCGACGCGCCATTCCTGAAAATTTCCCGAATCCCATATAAATTTGGGCCACGAATATCAAACGCATCCCTCCATCCGCGATCCGGTTCACGCACAAATAGCAAAGGACATATTTTGACTATCACAATTGCAACTTATGATTCGCCCCTGGCATTTATTCTAAATCGCAGTTAATGTTATGTATTGGAAAGATCACCAGTTCCAGTAAGATTCCAATACCTTACGGTGAGACGCCTGGTTGTCCAGATTCTTGCACCGAAAGCTCCTTGGACCAGACGGTGCTTAGACGATAGGAAGGGTGAAGCTCGCTTCAGATCCTGGAGTGAAATAAGGGAATTTTGCATATATCTCCAACTGTCTGTTTTCCATCATCATTTAAATTATTATCACGTATTTCCTTCGAACATCCTAATCAAAATCTAGGATCCTTACTGGAAATTCACACATTGTTTTCCCCAAACACTTTCATCCGTGCATTACTTAGCCTCTATTTGGTTACACTGACCACTTAATCTGGTAGCTTATTTCAATCGCTCAGCCCTTAGTAAGGGAAATGATTTGCTTTTCAATATTTTGGTTACAAAATTTCAATCGTTTTTCCATTGCTTCTTAGCGTTTCATCTCCCTTAGTTGGGACAGGGCTTCAAGGTGACCCTATACTTCGGTCAGTCCCGTAACGATCCGGAGGACCTGCATTAAGTCACCCATTTCCCTGTCCTTCGAGGGAGTATAAGTCGAATGCTTTTAGCTTCTGCACATATACCCGCGCCTTAGTTGTCCAAACCAAAGAATAAACACAAGCTAAACCTGTCCCAGCATTTACTTACCTCAAATCAAATATGGCCACCATGCCTGGACGCAATACTCTAAATGCGGGCGGACAAAACTTTTGAAGGGAGGTAGAAGAACCCTGAGAATACCAGATCCCATAATAGCTCTAAATAGGCGAAAGACAGAATATGCACTCTTGGCTCCGTTCTGCCTTCGAAGACAACATTTGAAGCACGCACTCACTAACATCCCGAGTACTCTTGCTACCTGTGTTTGATCTATCAAAACTGGACATCCGAGTGGACCCAGAGGGCGAGCGGTATCAGCTACTCACTCAAAGACCCGCTGGCACCTCGTCAGGATCAATGGGAAATGGCATCTTACGGACCATAGCTAAACTTTATCCAGACCCGTTTGGATAGGTTCACTGTTTGCCACCCTAATAATTTGATGTCATCTGCAAACATAAGACACGGATTTTTCAACCCGTTTCTTATGTGGTTGACATAAATCAGGAACAGCAGTGGTCCTAAGACACTCCTCTAAGACACCCCACTGTACAGCATTCCTATTCCTGATAGGCGTCACTCGATTTGCACCCTGAAAGATCCAGTTGGTCATCTTCGTGACCAGTCCAAATGCCTTCACTTTCTGTTCAAGAAGTCTGTGGATTCACGGAATCGAAGGCCTTCTGGAATCCCAGACAGCAGACATTTACTCGCTCGCCCTGATCCATTCTAGCTGTTACTTTGTTCAGGAAGTTAATCAAGTTAGGAAAACATGAACGTTTGAGTCTGAACTCATGTGGGTTTGTTGGCCTTAACTCGGCTGTCTCCGTACATCTGATCATCATATCGTGTAGGATCCTTTCAAAGGTTTTTAGCACGATGGATAACAGACTCACCAGTCTGTAGTTCCCATAGCTACCTCTGTCTCCACCTTTATACACTGGTAGGACTATCGACGTCAACCGGTCCCCGGAAAGTCTCCCTTCATCTGGTGATGCGTTAAAGAGCTGGATAATGGATCTCGCAACAATCTCCCCCATCGGTTTTACAATTGCTGGGTGGCTTGATGTTTCCGACCCTTGGAGTTTTGCCCTTCTTTTTTCATTTGGCATCCCCGCCGAAAAGGGTTGCGTCGCTAAATTTTTTTCCCGGTGCTTCTTGATCCTACCAGTAAACCTTTCTGAAAAATATCAGCAGGCAGTAAGCTTTCTCCCGGCTACTTGCCGATCTAATTCCCCGGTGGTTTTCACTCCAGTCACCGCCTTTCCTAACGTCGCTTTTGATTGTACTTAATTGCAATTTCTTTCGGAGCTGATTTTAGCAGATCGAGCAATACTCCGTCGCTGGACGCGTGGCATCCTGCTTCCCTTTACTCGTTACCCCAGGTGATCCTAGTATCCAAGTGTTTCATGAAAGCCTTTTGCCTCTGTATTCGGGATTTTGCGCTGCTACTTTTCCATTAAGGTGCCAGCCCGTTTCGCTCAGCCCCAGCAGTTAATGCCCGGAGATGCCTTTTAGGGCTGTCTCATGGGATCAGCCAACCTCTAGAGCGTTAAAATATCCCATTATGAGCGGTTTTACCGCAGCTCCTATAACTGCGCTTAGAAAATTAAACACTTCCAGGTCCTCCGCTAGCGCCGACCCCGTGCCTCGGTACACATCTAAACAGCGATCCCGGAGCCTCCAATTGTGATGATGACCTCCAGTTTACGGCCCTCATGTGCATCATGCTTTTCAGCTACTAGGATCAACAACTCACCTGCTATTCTTCCTCCCCTTCTATCTAGCCTAAAGAATGAATACTCCCTTGTCATTAATTCATGGTCTACCCCCTCCCCCGAATCCAACCAGGTCTTTTTATATTTTACTTCCTTTTATTAATGAAACAATAGTGCACATCAATTTTCAGGATGTTGGCCGCGGCCAACAGAGGGCTGCCAAGTGAGGAAGCTGACCGGCGGTGGGAGGATTTGAACCCGCGTCCTTCATGTCCAAACGCCACGACTTTATCCGTTTGGCCACCGCCGACCAGTGAGTGCCACGACGTATACGTCTAAAGTCTTGAATTTTAACGACGGCTGATTACTATCCACAATTGCAGTATTTGTTTGGGGCACCTGTTACTACTTAATGATCACGGAAAATATAAATATAAGTGCGTCAACCAGTACGGCGACGTTCCGTTTACGTTTTCAAGCCAATGTCACTAGATTTGTGCACAATGTCCAACGCTCGGTTTAACTGACGCAACGTTTGCCCTACACTCCGCAGCTTTGCGTGCATTTCTAAGTACCTGATGTCCAGGTCGGTTACGTCGTCTCTCAGTCCAGCATCTGCGGTTGCAAGACTTTCACATTTCTTGGGCCCCTTTCTTTTCCGCTTTAGCTCAATTTCTGGTTGTCTTTCGTCTTACGGCCCTGTTGCTTTCTCAGACAAAATATCAGCTGCCTTGCCGGCGATGCGCACACACTTCGAGGATTGGGTAACTTCCGGCCCTACCTAGTTAACAGAATCTGCCCTAGTATACTTTTTCCTCTGATAAAAAATCTCTCTGCTGACATTTTGCACCTTGGAAAGACCCAGCTTAGTTTGTCATATTGGTCGTATAGCACTTATAACTCCTTCGTCATACAAAACCATGCACAATGGAACCATTGGTTACATGTATCATATTGCACTTTTCGTCCTTAAGGCAAGGTTTTCCGCAGTTCGGTTGTTGTCCCGGATGAAAACGAGACTGAAAGAGATATAACCCACATAGTCGTTCCCTAGGATGACTGACAGATGACCTGTTTCGGACAATAAGCCATGAGGGCTGTGGTCAATCGAGTGCTATCTATTGAAAATTAGTATCTTTACTGATTTAATGAGCCTGGTTTGAATAACGGTGAAAAAAGCTTACGTAATGACTTCCTTAAGATAGTCATTTTAAGAGTTACAAATCACTGGAATAAAGCGCATTGGGAATTTGCCTGGAAGAAATTTCAAGCACAATTCGTAAACCGTTAATTACTGAGGATTTGACATTTAACCCACATGACTGCGCCTAGATTCAAGCCACATAGTTAATCCCGTTAGCAATAAATACATAGTTGACAACACGGGATTACCAGCCACATAAGCAATAAACTCTAGGGAGCGACGAAAATCAATCCGTAAGAAGCGTAAATAATCGGCAAGTGTGTGCTTAAGAGATAAAATAAAAACTTGCCGCTCTCGTGGCCAAAGCCAACTCTGCAACAAAATGAACAAACACGTTGCCCGTTGTTGAACCTTTGACGGAACTGTCTGTGCTAGTGTCACCATCCGCAAGCGCATCAGCATCCGTCGGAATATCCGCCAGGAAGTGGAAGTACATGAGTGCCTCATCTGGGGCCGATGCTTCAAACTTGCGCGTATATAAAGCGATTAGTCGAGCCAAATTTAGCCTTCGCATGCCCAGTGGATCAGAATCAACACGGGTCACTTGAAATCAAACGAGAGTGAAGTGGAGAAGTAGTGCGTAAGAATTTAATCAGTTCTACGAAATGCATGGGCATATAATGCAGTCTTTTGTAACCCAGGAGGCGTTCCAATCGCACCGGAAGGACACGATTACCTCGAGGCTATTACAACGAATTTTCGCCAACAGCATAAAAACAACGTTACGAACTAACATGTTAAGGAACTACGTGAAAATGCGGAGAACTTCGGCTTCTCTCGTCCGATCCACTGTGGCGAAAGCATTCCAGCCACACAACTAGGCATGCCTGCAGATCTGCTTGTTTTTGCTGCGTTACAGAGGAGCGAGAAAACAGGAATGTTTCAAACCCAGGTTATTATCAAGTAATTCGTCTGTTATGTTAAAGTAAGACTTGATAATAGTCCTGGTAAAAAGAAACATCAATTCTTGGAGAAGTAGGGTTCTCCCCATATCAAAGCGCCCAACACTGGCTGTTTTTACCAGTACATAGTCAAAGTAAGGACTAGTTCGAAAATTGCCAAGCACCGGTAGTGGCCAGTGTAGCTAGCTAAAAACTCACTTCACGGCTGTTATACGCTTTTCTAAATGTTTCGAACAATGAATTTCATAAATTGTTTTTCTACTACTTCTTCTCAGCTGTACTGTAAGTTCGCAACCTGATCAAAAGCCATTCAAGGCCGGCTCTTTTTGCCTATCAACCTCATCTACGAAGCTTATTTCAGCTCAGGACACCCAGGCAGTCGAATAAACCTATTATAATTTCTCTTCATTAGATTGTTTACCTGTGGCCCAAGTTGGTCAAATTTTAAATTAATTCACCAATTTAAGTTGACGTTCACCACATACGCGGCGCGTAAAAAGGGGACTGCATGATCTAACGAGCTATACAGGATGGCTTATCTCAAGCCGAAGATCCAATCATGCCTGGAAGGTCAATGGGTAGTGGCCTGACGAAGTAGTCTCCTGGTCCTCCAAGTTGGGGGTTGATCTGAGTTAGCAGCTCAGTCGTAAAAACGAGTGGAAGAATAATTGATCCAAGTAGATGGGCGCCCACTCAGCTGCACCCCGCTGCCTTGCGGTCAGGTTCTTGTGAGAACCAAAGGCTTTGGTTGAGAACCCTTATCGGTCTCCTGCTTAGCGGCTGGACTCCCTAGCAGTACCCGTCCATTATTCCCCATGAGTTACACGCCTACAAATAATTCCATACTGCATCGGTCGTCGCGCAGGATAATCAGGACCGCGCTGCCCATTGCATCGAGCGGGGAGGGTAGTGATAAGTATGCTACTGCTCAGAGTTCCCTCTCTTTTATTAAACCTGTTTCTTCTGCCTCCAACCCAATTTGTTTGCCCCATCTGCCAACCCACAGTATCTCCATTGATAACACGCCCGATACTCGCAACGGTTCATTGTCAAGTAGTGTAGTACGTGGTTTTCAGTCTACTTGCTCACATTTTCTGAAGCCTCGTCAGCCTCTGAATCTCGATTCCTCTAATATGCGCACTCTCATGCAGGCCAGTCAGCTGGGGTGTTTGACTCTGACAGTGGACTCACTTTCGATTGATGTCTGCTGCGTGAGTGAAACACGAATTCAGGATTCGAGTAGAGTAATTCAACTAACTGCGCCAAACGTCTCGTCAAGATATTTTCTTTGCACATCAGGAGACGAAGCAGCTCAAGCTGTGGGTCAACGTGGTGTCGGAATAGTCTTGAGTGGGAAGGCTAAAGCACCCCTTTTAGATTGGATCCCAATCAACAGTCGCTTGTGTGCCATGAGACTGCAGGGATCAGTCGGCCTCCGGGAGGATAGTAGTGTTAAGCGTAGTTTATTTGTTATCTCGGCATACGCTCCAACAGACTGCAGCACTGATATGGAGAAAGACGAATTTTACGATAACCTCGTCACTCTTGTTCGGAAGAGCAAACGCTCTGACATTGTAGTGGTAGCAGGTGACTTTAATGCACAAGTTGGCGAACTGAGTGCATCGGAGTCCTGTTTAGGTGGGCGATGCGCCTTGCCTGCACAGCGAACAGACAACGGAGAAAGACTTCTCCAATTCTGTGCAGATAATCATTTTTTTCCTACCTAGTACGAATTCCCGACACAGTTCGCGTCGCACAGCGACTTGGCGTTCTAACTCGACAGGTACACTGAGTCAGATTGACCATATCGCAGTTAGCTACCGTCGGCGCAGTTCTGTCCAGAACTGTAGATCATACTGGACCACGTACGTCGAATCGGACCATGCGTTAGTTTTAATGCGATTTTTGCTGCAGCTGAATGGCCATCGACGCAGGCCACAAATCCGATTGGCTGTCGAACGTTTGTCTGATTCGGCTGTTCGCAACAGCTACGAACAGAAACTGTCCGCGGAACTAAGAACCGCGACCATTAGCAATGTAGACGAGCAGTGGGATCAAATTAAGCAGGCTATGCATTTGGCAGCAGATTTCGCCTGCGGTCCCAGATCTAGTGTTCATCAAAGGGTCGCTAAGTCTAATGGAGCAAAAACGCGAGCTGCTTAACTGCAAGGAAATAAGATGCGTCGGCAGTTGCAGCGTCAGTTGACCATAAGCCTTAGGAATAACCGCGAAAACTGCTGGGTTAAGGTAGCCGAAGAGATGGAAGTGGCGTCCGCTTCCGGTAACAGTCAAAGATTGTTTAAGCTTATACGCGACAGCGGTGGGTGGCGAACTTCGGTTAGTGAAGTCGTGTGCGATAGGAATAGAGAGGTCATTCATGGTAGACAGCAAAGGATGGACCGTTGGACAGAGCACTTCGAGGATCAGCTTAGCTGGCCACACGCTAACATATTTAGTCCGACGTCTGGAGCTGTAAATCCTTGGGAGGTGTCACTTGATCCCCCAACGGAAGTGGAAGTGCATTCGGATATTCGGTTTCTGAACAGGGGAAAAGCAGCCGGTCCCGACGACCTTCCTCCAGTTCTTTTCAAATTGGTTGGGGAAGCACTAGTAAAATCACTTACCAATTTGCGTCATGATACTTGGAACAAGGAGCGTATTCCGTTATCGTGGGGTGAGTCGTTGGTTATGCCCATCATCAAGAAGGGCGCACGGAGTGATTACAGCAATCATCGCGGGATTAGTATAATTCCAATAGTTACTAAGGTGTTGGCTTCGATAATGCTGCGTCGTTTGACACCGATTTGGGAGAGTAATATCCGCGACCAGCAAGCCGGATTTCGTCCAGGTTGAGGTTGCATCGACCAGATATTCACTCTCCGGCAGATACTCGAAACGCGCCACACGCACCACCACTCTACGATCGTAGTCTTTTTGGACTTGAAAGGTGCTTTGGACTCCGTGGATCGACCAGGACTAATCAGTGCTCTCCACCCGAAGGGTATGCCAACAAAGATCGTGAACCTGTTGCGATCATTGTATTCGCATACCTATGGTCGCGTTAGGTTATACGGTGAACTGCCACGTTCATTCGAAACAACTAGTGGCGTTCAACAAGGGTGTCCCATCTCTCCATTCTGGTTCAACTTCGTCATGGACGAGGTGATGGGAAATGCTTTAGGAGGTCTCCGGGACGTAGCAGTCCAACTGGAAAGTGGACGGAAGCTATGCGACCTAGATTACGCAGAGGATGTCTGGGGACCATGCACAACGAGCACTAGATAGACTGTCGAGTTCGGTCGCTCGGCTTGGCAGGAGCTTTGCACCTTCAAAGTGCAAAGTGCTGTTACAAGAATGGACGACAGTAGTGCCGAACTTGGCTCTGGGCGGAGAGGAACTCACGACTGTAGACCGTTTCACCTACCTTGGTAGCTGCGTGTCCAACGATGGTAGCTCGGCAGTGGAGGTAAGTATGCGTATATCCAAGGCTCATGCAGCTTACGCTGGACTTGTGGCGTCGGCTTGATATTTCACTGAAGTTGAAAGGTCGTGTGTACTGTGCTGCAGTGCGTTCAGTTCTGTTGTACGGTTGCAAGACGTGGAGTATGCGTGTGGGCGATGTTCGTTGGTCGGAGGTTTTCGACAACCGATGTTTACGTAGCATGGCTAGGATTGGATGGAGTGACCGGATGAGTAATATTGAGGTTAGGAATCTGGTATTGGGTGCCACTTCTGAGAATAGCTTGTTTCAGCGTATGAAACTTAGTAGACTACGCTGGTTGGGTCACGTGTTGCGTATGACGAACACTCGTCTACCATACCGTACACTATTTTGTGTTCCTCCTAAGGAAGGGAAGAAGCCATGTGGAGGCCAACAGATGACATGGCAAAGCGGGATGAGAAAATGTACAGCGAAGTTAGGTAAAGTAGGTGTCTCACGTCTTCGTGGTTGGGGTCCGAAAGACTCATCGACTTGCTGGCTGGAGACACTGAAGGATATGGCAGTGAACCGTGAACAGTGGCGATCGTGCTGTCATTTTCTATGGAATCAGAATGATTGAAAACACGTGCGTTTGTACAGTTAGACTGTGTTTCGTGTGTTGGCTGCAGCAGTATCTTATCTTTTCCCGCCTGTGTAGGTCCACTCCCTGTTCCCATTGGACATTCACTCTTTATATAAACGTGTAACTCTGGGGAAAGGCAGCGGTCAGTGAGGCTTGCCTTGCTGTTTAACGCTGAACGATGATGATGATGATGATGATGATGATGACGATGACTGCATGATACAAGACGTGGATTACGGGAGCAACTATCCAAAAGTTTGCAACCTTTTCACTGAACACAGATTAACTCACCCTGTCGAAGTGCCAGGCTAGCCCAGTGGTTAGGGTCACCTAAAATATTTGCATGATTAATGATAATTCAGATGCACAGTTAACACTTCACGGACGCATCGCAAACGGTAAACCAAACTTAGGAACTCGTAGTATGGGATCACGAGTTTACTGGTAATTGTTTTGATGCAACACGTCTTTTATTGTTACACACTGGGAGCTGTGGTAGAAAGATATCCTCTCAGTTTCCGAAGACCTATGAGGTAGAACCGGTAACAATGATATTAAAACATGAAATGACAATGTCGATGGAGTGTGAACAAATCAGACATTGTAACCAGCCAAGTGAGAGTACCTCACGGTCTACCATCAAAATGGCCAGCGGCAGCGGTGAGATTCTAACCTTGGTCTCACAACGACCAGAATTTTTTATGGCGATCGCCGTTTCACTTCACTGTTTACAGACTAGTACTTAAATTTTCGATTGCATAGTACCTCTACCATAGTGTATGACGTTTCCCATTTAGGAATCACCGTTTATAGGAAACTCTAAGTTGGAAAAACTTGCAAATAATTTTTCCATCATTTACTTTCTATTAAATGCTTAGACTGACAATTTCTTGATTTCCTTGCCGATAACAGAAAATCTGTAGCGTACGATCTACCATGAGTGTGCTTCAGCCAGAATGCAGATCGGCCCTACAGCACAGATCAACTCAAAAAAGGTGGAGTGGATAAATGAACGAGAAAGATGTTACACAGCTCAAGAAGCTGAAAATTGGTAGATGTGGAGAATCGAAACCCCAAGTGGATGTCACCTCCTGTGAATTACGAACAGAATATTCCAATCTGTGTGCGCTGGCAGTAACAATACGAAAAGCCATTCTGGATCAGAAATTACCTACACTGTTTTTTCACCGTCACTAGTCAATCGTTTGTTTTTTCCAAAATTCAGGGATAAAACACGAGGGTCAAACGGAACAATTAGCAAAAACATACCAGCAAAAAGTAAGGGAAGAGCCAGTCCAAATTCAACTACACAGCAAATCGATATAAACGAGGGAAATTACTTGTAAAAGCTACCCAGTAAGATACATAACAATAAGCCGCGTTAGAGAGGACAAGCGAGAAAGGACTACTCACCAAGTGGCGACTTCAGTGAATCCGAAAGCAAAAGTAGATGCAGGTCGTGTAGACCCAAAGCAATATGCACCGCGTGACATCGAAAAGATTCGAATCGAGCCAAAAAGGCGATTGCAGCTTCAAACTGTTGTGTTAAACACAGCACTTTGAAATACATAAGGGGCTGAGACCAAGCATCGAAATGTACTTCACCTGGAATAAAACGGGCAGCAGAAGATACGAACGGACACGCAGGTTATTTTTCCGGATGAAATTGCAAACCTACGTATTATATATATATATGCCCACATGTTCCTTGATTGCACCCGCTCTCGTTATTTCTTTTATTAAAGACCCATTCACTACATCCAATCTAAAGCACTTTTGCCAACGATGCCACCCTCTGTTAATCTCTTTTTGGTCGAACTTTCCGTCGTGACAAACCAGCGTCATTTATAGAGTTCCGAAGGGAAATTCCGACCATTTACATTTCCCCCTTTTCTGTACCATCCATTTATTGCTAACTGCCTTCGGTGGAACAAATCTCGTTTTCCGTTTTATTGCATCAATTTGACTGTAGCGTTGACAACCTGGACTCTCGCCATTGCCACGAGCGTGGGTTTGCCGTTGGTTGACTTTGTTTGACGCTCTTCGTCGTTCATGCGGTTTGTTGTCAGAAAGCGGAGTAACAGAGCCCGAAGGGAACACTGTTGAGGTTTGATTATTGTACACAGTTAATTTGTTTCAAATAGTGCCGTAGTAGTTTGGGTTCGCCTTCGTTTCGATTTGGCTCAATTTAGTCGCTACGCCTCGCTCACACGTTCTGCCGCGGGTCTTACATCACTCATGACCGTAGTATTATATATATGTATATATACTACTTGCAATTTCTATATACACGTATATTCTGGGGCATTCTGCCCTTGTTCCTAAAGTTGGCTTAGCCCAACTGACAAAGAATTGCCGACGAATCACAGTTGTGGTTTTTCTGTGAACTCTTCGACGAAGAGCTTCCATGCACACTCCTGACGCTGCAAATTCGATTTCGGTGAGACATACCAGTTCGGAGATTTAGAATGTAATAAAGCTACCGAATGCGGCATTGGACCATACAACTCTTGTATCGCATCCTCTTTCGAGGAATTTTGTGGACCTCAAGCCGGCTGTCTAAAATCACACCAGCCAGCCCTAATGGAAAAAGCCTTCAAAAGTCAATATTACCATTCCTTCCGCCGGACCTCTGAGTTACTCACAAGGTTCTCCCATCATATTTAACTAATACTATCATATCAACTGTTTCCACACATTCGCTCTTAGTGGCCAAGTTTGTGAGTAGTATGGCGGGACCGATCTTATTATTGATACAAGCACTCAACATTTGATCGATCACCGTATGACCCACCGACGGATCTTGACCGACTGGTCGTCGCCAATACCTACTTTCAACAACCAAATGAGCTGCTTACGTGGTATTCCAACGACGGCGGGACAGCGCATCAGATCGACTATATTTTGGTGCGTTCTCACCAGTAATCATCGATCGAAAACTGCCAGAAATGCCGTGGCGCCATAACAGGGAACATTAACGGCAAGGACTACACACGGGTACGCCGTCACCTGGAGCTTCACCTTTCAGCAAGACAAAAAATGCAACCGCATCACAGAGTCGACGTTCCCAAGCTAACAATCCCAGAGAATATCAAGACCCAGTCTAATGTCATTACATACAAGCTAGTCGAGATCGACGAAGGCGGTAGCCTAAATGAACTGTAGACGGGGTTAAAATCATCCATCACCAGCGTATCCCTTGAACAGCTAGGCAAAGCCAAATGGAACAGAAAGGATTGGATGTCTGCGGAAACATTTAAGCGGTGTCTTAAGGCTAGAAACGCGAGACTGTACAATTTACCCGATTACCATAATCTCCGCCGCGAAGCTACACGCTCAGCGAGGAGCGACCGAAAGAGATACTGGCATGAAGTTGCAGATCACATGGAAACTGCACCGGTCGTTAGAGATATCGGGAAACTTTTCAGATTCAAACCCTGGTCTTCGGGGAAGGCGCGAACTACGCAACCCACGCTTCGTGACGGCAGTGGCCATTTCATATCAAGATGCGAACAAAAGCTCCAAAAAGGGATGGAACATTTCAGCAAACTACTCAATCGCCCTCCCATTGAACCTAACAGCGTAAAATCACCGGACGACGTGGAGTAATACGAAGTTTATTTTAAGCCTCCTGACCAAATGAAACTCACCTCAGCCGTTCAGACAATTAAGAACAAGAAACCACTTGAAGAGAATGGTATTCCACCTGAGATCTCCAAATTTTGTTTTCCAGCTAGGCTGAGTCATCCAATTAAAGTGTTTCGTTGCATCTGGCACTCCAAAGGGTTACCCAAAAACTGAGCAACCTCCATTTTAATCTCTATACCAAAGAAGGGCGACAACACTATACGTGCGAACTACGGGGGTATTAGCCACATCGATATAGCATCTAAACTCTTTGCAACTGTTCTGCTAATCCGCCTTGTTGGTACTCGGGACACGCAAACACGCTCTGTTCAGTGTGGCCTCAGTCAAGGAAGAGGTTTATTGACTAGAACTTTATATTACGTCGAATTCTAGAACAGCGTTAGACGTTCTGGTAACTCAGTTCATCGTGCTTCGACGACTTCCGTTGACAAACAGTCACTTAGGAGCACACCTCGAAGCCATGGGATGCCAAAAAAGTAAGTTAGACTGTTAGAGGTGTACTACTCGTCAACACAGGCGCGTGTCGAAGCCAACGGCGAAGAATCACCATAATTCCATTTTGACTATCGCGTTCGTCAAGATTGCCGGCTATCACTGATTTTATTTAACTATGCTACAGATTGGATAAAGCGTCATCCCGGTCAAGATTTTTATGTTGGTGACCCCAAGTTCGCCGACGACATTGTTATTCTGAGAGAAGAGCGTGCAACTGTGCAGCCGGTCCTAAACTGGATTGTATGCGAGGCCGTGGCTGTTTGTCCTGAGAATTTTGCAACTTGGGCAGACCTGTCACTCTATATCCACATCACTGGCGACGCTTTGGAAAAGGGGCTTCATTTCAAGAACCTAAACCCTACTATCCAACCGAACGGCCACACCAGAGACGAGGTTACGCTTGGCGTAGACTACGTCAGGAGAGTTCTCCTATCACTTCGCAAAACATGGTGGTCTCACAACGAAATAAACCGCCGCACGAGGTTGTGCATTCACCGTGCCGCCGTCCGTTAGGTCCTTACATACGCATGTGAAACCCGGCCGGTAAGAATAGATGATACAAAACGGGTAGAACGTTTTGGCCGTCGGTACTTTCGCCATATGGCAAAAGCCAAATGGTATGATCACGACTCAAACGCTGTTGTGAATCACCGCTGTATGAACGTCCAACGGCTTTCGTCGTTTCTCCAGAGACATCGCATACAGCGGTTCAGCCATGTTATCCGACGACCGGAAACGGAATTGACGAAAAAGAGCGTACTACTTTCACCCTGTTCAGACAGGAAATCTCGCCTTGGCGGGCAACTGAAGACGTGGGTTATCACTATCAAAACAGACATGGATCGCTTAAGCTTTCAGTCGGTTTTTGCAGTACGTGATTGGCGCAACAACTGGATTTTGTGGTGTGCAGACCTTGCTGCAGATCGTAATGCATGGACGGCCGCAAGCAGAGACATCCGAGAAGACAACTTATCTTCTGGGAGATAGTCGAGTAAACTTAATTTCACCGTCTGCGCAGAATGATCCCAGGAGCTTGGTTAACTTCGATCTTGATATTGCCACCGTTATTAAGCAGGGATGGAGATAGTCCATCTGGATAAGTTACCTTATGCCAATTAAGAAATCCTTTTTCCTTCATGACCCTCATTTCCGGTGGAGATTGGTATCTAAGTCCATTGGCTAATTTGTAGGCATAAGTGGAAGGTCCACCGACGCGGTTGGTCAAATGAACTGCTCCCAAAAGTGTTCCGCGCAAAAAATCGGCCAACAGTCCTGCGATAAATCAGTGATCCATCAGATTCCCTCATCGCTTCGGTTAGGCTCAGTCTTTGTGGAACAGTAACTCTAATCAGTCGGTAAAGATCGTGATTATTACCAGCAGCACCAGACTTTTCTATTGCTTTATCTTCAGCTATCAAGTGGATGCATACACAGACAAGAGTGACAAACAACGACGATTCAATCGACTGCTGACGACACGCACAGAACCATCCAACCAAAATCCACACACGCGACCCTTGGTTGGGATTCCCTTCAAAAGTCATCACAGCTTACGAGCTTGAAGATCGATCTTAACACCAGCCTGACCAGGGGTGCTCAGAAGCGGATCACCTAGCACGCGAATAGTGAAGCGAGAGAACGAGGTTGTATCTGGGCTACGAGGAGTGACAATGGAAATCGGATATTGTACGCACGTCTTGGAGACGCAGCATATATTTATCTTAAAAGTTTCAAGGTTTCTTGCTCTTCCACTAACTCCCCCATCAAATAAATCCAACGAGCCGCGATTTTCCGTACCATCTTGAGTTGTCTCTAAATCGGAACGAAGATTGTTTAGGGTCATTATAGAAAGGGTGTCAAAGGCATTCGGGTGAGTGATACTTCGTTGATGACCTCACCACAGAAAGGATAGAGATATGCTCAAATTGTGCCAAAATCATTGAGTATGATGCCGAACGATTAGAAACTTCAGGGGGCAGTGATCTACATAAAAAACAATGAAAAACTTGTTTGTTCCCCTTATCAAAGGTAGCCTATGCTTCGGTGAACAAATAATGGACAAAATGGACGTTAAGAGTACCCCGAAAGAGAAACACCTGGAGTTGCGGGCTTTCGTGACCATCTTCCTATGTATTTTCATTTTGTGGCCTCAAGAAGCTGAAGCATCCTTCAAAAGCTATGCCCTAAAAAGTTTGCCAAACTGAATCAGGTTGTACCTTTACAATATGAATGTCGTAATATGGCGGGCACGTTGTTGTGGAGACACCGGGAACAATGTTGCCAATTGCTCGTCTTCGAAAAATTCCGGATGACGCTGATGGCGCCTCCTGCAGGGAACTCCCATGAAAACTCACGATCGTTAGTGAAGCAGTTTATCTGATTTAGGAAACAGACGGAAGAGCACATATCCGAACTGTTTTTAAACGGTTTAATGCATGATAAATTGTAAACCTATTCAATACCTACCATAAGTTTCATATAACAAAGTTTGCAGTTGTCCAAGATTGAAAGATTCGTCCAGTTTTTGATTCTCCTGAAGGTCAGATGCTTGCGAGGCCACTTGTGATAATTTAATCCAGAGGAAATCGTCTATATTCCGTGCCAGTTCGGAATGACTGTCATTGAGACTACTCACGCCCAGGATGGAATAGACTACTCTATAATTGAAGAAGGTAACATTTTAGTGTCACTGAATGTTCTCCATTGAATAAACTTTTCGCGAATAAAATCAGAGACCAAATTGATGCAAGGCGATATTAAGCACACTGGAGTAACCAAATCATAAGCCATTAACAACTCACGACAGACGACACGGGAAACACAGCCCCAGGAGTAGCAATGGACAAATCGGTCTGAACAGCCGTATTCTAACGCTGCCATTTCACATGCAAAATGCCAAAATATGCTACGCTCGCTAGCCAATAACGAGAAACGTGTGAAACGAAACAAAATCACTGGTTTACTGTGATGAATTCAATGGTGTATGGACCCAGACTTGTATTTCCGTTACCGTCGCCAATCATAGCGTTGATACTACGTGCTATGCTACATGTCAAACGATTGGGAAAAGTTACTGGTATTTCATTAATTAGTAGTGGCCGATGATGGTCAATGGGATTAGGCACATCAACCCGAAATAGCAGAGGTTCAATTCACGGATTTGCTGGTCATTCCATTGTCAGATGGCAGTTTCTCGGCTTGTTACCAAAACGGACCTGTTGAGACCTTATATGGTTCTACACTAATCCATGTTTTAAAGTAACTGTCGCCGATTTCCCCCTAATGGTTGTGGCGCATGTACCACCTGTTATACCCATGTTTCTATCAAGGCATAGAAGGATGCGTTCTACGAACGAACGTTGTTACTTTCCTTGCCAGCGCAGTTGCTGCCAAAAGGTTAAAACCCACAAAACTGGGCAATCATTGAGATATTTATTTATTTCCACAGATCTGTGTACAGACCACGTGTTATAGGAATCACGGTGAAATACGGAAATGATAAGAATAACAGAAAAGAAAAAGGAATAATATGAAAAATTCATCACACATTAGTTCCTCCATTCTCAATCTCCAAGTCAACGACGATCCATGATTCCTTTGTGGACTTGATACTACCGAGTTTCACAAATCGAAGAAGAGGGTTGTTGTAGGGAACCCAACTCCGAACCTTTGATGTAATGGCCTAACAATCAATGGGGTGGGCAGATCTAACGGAAAAGTATAACCTATTGGTGACCGGTGACTCTTTGTTCAGTTCATACTCCTTTTGGACAGGATTAGACATCCTAGATGCCAAGTACATCCTTCCGCCATGGATACCAGTGTGCATGCTTTGTACACCACCAGTGTTTTGGAAGCAGGGCTTAACCACATTTAACCGGACTGCCAGGGATCCTTCAACCCAGTGGAAGACACCGGGCAATCGCCTTCATCCTAGCACTTTTGTGAAGAGATATGTTTCCGTTCTTGAGTGGAATATTCTGTAGGCATCCAATCAGTACCATAAGTATTCCCCAATGGTCATACTCACCAAAGGCCAATGCCATTCCCATTTACGTTCCCAAAGTCGTCTTTACCCCGTACGGGCACTAATTCCTGTAGTCAGGGCAGAATTCTATTCTTTGTACATTTGCTCTCCCATTTTGATGCCAAAAATGTGAACCTCGACTCGGTCGTCCATAAAACTCAAATCCGCAAAATAAACAACTAAAAGTAATGCACGGTGCATTTTTCTAGCGTACAGACGATCTGAGAATTATCAACCGATAATACTATTTGACTGGACAATTTTATCGGAAGAGATTGGAAAGCTTACGGGTTACGTGAGATCTGTAGGTATCTGTAATTTCCCTTACTCCATTGTTTCAAACGACCCTTAGAACAGAACCGAAACCCAATTTAACAGTCCATACAGGTTTCACGAAATTGCTCGAATAAAACTGAGCAACACAAAATAACGAGACGTCCTGATATGCAATTTGTTGAAAGCAGAGAGTAAAAATGAACACGGACGATACTGTAACAGAATTCTTTGTCCTAACCAAATGAATTCAACACTGCATTCCAAATCACTGAGATAAGGAATTGGTAAAATTTCATAAGTGCATCAGCAGGGAAGAACTATGTATTATTTGTAACCACGACTTGTGTCTGATTTCTCCAATCTAGCATCACTTTTGTTACCGTCGTCATTTGGCCGACCTCACGGCCCCCGGGAACTGTCTGCCAAATGTTTCGAGTTTTATTAGTGATGAAGTAGGTCTCTAAGATGCAATACAGACTCGATAAGGACAGAAAATAATGCCTTGAAGCGACATAGGAAAAAACAAATAGGTTTGAACTATGCAGCCGAGTAAAAGTTTAACGTACAGATGAACTCAACTTTGAATTTTGACAGTTGTGCCAGGTTTATTACCTCGCACGAGTTTTATAAATAAAAATATAAAAAAGAGGGGAATAATGTCAAACACCAGAAAGCAGATTACGCAGGAATCAAAAATGCCTACGTGGAGGACCACGTAATGATATTATGTGCACAAAGACCGAAAAATAATGAACAGCAACGAAAGAAATTAAAACGTACAATCGCACGAATTCAAACAGTGCTGTATTGACGAATGCGCGAGAGTACGACCGGGTAAAAATTTTGCAGATACACAACCAGCGGAATTGTGATATACAGAATTGACAGTGTTTCTAAATTATGGGCAGTAAATGTAAATTTTTGACAAAATTTGCGCACAAGTACTAGTGGATGATGGGAGTTATCATAATCAAAATTGATTCATAGCATCAATCCGAATGTGACTGGCAAATACAGTAGGAGAATTTGAACAGTCCGTAAGGCATTTGCACGCGGATGAAGTATTCCAATAATCAATAACAAATTAAGATGCCATAGTTCACCAGTTCTGAGAGGGTGTCGGGATCGCCCCTTTGATTTATGTAAGACTGATCTTTGTGAGAGTTAATTTGAATTCAGTAAATTTGAAAAATCGCCACTTTCAGAATTAGGTAAAAATGAACTAGAGTATAGGCGTGAAACCGCAGTTGGTCTCCCTTTTAAATTGAACTCGTGAAGCTTTTGGCTGAGATATTTGCGTATTCATGATTTGTTTTGTTTAGCCGAAATGGGGAATATTTATGTGCAAGCTGTACGTTGCACTTGGATAAGTGAATAAAATTTCCTCGGAAGTACACAACCGGTTTCGCAGTTATTGCCGTCGTCAGGTGTATCTGGTACTCTCTTGTCCAAACGTCCTTACACTTGTACACTCCGAATTGGCACGTCTCACCGGAATTAATTTGTAGCTCTTGGAGAAATTCTGTTCACGCATCCAGACTGAAAATTCCTATCTATTCTGGTGGCATCCCAGGGTACAACTGCCTCCTACTGGACGCGTCCCTGGGCTGTGGAAAAGGGAACGGCCACCAACCAGGTGGTTTTACTCATAGCCTGACCGCTGCGTTGCTCCTAACCTTTCCCGGTATGTGCGAAAACCACGAAAAAGTATACGATTGTCACGCATGTGCAATACATGTCCAAGCCACGGAAGACGAAGCAGGCCGATTACCGCAGTCAGAGGTCTTTTGTCTGCACCCAACACAC
>LUCM01004780.1:0-12350 GCA_008360955.1 Fasciolopsis buskii | reverse complement strand
GTTCAGTTTTCGACATTCGTGTTCAAAGTTTAGGATGCCAACATGCCAACCTGGGATAATAGTGAGTGATTTTTTATGTATGCAACCGCCCAAATATCAGCAACACAGCAGAGAAATCATGTTTCATTATGAGTCGATCGCTATCTCAGGGCAGTAACCGTGCAAATCAGTGACGGATATGTGCAACATCATGTGGTGAATTTCAACAAACCGTTGACAGCCTTCCCGGTAGCCTAATGGCTAAAGCGCTCGACTGAGAATCGTTCGTCCCGGGTTCGCGTCCCAAGTCGGGCGCGGCAGTTATGCACTGCTGGTGATTCCTTACAAGGATGAAATAGCTGTAGAGTGCTTCCATGGTTCCTTTATGGTGAGCTGAGCGATCATATCACATGGTGAATTATTTCTTGAAAATATTACATATTTATTTCCAATGATTACCGTTCATAAAGGGCAATGAGATCGGGAAAATGAGCAAATGGCATGTGCTGTGAATTCAAATCTATCATTGTGGAATTAATGTCCTAAGCTTCATTGATACACATTGAAGTGCTGGTTAGGTGAGTGGACCGAATTTCATCCATTTTAACTGTGAATGCATAAATTCGGAGGGGGACTGTCAAAAATGTTGACAGCACAATCATTCGAGAAAACCTATTATTTGGTTATGATAAACTGTTGCTTGTGCATTTGTTCAGACAGAATTTAGAGCGGAGAAAATTAAGGACGTTTCCAATGCAAATGGGCTCATGTTTCCAATTAGACTCTAATATTAACCTGGTACAAAAGCAGTTTTCACAGACATTTCGATACTTTTATTTGTAACAGAAGCAACCGTCGATCAACGATTAAAATGGTAAACGAAAGAGAATACCTGCTGTTGAGATCCATCGTATGGATAAGCGATAATAAGATGTCTGAAAAAAGAAGTTACCCAGAACTTGTGCGGCAGCTGTAAACATTGCAATTGCAGTGAACAGGTTCTTACGGAATTGAAAAATTTATCCTATTCTGTGATGTTTGCAGTTGTCCAAAAAGTTGTGATCATGTCGAAAACCGTGAACGATACGAAGGATGTTTTGCACAGTTTCAGGAAGGGTTTTTTAGCTTCTAAGAGAATTTCCTGCGTACCCTCATGGAGTCAAGTTTTCTGGTCTCTTCTTCCTATCACAAGCGAGAAACCGGGTTGTCAGTGCGCTATATGGCATGAAACAAAACTTCATCGAGGACTTGAGGACTGCCAGCCATAGCTAATCTCTACTGGGATGCTTTGCACGTTGCCTTCGAATTCTTGCTGAGCATTTGTCGAAAATTCGCCGCAAAATTCTACAACCGCCCACCCTCATTTATCCTTGCTAAGATACGGGCTTGTCTTCATTGTCTCAGCCTAAGTGGTACTCGCCCTCTCTCAAGTAATTTGTCTCTTACATGCTGAGTTACATTAGTGTCACTGATTGGTGTCCCCTGTCTTCAGCAGCTTTCTCTAGTGCGGATATTGGTTACACTTTGTCCACATTTGCTTGCTGTTTGATAAGCCAGAACCCATTTGTTGGGTTTTTAACCATGGTAAAGTAGGTACTTGCCTATCTCAACTGTCGGGTATTTCTCCAGAACTAAGGCTTTGTAGTCACAAAGCAGAGTCAGTTGAAAGTGCAAGAGCTTAAATATTACTGGAGATAGTGTTGAAAAGGAGATTGCATCACGACTAATGGGGTTAACGTCATGTCCTGCTGAGCTGTTCAACAGCGGAACTTTTAGTTCCATACATGGCTTATGATTATATCAAACCATAGGTAGATATTTGCATCTGAGAATCAACATTTTTAAGCGTTTTCAAAGCCTGAAGAAAATTTCAATTGTAAACTGATCAGATGATACAGCGCGTTGTACCAGGTGATTGATATACATGTCATTTGATGATTTGGGCTTGTTTAACGCATCCACAAAAATAGCGTACTTTCTTTGCACTTAATGGTAAAGGTTGTAAGGACTCACGTCACTGGATGAGCCTTCACTTGAGATAGATTTGTGAAGAGGGTGGCTTTCACCTTAGTCTTGGTTGGTGAATCTCCTCTCCCGATTGAGTCCCGAGGGATGAGGATTGTTGTTGGTTGGAGGTGCTTACAAGTATGGATAAGAACTGAAATCAGCACCGTGAATCTTGTTCGGCTTGTCCTTTGACCATCCGCTCTCCATTTTAGGAAATGCGGTGTGTATGGAATATGTGAAGAAGCAAAAGATCCGCAATGACCGTTATGTGATATTCAGATGAAAACCATTCCGTGCTAGAATGTAGACAAACTCGAAGCAGGCAGTCTGCGCTCTGACCTTGACTGACCGCGCTGGAATTTGTTGCTATCCAGCATTGTCGCTTGGTATTATTCCGGAACTGAATCCATGTTGTCTAAACTTATGTATTCAAGAGAAATCTTCGTCCACATTAGTTTTGTCTTCTCATCCCCACTGCCTTGTTGCATACGTCCGTTTAAATCGTGCTGGTCTAAGAAATGCCGGCCTGCTGGCTGATAGGCAATCCATTAGCACACAACACCATGCAAGATGAATGTCTCAACTTTGTTTGGGCATCAATGTTCTGGACTCGGATTCACTCAAACACATATATGGTTTGCATTCAAGGTCGCTGGATGGATGCAAAAATTTAGAATGGCCTAGTTCCTCTCTGTAAATTTCAGTTTTCCCGTCAAAACAGAGTTCAGTCCAAAGTGGAGAGTGGCGGCGATTTTGCAACTTGTGCCAATAGCTTGTGGTCTTGAAAGTCCAGGATTATCTTCCTTTTTTCTTCAGTAGAGATGATGACCGTGGTATGGTTAGATGCTAATTCCTTATTCGTGGCACAATAATTAGTAGTGCATATATAGCTCCAGCTAGTTTTCCTTTTATACAAATGGAGAAGCTAAACCGGGGTAAATGGGACTCTGGAGTGAATATTTAGTGTAATAAACCATGGACAAGATGGGCATCAACAGAACCAGAAACTTACGCAGTAAACTAGTACGCTATGTAAATATGTTGGACGGTCCGGATAAATATATATATATATATATATAACGAGTCCTAGTTTCTGTCGAAACGTCACAGTAAACGTTATAACTCAGTGTACGTCTTCTTACCTCTAAAATATATATGTATATACAACGATTTGCCTCTAGGGTGTAGAGTATAATGGGTCATGCGGTCCTAAACCATGTTTTACTGATCGAATTCCTTGAAGGTGGCACTGTTACTTCAACGGAACTTAGCAAGTTTTAAGCGATATATTGTTTATGGAGACTGTTATGATGTAAAACGGGAGATAATTCTTCTGCACAAACGTTCTATATAACGTGTGAGTGACCATCCCCACGGAGTAATTTGCGAATATCTGAACTATCCTGGAACTTTCTTCTTGTTGTTGGAAATAAAAAAGCGTGACTTGGTGCGAGAAAGGAACACTGAATAGCAAGATAACAGCAGTTTTATGCAATCTAATTTTGGTCTCCCTCATCTATGCACACTGTTCGACAACCAGCTCATGAGGTCTGTTTTCTACATGTTACTTTGACTTTGGTTAATCGTTTTTTGATCAAGTCTGTAAGTCTTAGTCTTTAGATGCTGCTGGTTATAAATTATAACACTTTTCTTACACCAGTAGGCCAAAACTGTGACAGCTTACACATGGTCCCTTCCGGCTGGATATCAGTCGCTTTATGGATTTTATTTCTACTCCGAATTGGATTTCTTACAAACCGGAATAATCAGATAAATTTGCAAGACTATTGCAGTCATCTATGAAGTATACATTTTCGTCCACATATTGTCGGAAAACGGTACATTTCCCTAAATAATTGAACGGAAACCCTCTTTCCTGTTTGTCCGAAAGGTATCAAACCGCAAGGAGCCAAAAGAGGAGCCCACAGAGATACCACGAATGACATAAATCTGTTTAGCAGATGTACCTGTTTTAATCAGCTTTCAAAGCTTAACAATGAATACACTGGTCGCTTCGACTGTTCATTATATGTTGGTGGTGGATAAATTAATTAAATCTTTCCGTTTCGATTATCTCACTACTGTAAACTACTCATTTTCTACCGCAACCGTTCTAGCTTTTTCTCCGGAAGTCTTCGAGAAATTTGAATTATTTCCCATAATCAGTCTGTTCATTTTGGCTAGGTGCTCGACTCGATTAAAAATTATCACACCAGAAATTTCCTTTGACTTCAGATTAGTTGTCCTTTTTACTCTGGATGATCTCCAGTTTTACTAAATGTTTTTCAAGTAACAATCCTTTTCTAGCAAATGTCTGAGTTAAACAGTGTTCTATGCAGCAACAAGGTTTGTTTTTATTTTGTTCCCGTTCATCTCTGATGGTCACATTGGATTTACCAACAGACTAAACAGACTCACAAATGGTACTTTGGAATCATGATGCTTGAGTTTGTACAGAACCAAACTTTGACTTTATTGATCAGAGTTCCATATTTATTCCATCTTAACTGAAAGAGGAATTTTATGCACCTATCGCTTGAGATCAACCGGAAACTTGTCCTCAGTAACTCAGAAGCCACTGACGATTTGGCGACTTTATGCCTGGTGTTTTGTTCACTGCTTCATCTCGATAGACGATAAGCAGACCATCAAACTTGTGTGCAAATCTAGAGTCCGGCTGTTCGGAGTCTTGATCTTCTTTTATTTTGATAATTGATACCTTGATCCCATACGTCAGTATCATTCGTTGCCTGCCACCGTAGTGGGTGGGCATTTCGAGACTTTGTCTTGATAAAGCCACGTACTGCTTCGGAGAGATGGATATGTGGTGCGAATTATCGACACAGTGAGTCAAATTAATCGCCTTAGCTATTGCTTGTACAATTTTATGTATTTATAAAGTCCTTGTGGTGTGGATGGGTCTTCGTTAAAAACACTATAAGGTACTCAACCAATGGATTAGAAGATGGCGTGCCGGAAAACTTATTTTCGGTGCTTAATTAGCTGGTCAAATACAGCAGGCATGTATGCAACACAAGGGCAAATTTTAAAAAACTGATGTTTTGGTGCTTTTTAGAAGGATATGATAACAATGAACATGTACAAATTCACTTGCTTTGGTCAATGGGTAGTTCACTGATTTGGTGTGGAAATTAATCTGACAAGTGAATTCATGTGGAGTTTAGGGGAAACGACGGTTCAAAGCTATCGGACAAAGAACTTAGATAAAGTGCAACTGACAGATAAGTAAGGAGGCAAAAACACAGACAAATTCCATTAAAATTTTCATTTGTGCGGATACGAATAAGTAATAGGAGAAATACTTTTCACTGAGTTAAACAAACGATGGCTCACTTTTGAGCGAGAAAGCGGAAACAGCAACTTTCTATCATGAGTAAAAAATAGTGAGAAAACTTTTGAATGTTTGCTGACGAGATAATGTACAGATCCCAATTCAGAATTGTGGTCACACGTGAGTTTGTAAAGTTGTCCTTCATTTCGCTAAGTTGACAGATTTGGAGAAATGCAACAAGGCCACCATTCTTAATAATTTACTGGTACTTAATTACATACGGTATTTTCTTATTTTCAGGGAGTCATGTCCACACGTGATGATAAACTGAGGCCACGCAGAGACTTTGACGACCGTGCCAATAAATTTCATGGTTAACGAGTATGAACGGAACAAATTTCTTGCTTTTTCTGCAAGGAAACCTAAGTAACCGATGTTTTGGCTAGCGTGGATAATATTTTTCTATCAGGTAAAATGTTCCTTGAGATATTTCAAGTATGGTAACCTAAACGACAGTTGCTTGCGTTTCCCATCATTGGAAATCCGTTTTTGCATTCATGCATACAGAAACATGGATTATATACTTGCGAGATCGTTGCGTTCAAAGCAAAGGTTTTCTCACAAAGTTTTGCTTTCAATGGTGGAGCTTCAGTAAATTTGCAGATCAGATCGAAATAGTACCAATGCATTTCAGCTGCAATAACCGGAGTAATTATTCATTTATTTCCGAGGGATTGCAAAAGATGCAGTTTTCTCTAGTAAAAATTTCGGTAAATCAATGCGACTAACATCGTTACAAGAGGAAAGATCGGTGAACCGAAAAGTAAGTTGAATTTTAAATTTACTTAGATGAAGGAGTGAAGGAAAAAAGCAACCAGGACACCAATTGTTCTTTGTCTTACATAATAAGATCAGCTATGCAAACGGATAAGAGGACTTGTAAGGAACTGTACTGAAATGTACTCTCTAAATATTTTCTCTTAAATTCTACAAAAACACACCTTTCATTTTTCTGCAATCACACGTCACGGAGACCAGTTGATTAGTTGACATTTGCTGTGCCTATCCATACATCCAAACAGACAAAATACTAAATTAGAATGGAGTCTATCTTTGGTTTACACTAATTTGGAAAGTAATAAATTAACAATGACGTTAAGTGTGAAAAGAAAACGAGGTTGCCGTAGCAAAAATCGTGATATCATTGTTTTGAGCAATGGGTGTGGGTGGTTTCTTCAGATTATTAGTGGTCATACCAATTTTTCTGCAATTCAAGCTCACAAACATCATACCACGTAGTAGTTGAACTAGACGAGGAAATATCACGCTATCGGAACATGGTTTCGCGTGGTCTGCACTAATATGCACCCAAATGGTTGTTCAAAGCAATGGACCCCAAAAGGCTGTGGTGTGATTCGCAAATTGCTATCACTCTATTCACTGAGGTATGGGATGGTCGAAGATGGAAAATTGAAGGTATTCATTGGTGAGATCAAGCAATATGGTGGAGACAGCTACATATTTGGAACCAACGGTTAAGTTAATATTAATGGATTGCTAAGTTTATCACATTAGAAATTTTCCCAATATGCTATTACTCTTTCTCATTCACGAAAATAAATGATAGTCTTTTCTTGTTTTCAATTACCGTGTTTAGATGACTGATTTGCGCGGCCGGCATGATTGATCCTCATTGCAATCCACATGTGCAAACGAATTTGGTCACCGACCGGCCTTATCCCGTGCCTCATGGTCCCGATTGTGGAATAGACTATGCGTATTCGAAGCACTTGCTCAACACGTCATGTCTGTTTAAAGGAACCCGACCTGACGATCAAGTGTTTTGCTCATACTTGATCAATATTAGCAAGAACGGATGAATGGAACTACGTTGTACTCATAGGGATACATCGAAGTATTTGAATCATCCACGTTATTGGTGCTCAAACTGTGTTATTACTTAAATTATGTATGCGTTGTGAACACTCAAAGTGTCGACTGCGATAAGAAATTACTTTGTGGATTGCGTTTATTTGATCTTAAATTTCGTGGTCTTTAATCTTCTCTGGCATCCTTAATTCTCTCGTTGTTCTGTTCGTCAAATTTTTCTTTGTCTTACTAGTTTTCGTTTCGCCCTTCTTTTTCTCAAGTGGGTGCTGTTGAATTTGCTGGCCTCTGCCCTTTGGCTGCGAATGTGCTTTTTTCGCAGATCATTTTTTGACCTTAATTGAAACGCTGCTTCCTCCCTTCTGAAACGGATCTCTATCAGGTGCTTTGTCTCCGGGTTTCGTTGTATGCATTCTCGTTTAAGTATTGAGCTGACTGTTGCGTAGTGAAACGTTTGGGACTGTGTCCTCATTTATCTTAATCAATTTCGACCTCAAGCAACTTAAGTGTCGCCGCAAATCTTACTGGTTAATCACAAGATTCTTTTAAAATCCACGTAGCTCATTCACGCTAACGAATTTATCAATCATCACTGTTGGTAGAAACATCGGCAGCTAGCTAATGCTCGACTGTGCTTTGCCAATTAATGTTGAATCATTTACCTCTTCTGGTTTATTTCCTGGTGAATGCAAATTTACGTCACTTTGTAACAACCATCAGTGGGGTCCAGATATAAATAGTGCCATTGCGCAATCCGTGTTTTTATTTCAAAGTGCTGCATCATGAATCATCATTCACGATCACGTCGTGTTATCGGTACACACAGGAGGGGAGATAGCTGTTCCTAATGGTTTAGAAGCATTTCCTCGGAGAGTGGCCATCTAAGACGAAGTTCTAGTTTCTTACGGTTTTTCCAACAATTTATTTGAGCCCTCTGAACAGTCTGTAAATGAATAGAATCGGGCTGTTTTTTCTCAGTGGATGTAAAAAGATTTCCCGGAGGCACACGACCGGTTTTGCGATTGTCGTCGCTCGCCAGGTAAGTGTGTTCGGTACTGTTCTTCCCAAAGGTCCCTTTAGATGATAAATCCATTTAAGGATCACACGTAATTGGATCCATTTACTCTCCTAATAATTCGAATGAAATTCTAGTGAAAAACTAACAAATGACTGCACAAGTATAGAGATGGTTGAACTAGGGATTACCGGGTACGCATACCTAACGAGTGGCAGTAGCCACGAACCCGGTCGTGTGCATCCAAAAAAACCTTATTCATCCGTCCGTAAGCGAAACCTGCTAGTGAGAATAAAAACCAATATTTTCGAAAATTGTTCCCTTTCTCAACCACAGCTTTGTCCCATCAACTAAAATCCTCCGACCAATCACCATGTGATTCCTAAATGAACTTATCATCCATTGACGGTCCTAACAATTCAAAGGATATTATAGTAAAATTCTGGCTCATTTGTGACCTCCTAATACATGGTTCGCATTCTTCCGACTCTGCCTTGGGCGTAATAATATTTCCGGCTTACACGTTTTCATGTCAACAGATGTGGGAATATCGAATGGACAAGGAATTTCACAGCAAAGGAAAACGCTCTCTACTCTAAACATTGCATGCATAATTGCACGATTTCCTCCACTACCTTAGGCTGCATAGGCAAGCATAACCCATTTTATCTACAATTTCCATGGTCATTTGTCCATTCAAGTTATTATCACAGTCCAATTAGTAACCTCAATGGAATTTCACTTCGTCAAATGAACCTCGTGACCTTGTCACCCGGTGATCGCTAAGGCGATCATTTGAAAATTGACCAGATATTTGAAGGTGTATGGGTATGGAATATGATATATTGAACATTTACTGACTGAATTACAATGCCTCTTGTTGAAAAACCTAAGTGCCTGTTAAATTATTGCTATATAATTCCTTGGTAATTTAGCTTTCGTTTAGTGTTATTTGTTCATACTCGGTCCGATATGAACATATACGTCACTGCTCAACAGAATCTCGTTTGTAGTTAGTCGGTAGCGAACGAATAAACGTTTGCTGACTATCATCAGTTTGTTCAAAACAACAAAGATTCATCGTGTAACATCCAATTTTCACTGGCTTTTATGAAGCAAGAAAGCGATGCTGATATAAGTAAAATTTGACCATGACCATTGTGTGCAAAAAGCTGATAAGGTAAAACTTCTCAAAAGAGGTCATTCGTACGGTTCTCAATGAAATCGTTAATAGACCCAATAAATTCCTTTAGCATACTGTACGAAGACTTAGGAATAATAGCATCGGTTCATGTAGTCGACGCCTTACGGATTCAGTTTGAACTGTGGAAGCGGAACCAACTGTTTCTGACGCTTGGATTTCGCTGAACAAAAATCGATGTACTCAACTCTGATAAGTGGCGGTCTTATCTCGTCAGTCAGCTTCCCCTTATCATAGAGGCTAACTGAAAAGTATTCTCCCGAAACAGTGAGATTAACTCAGCAATAGATTACATAGTCACCACCAAATAAACGAAACTGAAACTGGATGAAACTGAAATTGAAGGGAACAATTTTCCAGCATCTCATCTCAGGATAGTATCAAATGGTTCATATTTTTATTCGATTCTTAGCACAAAGTCGTTACATTCCAACTGCGAATGATCGTCAATGATCCCCAGACAACAGTGACAAGAGAGGTGAAAGTAATGGCTGAAAATCCGGGCCTGTATTTTCGACAAATGACGGCACAGTATCCGACAGCCAGAATACAGATATGCACTCGATTGAAGATACCTGAAACATATTCAAAAGAACTAGTAACCGACACGAAACACGGGATTACGAACGCGTGATAATTAGCCAGGCTTACGACGTGCAAATGCCCATCACTTTCGGAACCACTTGACCGTTTGTCATATTAGTACCAATGCGGGTATTCTGAATTCCAATCTTCGCTAAATTAATTAATGAGGTCAATGCACATACTAACTGCGAAGTGTCTGTGTTTCGAATTGTGGAATGTTTATCAAAAAGAGGTGATGCTTGCTATTCATCTCCAGCCTCAAAAAGACCAGGATCTAACATTATAAAAGCGCACGGCAAACCGGAATCTACCAGATCGCAACAAGACACGCGACCGCAAGGGAAAATGTTTTCCATAGTTGGGTTGATTCTCCTGCTAACTGACAACGTGATGCCTTGCAACATTCAATGCTGTAAGTTTGTGATTTACATCAATTTTAAATCATGTCCCATACCAATTCGCATTTCTTTTTCGGACTTGAGATATTCCGTCACAATGAAAACCCATAAATCTGAGATGCCGTAGTGGATAACAAGGAGAGACTGTTCGTCTCAACAGGACTGGGTTTCAGCCTGTATCCGAGTGAATAATATGCACTCAAAGCGAATTTGTCAAATGCCGTTAAACTGAACGTCATTGTATTAAAAATGCCCACTTAGGAGTACCGGAATTTGCCTGAAAATCAGCCAACAACTTCAATACATAAAACAATCTCAGTGCCTTTCTTCATTTTTATGTGCACGAGATTCAACTATAACTTCAAACGAGTCGCATTCCTAATCATTTTTTGGGTCATCGTTGAAAATCGAATGAACACTATGTAGCTATGTCATCGCTGTCGATATTTGCCAGCAATGCTTTCAAAACACCTTAAGCAAAATTGAAATCCAAGGTGGAATTGTCTTCGGCAATACTAGCCACATTGTTTGAGCCGTCAGTACGGTTTTATAAACACCGATACAACAACGGTCAGCGAGAAACAGGTTTGTTATCAGACGAGGGTGTTTGGAGACTAGAATAGGGAACGTAAAAGAGATAAAGTGGCACTTTAAGAAATAGTATACATAGCCAACTGATACTCTCCTACGCATGTTCTTATTCAATAGTGGCCATTTTCTTCATTTCATCATGCTTACCTGATCTCTCCGTGACTTGACATACTCTAGATTCTGATCTAAATTTCTGTCTTATTATTTGATATGCCTTTGACAAAATTTCACACTCAGCCCACTCGGTTCTGATCTGCTCACTTCGAATAACTCGATCGTGAAAAGGAACAGTGACCGAGAGCTTGTCAAAATCTAAGGAGACAGAGTTATCAAGACTGAACAATTTATGCATATGCAAACTCTTTAAGAGTGAATCCATCAACAAACCTACAATTACTGAATGACATACGCATAGGTCCGCGCGCATGCGAATACGTCGCTGTGGATGTAGCTGATCTCAGTCTAGCTTCCCGTTGATATGTCAGATCCCTTACTTCGAAGAGTTTGGCTGCGTGTACTTAAGGTGCACTTATGATGGCCTTGTCACTCGGACAAACTGAATTCTTCCGTCAGTCGAATAAAACTAGAGCACAGTTAGAACTTTCCACTTCGGCTACAGTGATGTAATTAGGTCATTCAACAGGCCTGAGCCGCTTCCCTCATTTCAAATTTGACATCTTTGACAGATAATTATTTACAAAAGCGTAAGCAGTTCATCCAAAATATCGATATTACCTCTTCGTTTGTTACGTTTCCCTTCCGTGTGCTTCAAGGTGTTACATGGTCGTAACTTGTTTACTGAGTCTATGATTCGTCCATTAAAATTCAAGATGCAGCCGCTCATCTCATTACACAGATGACATTATTTGCCCTGTTCATCTAACGCCTCGAAACCCAAATTTGAAGGCTACATCAAACAGCTTGCGAACTGATCAGCTACACACAGTTCGGGTAATTTGTAAGTTGTCCTTGATCGTCTGAACGATAGTGTAGTTATGGTTTAGCATGTATTCTGGACTTTCCAGATGCAAAGGACTGTCGCAATAATGGATTGGATCGAAACTGCTGAGTTCTTTTAGGGAAGCATCCGTTAACTGGACAGCTTGTGTCAACTAAGAAGTTAGTTCTCACCACGTAGCCACGCATTGGGTGAGATGTCTTCGTCCATGGAATGGTGAGATAATTTTTAAGGTAATTCAAAGGTCAGGAATAGGTTGCAGGCCGTAGGTACAATCGATAGAAAAGGTACTGAATATGAGAAAATTAGGGTTGTGTAACATGGTTTGCGCAGATTTTCTGTCTCCTGATGTGCCATTGTTCGGTGACAATAAACTTTAAAGGCAGAGTGAAATGTGTATGTCCGTTTTGACTAACGCGTTGCAGTCCATTAGATCT
>LUCM01004777.1:0-17520 GCA_008360955.1 Fasciolopsis buskii | reverse complement strand
GCTGGGATCTTCCGTTGAGCTCAAGCAATTGTCATCGTCTCATGAAAGAATAAGCGAATTCCCCTTGCTACGTGGGTCCACTTGGGCATCAGGTCACGGTAGAACAAACTCAACAACCAAGGGACCTTCGGGGAGTCGTGAATGCGGGCTTCAAACCTATTCTGAAATGTCAGGAGGTGGTCAAGATGACATGGGGTGCCCTACGCCAATCTAAGAGGATCGTAGGACCTAGGAGGCCTAACGTTCTTCTGCCACCGTTCAAGGCGTATGTCCGACCGCACTTGGAATACTGTGCTTAGGCATGGAGACCATATTTGGTGAGAGTAACATGGGTCAACTGATTCGGCGTGTTTGTACAAGATGGGTTGGGCAGTTGAGGCACACGGGGTATGAGCAGAGGCTGAAGGCGCTTGGCTTGTACTCCCTGGAAAGAAGTAAGGAAAGGAGTGACTCAATACAAGCCTTCAAAATCATTAAGGCTGTGGCCGAGATGCGAGGTTGCCGGGGAGCCCCATTCCAGATAAGGGGGAAGGATACATTTAGAGGGAACTGGGGAAAAATTAGGCGGAAGCACGTAACCACCGGGTTGAGGAGAAAGTCGCTTGCTACACAAGTGGTGAATGGCTGGAATAAGTTGCAGGAGGAAGTGGCTGAGGTGGGATCAGTGCGCAAATTCAAAGAAAGACTTGACAATCTATGGCTAGCTGTGTTTGGAGAGGACGATGTGTGAATTTTGGGTTGGGGGTGGTCGAGATGAACGCATTCCCCTAATTTCCATCCTCTAAGGTGACAGAATTGAGAGTTGGAGTCACATACAAGATCCGCATTTCCACCTTGTGAACTGAAGGTGGCTTCCACCCCCCTGTTATCGGAGTATCGTCTGATCGAAGGAGCTCTCTGTGCAAGAACCTGGACCATCAGGCATCTGGTCCCGTAGTCCTTTAATCTAACTCGGGCTGGAACTGGAACTGGAAAGGGCAATTCGGAGGAACAAATCGGTGTTCCGCTAAACCCTCCCGTTTTGTGTGGTTGGCGTTCGGGTAACTGCTTGTTGTCAGCACGAAAACTTGAAGGACAGTGTTTCACTATTCCTTGTACTCACCGTTTCGAATTTTTTCCTTGAGCCGTTTGAAACTCCTGCGTAGACGAACGTTTTTTAAGACGAATATACTGTAGACCCAGTGTCCATTGAGCTTACATGATTCGATCCTGAGTAATTCTCTAAGATTGCCAAATTTGATGCCACCGGCGAGTCATATTACCTGCCCAACTTTTATGGCCACAGCAGTGCTGGTAGTTGAGTCCGATTGCCGAGGGCTTTTCCCAACGTGCCACCGTGCCATTGCCTAAGTGATTTTTGACGAGTTATATGCTTCTGTTAAACAGACATTTTCTCCCGCACCCTACAAGTTCACTCCCTCTTACCGTTACATATTCACCTATAACAACGTGTAACTGGGAGAAAGGGAGCGGTCGGTGGGCCTTGTCCTGCCGGACGATGATGACGATGGGGGTTACTCCTGTATTAAACAGAAGTGATGTTAACTTAAAACAAGGACGTTGGTCACAGAAAAGCTGTTCGCCAGTGGTTGGTATCCCAACAGCCTAAACTGCAAATCCGCTACCCAGAGAATAATATTACTCCCTATCTCAGAAATTCTGGATGTGTACAATAAAATGAAGAATTGCACCAGAAAATTCACGTGGTAGTGCATGCTTTCATGTGACGTTCACTCAAGACCTAACAACTGTTCAATACTTGGAGTCCTACCGAAGTATACTTGAACGGACGCAATGTGCTCAGGGACCAATCCTAGATTTGGTCTTGCCTCCGTGGCAATCCAGCATCGAGAAAATTCGATATATTCAACCAGTCGGCTCTAGTGGTCGTTATGTCCTCACCACTCAGTGGCGGCGCGGTATCCATAGTCGCTGTCCTCCTTAGCAGCTGGATCTCGCAGGAATACCCATCGATCAGCCCCCACGAGTTACGCGTCTTCGAATGGTTCCATATTGCATTAGCCTTCGAGTGGGGTGATACGTGTGCTACTCCTCGGAGTTCCCTCTTGTCTTCAACTTTCGTTTTTTCTTCCTGATCGCTTCTTTCCCCTTTCCGCCTACCCCAATTGATAGTATGACCGAAACTTGCAGCGACTCATTGTCCAGTAGCGTCGTAAGTGGTATTCAGCCTTGAAGCTTACATTTTATCAAGCCTTGTAAGCTCCTAAATCCGGACTCCTCCATCGTACGCACTGTCATGCAGGCTGGCTAACAGGCATTTTTGGTGCCGACACAGCTCAATGGAAGATTATGTCTATTGCGTCAGCAAAACACGAATTCGGGATTCGAGTAATGTAACTGGCTGTGCACCTCAGGAGACGTAGCAGCTCAAGCTTCGGGTCAGCGTGTAGAAATGGTCTTAGGTGAGAAGTCTAAAGCGGCCCTTTTAGAATGAATCCCGTTTAACAGTCGTTTATGCGTCGCAAGATTGCAACAGTCGATCGTCATACCAAAGAATAGTTGTGTTAAACACAACTTGCTTGTCATCTCGGCGTGCACCCCGATAGGCTGTAGTAGTGACACGCAAAGTGACGAGTTTTATGACGAGCTCGCCGCTTGTTCGAAGGAGCAAAGGCTCCGGTTTTAGTGCACAGGTTGGAAAACTTGGCGCACCAGGGGCTTGCTTAGGTGGGTGTTTCTCCTTGTCTGAGCGTACAGACAACGGAAATAGACTATCCCAGGCTTTGCGCAGACGGCCGTTTATTCGTGTGTGGCATAAATTTCCGACACAGTTCGCGTCGCGCAGCGATATAGTGTCCTGTTCAGGTATACGGACCGCACTTGTCGAATCGGACCATGCGCTAGCTTTAATGCGATTTTCGCTGAAACTCAACGGGCATGGACGCTGACCTCAAACTCGGTTGGCTGCAGAATCTGTCTGATTCGGTTTTTCGTACCACTTATGAACAGGAACTATCAGACGAGGTAAAAAACCCTAGTGGGCAGCAGTTTTGTCGAGCAGTGGAATCAAATCAAGCAGGTGATGCATTTGTCAACGGGTTTCTCATTTGATCCTAGATCCGACGTCCATCAAAAGAGTCGCTAATAGAAAACCCTCAGCCCCCTAACGTTGAGGAGGCGAATGAGGGCAATAACGTCTGCAATTTGACGATAAGTCTTCGTAATGATCGTGAAAACTGGAGTGGGGTGTGAAAGTAGCCGGAGAAATTGAAGTGGCAGTTGTTTCAGGTAACAGTCAAAAGTTGTTTAGGCTCAAGCACGACACTAGTGAGCAACGAACTTCGGCTAGTGGAGTCGTATATAGTAGAAGTGGGGAGCCGATTCTTAGCAGTCACCATAGATTCGACCGTTAGACTGAACACTTAGAGGAACATAATCAGACCGCACGCTATGGTGGTTACTCAGACAATCATAACTGAATCCTAGGGTGATGTCTCTTCACCCTACAGCGGAATTAGAAGTTGAGTGGGGTATTCGACTAATGAAAGGGAAAGAGGTCGTCGGTTCCGACGAACACTCCCGTTCTTTTCACTGGGTACAGAGATCCTGACGAAAGCACTTACCTCTGCGTTATATTTGGAACGAGGGACATTTTCCGCTATCGTAGGATGAGTCGCTGATTGTGCTCATTTTCAAGAAGGGTATACGTAGTGGCTGTAGCAAACATGGCGGGATTAGTTTAATTTCGATGGGTTATTAAGGTCTTTGCTTCGATAATGCTTCACCCTTCGACGCCGGTTCGCAAGTGCAATGTTCGCAGACAACAGGGTAGATTCTTTCAGATTGAGCTAAGGTCGGCCAGATTTTCACTCTTCGGCGGTTGTTTGAAACGCGCCACACACGACGCCACCCCAGAGTCGTACGTTTTCTCGACTTGAAAGACGCTTTTGACTCAGCTGACTGGACAGCGCTGTTCAGTGCTCTCCACCGAAGAGGTATGTCAGGAAAGTTCTTGGATCTGGTGCAATCATTATAGTTGCATACCTGTGGTCGCCTGAGGGTATGCGGTGAAAACCACCAGGTCCATTCGAGACGGATACCGGCATTCGACAAGGATGCCCCATTTTTCCGTTTTCATTTAACTTCGTCATGGACGAGGTAATGGAGAGTGCTTTGGGAGGTCTCCAGGATATAGGTGTCTAGCTAGCAGAAGCTGCGACTTAGATAATGCAGACGACCTCGTGTGCCTGTTCGGACCTATGAAAGATGCGCAGCATGTATTAGACAGACTCGTGACATCTATGGTTCAATTCGGCATACTGTGCATCTTTAAACTGCAGAATGCCGTTACAGGACTCGGCAATGTCATTGCTAAACCTGATCCTCAGTGGAGCAGAACTGGGGATTGTGGACTGTTTCAGCTGCGTGTCGATCGATGGTATCACGGCAGTGTGGGAATCTAGTATTTGGTGCCGGTTCAGATTATATTCTACCAGCCTGTCCACTTTGGTGGATTTCATTGATTGGATCACGTGTTTCATATGGCGAGCACTCGTCTACCGTGCGGTGTTTTATTCTGCACCCCCTCCAGGGAGTGGAAGAAGCCAAATGGAGGTCACCGGTGGAGGCGAAGGTATGGTACGTATCTTCGTGATTGGGGCGCGAAAGACCCGTCAACCAGCTGGCTTGGGAAACTGAGGGATATGACCACGAACCATAAACGGTAACGATCGTGTTGTCACTTTCTGCCGTACCGGAATGATTGAAAAAGAACGCTTGTGCAGTTAGACTGTTGGCTACTAAAACACTCCTTTCTGTTCCCGTCTGTGTGGGTCCACTCCCTGCTACTCTTGCATATTTATTCTTTCTGTATCTATATGTAACTCTGGTAGAAAAGCAGCGGGCAGTGGGACTTACCTTGCCGTTTAATGCTGAATGACGACCGTGATGATATGTCCCGCACTGCAGCAGAACACAGTTGGAACGTGATGTATGACCTACAAACTTCGATGGATTGAGGGAGGCGCCAACATCAGTGACAACTACAAGTACGATAGAGGACCAAGTCATTGAATCTGAATTACCCAAATATGGACAGCAAGGCCTCTGAATGAGCATAGGCAAAAACAACATTACGCTGACAAAAATAACTGGAACCCCAAAGGCCAGATTGCAGGAAAATTTTGGCACTGGCCGGTAGTGACCATAAGGTAGCCCACTGAGACAATACATAAAGATCCCATTGCAACACTTCTTTATTTGCCTCTGATTCGACTATACGCCTCAGTTTCAAATCACCGTCGATCGGGCAAGGACACTAGTGCACGGACGACAAGCTATTGATGCATGCCAGAAATAGTAGTGGCCCCAGAATATAACTCCGTGAAGCGCCATTTGCAGCAACCTAAATGCTTGATCGGGATTGTGCAGTTCTCACGGGAATCGTTCTCCCTTCCAGAAAAAGAGCAATCCAGCGAGGCAACACATTTGGTAATCCGTAGGTACCAAACTTTGCCAGCAACCAGTTGAAGCATTTCATCAATGACCTTGTTGAGGTCCACGAATATAATGCCAGTAAAATAACCACTGGACATGGCATCCGCTAGCAGCAAATTTGACGCGCAGGGTCCCTTTTGACGAAATCCGTGCTGAGCTGGAGACAAATAAATGCAACATTCTAAACGGACATGGATTTGTACCACTACCAAATGCCCCATCAGCTTGTTCACAATCTAGGCAAGACTCAAAAGGTGAGTCCGGGATGACACAATGAACAGTGAAGTTTGTATAGGTTATAGGTCGTGACTAATGCGACCCAGCTCAGACTGGATAAGGCGCCTGCTGCTATATTCTCCTCACGGCGTAACTGTCTGTCGAAACCGGAACATGAAAGTTCGATTCTCTAACGTTGAATTTTGTCGTTCATAATCCTTCCTTGGCGTGATATGTCTATCGTGAATGAAACGGATTTTTGATTCTTAATTACCGTAACCGGAATCCCAGATGATGTCTCCATTCCCTAATGGGTCCTACGATGACGCAAACCTCGCTTTACATTACCAAGTGATGTTTTTCATGGTTTTTGAAAGTTATGGACAAGAATACCACCGAGCGTCCACTCTTAGTTAGGGTGACTGCAATGGCAGAGTCCAAGACGTCCTTTTCGACGACGAAAGAGTATTATCGACTGTAACCATCACGAAATCCTCGGCTTCTATCTTAATTTATTAGAAAGAATTCCAAACCTCGGCCGAAAGGGAGAAATCATTGTTATTGATCATAGGATAAACCTCGCCAGAAAAGTTCCATATCCATTTCGAACAGTATGAAAAAACTCCCACCGCTGAAATTTCAAATTTGTGAGCGATGACATACTTCATGGAACTGAAATGGTCCGGATCTGATCTAATGAATCTGGGAATTTCATATTCCAGGAAACGTATTTATCTGACGCCGATCGCATTGAATGTAAAGTCATGCTTTTTAGCAGCTCCCAATGGTTTACCCAGGTTGCTGTCATGTTCGGTATTCCCACAGACATCTAGGCTATCAACATGGACGAAAGTTGCGTCTATTTTTCAGTTTGAATTACTTCATCGATCACTCGTTAGAAACATGCTAGTCCGTTAGTTACTGCGGAACTAGTAAAGACGTCTACATGCCTGAAAAGATCTTCTCCCTGTTCGGGTTCTGATGATGAGCGCTTTTCAAGTCCAGCGTGCTGAAAAAGAAATATTTCTCGATCTCGATCATAAATTCGATTCTGGGCATGAGGTAAACTTTCATATATATATGTATCGAATGATAGTTTGGCCATATCCGATAACCACCCACCTTTTTAGTGTTCATTCATCGTAACTAGGACCTGGGCCAGCCAAGAGAAAGTGGATGGTTCGATGATTTTGAATGACTCATCTGAAAGGAATGGCATCCAGCAATCAGCCTGAAGTTAGTAGCGGTTACCAGTCGTCAAGCCGCATGTTGATAGTATAGGTTTAGTGCCTCCAGAGTAACTTTGAATTCGTGGTCTGAGGTAATCGAAGGGATAGGGTTTGATTCGAGGATACTGTTGCTCTTTGTATTGTAGACTGACGGAGTAATGGCCCAAAGTGTGACTAATCGGATGAATGTTGCTCATTCTTATTTGGCTGCAAGACCTCTATTTTCCACGCGTACATCTCGACAACAGAAGTTGAGCTTCTGACATCAACGAGAGCCTTCAGTGAAACATTATTGACGACTACATCAGTAGACTCCAAATGCCTCAGTGTGGTCGGGGTGGCTGTCTCAGGTTCTGAGGTAGTTTCTCGTCCTGACCGCCTCTCGAGATGGCCCCAAACGACTGTGCATCCCAGATAGCTTATGTTGAGGAAATCCTGCTCATTGCTTTCTCGTGATGGGGTTTTCATTAAAATGAGAGGTTGAAAGCAACTGGCCAACACCCTCCACCGGGTTGACTAATTCTTCGTAATTAAGGTGGCTAAACCTTGGTTCTAAACCAACCACAGGCTGCGTACGAAGCTTGCATCGGCATGCTCGCCGGCGGCTGTGGCAAAGGGGTGCACTAGGCACCCGGGATATCTGGTCTCATCAGCTCCAAGTAGGCTACGAACTTCATGCTCCATCCTGCCGCTTTTCAGCTGTGGAAAGCTAATGACACCGACTTGTGGACCCTCGAGAAATCCGCCCGCTTTGACCAGGGCAATCTGGCATTATTGCTCCCTCAAATTGAAACACGGATTATCACGCGAACTTACGCTCTTCCACCACTGTGATATCATGTACCCAGTCATCACCACACTCGGAACCTATCACGCTTCTCTCCCCAGCTATTTTTGTCTGGCAACCACGACACCACCACAGGGAAGATGCCCGAATCTCGGCACCTTTATAATCAGATTCCTGACAGGACCGTCCCCTCTACGACCGCCGCAATAAATCGCACCGCAGTCCACTTTTCTTCAGTCCTGCAGGCGATTCAAACTGGCTAGCTTTAACGTACGCACGCTTATGCAAACCGGACAGTAAGCTAGCGTAGTTCGCATGTAAGAATCGACATCTGCTGACTTCTAGAGACGGCAATACAAGACGCAAGCTCTACGATCAGGCTTACGTCCCTATCTAATCCAAACGCCACTTTCCACTTGCAGCTATCAGCGGGCCTGAATGCTCCCGTAACCGGTCAGCGTGGTGTTGGAATTGCTCTTAGCAGCAGAGTTGAGGCGGCCATATGAGACTGGATTCCCGTTAATAGCTGACTTTACACAGTACGGATCCGAGGCTTCTGTGAAGCGACCACACATCGAGACTGTACACGCGGTCTCTTCGTTATTTACGCCTACGTCCCGACGGATTGCAGTCCGAACACAGTCAGAGATGAATTCTATCAGCAGCTTGACGGGCTCTTGAGGATAGCTCACCGAACAGATATCATGATCTCTAGGGACCTTAATGCGAGCGTCGGTAGCCTTAGGGAGAGCGAACGTCTCCTAGGCATCAAGTTTGGTCTCGATTCCCATCGCTCGGGCAATAAGGACAGACTTCTGCCACTGTGTTCTGAACACCAGCTTTTTCTAGGAAGCACAATCTTTTGCCACTCCAAACGACGCTTTTCCAACTAGTATCAAATCGATCGGTTTAAGGCTACTTATCCATGGCGCAGCAGCCTGATAGGTTGTTGCTCTTACTGGTCAACCTACCTTGACTCCGGTCATGCATTAGTCTGCGACACCATATACCCCACCAGTCCCCGTCCAAACATCAACAATCTGAACGACTCTTTAGTGCTAGAAGGTTATCAGAATGCTGAGCCAAACACTGAAATCTACCACTCAAAATGATATTGACGGACACCGGGAACACCTGAAAGAAACTCTACTGAAAGCTAGCTTGGCCAGCCATGGTACGCCCCACCACCTTCACGAGAGTCGAATTTGTCCGAAATCTGTCATTACATGCTAATCGTCGACAAATTCCCGCTGGTGCAAGGTAAAACGAAGAAAACCATGAATTCCGTCAACTCGCGCCTGAAGAGCGGCTTGCGTGCTGATCGTGAGACTTGGTGATCAGAACGCACCATCGATATGGAAGCAGTTTCCGCTTCTAGTGACTCCAGGAAGTTCTACCAGCGCGTTTGCGTTACGGGACCGCAAAAATTGGATGTCAGCGAAACGGTTCACGAAGCTGATTGAATACCAATAACCAGCTTGCCACTTTTACTTCATCTAGTACCTCTACACATTCTCTGTCGTCAGTGAACAAAAACTTGCCTAGAAAAAGACTACCAATGGTTGTCGAAACGTTGGCGAGTTACAAGCATCTACCACCAACACTATCATTAATATTACACCATTCACAATAAAAAACCAATACATAGCGCATCAATTTTTTCACAAACTCCTTACATAATTCGGTCCTGATATTTACTGATTTAAACCACTTGGAAACGAAAGCCACCATATGTACCATACACTTTGTCTTATCCAAGTGCAAAGTGTTTTTCCAAGACTGAGAGGGAGATCCTCCTGCACGCACTCTTTGTGGAGAACGTTTGGAAATAGTCAACAGTGTTGTACACTTCGGAATTTGCATTTCTGCTGAGGAGAATGTCGACGACAAGGTCTCGAAACGCATCTCTAAGGCCCGCTTAGCTTTTGCCAATCTCAGGCACATATGGCGCCNTTCTGGTTGGTTCCCAATAGATGAGAATTGTTGTTGGTTGGAGACGTTGAGAGGCAGCTCAGAACCGAATTCAGTGGCGCGAATGCTGTATGGCCTGTCCGTACCCCTTAAAAAAACAAGAAAATCGCAAAATGCGCTCGGTGAAAACAACGTAAATGCAAATGGTTAGCGGTTACTATATTTTCTTTTATCTATTATGTGTAAAGTTCTATCGACATGTTGCATTGGCACCATGCTTATTTTTAAGCTGGTGTAAATTAAGTATATCTACACCGCTTCTTGTGATAAACTCGAGTGAAACACCACCTCAAGCAAGCGCTCGCCTTCGGCCGTTCACATGCGATGACTGGGAAGGTGAAATGTATTTATCTGGTACATCCGATAGTGGGAGGCAGAATTACATAAGCGCAGGATCGAGCGAGTCCAATGAAGCTGCAAGATCAAGACAGACAGTGATCATGGGCATACGCAAGATGTGCCCGTGTTATAACAGCTGCCGTTTAGACAAGACATGATCGATAGAACCCCCATCTGATCGATAATCCGCCTGGTTCGCACAGGTAGACTCTTCACGAGAGTCAGATAAGTAACGGGAGATGAAGATTGCAGACAGTTTAGATTCAATACTCACCAAACGAATAGACTTATGGTTTTCACAGCAGGGCCTTTCTCGTAAACTGATATCACCACTAACGTCGGTCGTCGGAAGTGCAGTCTAGTCGCAGATCGATTATTAGAATTTCCGTTAAAACTACTGTTCAATTTTCCCCACTATCTATGAGAAGTGAGAGCAAGAGCTGGTCTAGTCCAGGAGCCTTGTGCTTTTTCGGAAAGAGTATCTCCTTGACTACCTCCATTTCTCACGGAGGACTGTTTTCGACTCGCATTGGTTCATCTGCAGGTAGGATTGTGAAGTTCACTGTTCAAGTAGGCCAACTGAACTGCTCCCGAAAATGTTCTGTTCAACGTTCTAGGTGACGTTCCTGAGAATGAGTCAGGGAGCCGATGAATTCATTAACCCCCCGATTTACATTGGATTTTCGTGGGCCAGCATTCCTAACCAGACAATAAGCGTTGTGATTATTGTCAATAGTCACAGCCTTCACTATTCCCCTATTCACCATTGCCCCCAATCCTTCCCTGATCCTCAATCAACTGACATTCTAATGAGCAATGTGTGGAATTGTACGTAGAGTCCTGAGGGACTGATCCGTGAGCATTTAGCAGGGCAAGTGAGGTCGACGACATTTATCATTTTTGACGCTCCGATGGTCTGGGGTCCTGCGAAACCTCAGGTACATGGCATCTTAAAACTGCTCCCAATGTTCAGTCACAACCTGAACATCTGGTTATGAGGAAGTGCCAACTAGAACTCAAGCCGATCAATATCGTCTAGGAGTTGTTGTTCAGGAAGGATGGCTTTCGGATTGGTGTGAATAAGCTCATACAAAAACGGGCATAAGCCAAGACGCAAGCTCAGACCACAGATATGAACCAAAATGATGGATAACCTATGACTGATCCACACCATTGATGACCAACGGAAATTTCGTCAATCTGAGTACAATGCTGTGGAGTCAAAGAATGGCACCAGCTAAGCCGTTTTGGCCTTTTAAAAAGTTCGGCAAAAATAAGCAGTTTATCAGTTCAGATTGGACAACCTTGCAGCAAACTGCTCTGGTTGTGGTTGATATCTCATAGTATCAGCAATTTACTGTCATCCGTCTCGTTACCAAACCTGACCTAGTGGCAAAATACGTGGTTCTATGGCGTTCCAGAGTTTAGGGTCGTTCCCTCCCCTCCGTGTAGTGACCTAAGGTGAACATGGGGAAAGTCCTTTCCATTGTACTCATGTTTGAAGCGCGCCGTTGATCAAACAGAAAAAAGATCGTTTGCAAAAAGGTAAGGTGAAAAACTATAAAGCAGAAGAAAGGTTTCAAATGCGAGAACGCCACCGACTGCGACACTGAGTCATGCCACTCACTGTCTCCGACCTTTGCTTCGAGCGATCACGTGGATCCCAATCCGGTAAACTAATTGTACCCGCACCAGCTAATCCAGTGAATAAAACTTTCGTACTTTTCACCCATGACATCGATCGGCCACCCCGAACCACCATACAACCAATACCTGCTTCGAAAAACGGCGCGCAACGAGGCAAGCGTTCTGTGGGTATGCGCAAAGCATGTCCCAACCACATCAACCCATTCTGATTCAATACCTGTTCTGAGGACCGAACCTCCCTGGCACACCCTTCAGTGAGGGGCATCAGCAAAGAATTCCAAGTCCACTTGATCGAACGCTACTTTCAAATCAAGAAGGACAGAAATTGTGCGTCTACGGAAAAAGTGCCTATGTTCTAAGATCTGTCGCAAAGTGAAAATTTGGTCAATACAACCCCGACCGGGAGGCAAACTGGATTAATTCCTACGAATACACCTTCCGCAAGTATCAAATAGTCGTCGGAGGATAAAACCGAAGAGCAGTTATGTATCATCCTGACTTGACTGGCCATTTCTGTTCTCAGCGAAAGAATGAAGCGCCGAGAGAAGAACTGTAGGTGATCAACAAGTGCTTGGAAGAAGTAAATGGTAAATAAAGAACGGCTTAAAAACCGGGTATTTGAAGCCACCAGCTAACCACAGTTGGAAGCGTCAAAAAGTCTAAATAACGAAATTAGCAGCCTCTCGCTCTATTAGGGTCAATCACAGGCAAAGTCTGCAAGACTGAGACCACAAAGAAGAGAAATGACTTTAGAAAACCCTCCCGATGTATCGGAAACGGTTCCAAAAGGCGCTAAAGGTCCCAGCTAATCCTATTTGATGCAACAGGCAAACTAGTTCGTGAATAGAGTAGGGGAATAAACATAATGAGTTTCTTAACCGAGTATGAAACTACAGTTTCGGTTTCAGTCACGCAAAGTTAACTTTTGTAAGATTTTTGTTTTAGACGCGTGAAATCAACAATGTGGCGGGTTCGCATCCATCCATGACCGGTAACCCCCTGATCTGCAGGAATCCCTTCGTCGGAAATGCAGTTTCCTATGATATTATTGATATATATATATGCATATATATTTATATATATACGAGCTCCCAAGATTAAAAGATTTTTCGCCTGCAACCCTTAGTCATTTGTCAGCCAAAAGAATTCCTGCACCCGATCACACCAAGAAGCTGCAATTTTCACGCAATTAGAATCCAATCAATATTAGCACATTTCTGCAGGTCCTAGCGGCCAACTGTAGCTTGGTTCATCGACCACTGCCACGCATTTGATACAGTTAGTTGCAAGAGTCCATGGGAATCACTACAGTATCTTCCATCGTATAATAGCCTAGCCCCGAAGTTCAAAAACCTTGCACCATGGATCAGGAGCGGTGAAAAATATGACTGCATGTTTGCTGTCCCCCCCAAAAACCCCACGGACCTAATATCGACTGCCGCAGGATTGGAAGATATTTTCTTCGCACTTCAGGAAAAAAAGCAGCTCAAGCTGTGGGTCAACGTGGTGTAGGAATAGTCTTGAGTGAGAAGGCTGAAGCAGCCCTTTTAGACTGGATCCCAGTCAACAGTCGCTTGTGTGCCATGAGACTGCAGGGATCAGTTGGCGTCCGAAAGGATAGTAGTGTTAATCGTAGTTTATTTGTTATCTCGGCATATGCTCCCACAGACTGCAGCACTGATATGGAGAAAGACGAATTTTACGATAACCTCGTCACTCTCGTTCGGAAGAGCAAACGCTCTGACATGGCAGTGGTAGCAGGTGACTTTAATGCACAAGTTGGAAAACTGAGTGCATCGGAGTCCTGTTTAGGCGGGCGATGCGTCTTGCCTGCACAGCGAACAGACAACGGAGAAAGACTTCTCCAATTCTGTGCAGATAATCATTTATTCCTACCTAGTACGAATTTCCGACACAGTTCGCGTCGCACAGAGACATGGCGTTCTAACTCGACAGGTACTCCGAGTCAGTTTGACCATATCGCAGTTAGCTACCGTTGGCGCGGTTCTGTCCAGAACTGTCGATCATACTGGACCGCGTACGTCGAATCGGACTATGCGTTATTTTTAATGCGATTTTTGCTGCAGCTGAATGGCCATCGACGCAGGCCACAAATCCGATTGGCTGTCGAACGTTTATCTGATTCGGCTGTTCGCAACAGCTACGAACAGAAACTGTCCGAGGAACTAAGAACTGCGACCAGTGGCAATGTAGACGATCAGTGGGATCAAATTAAGCAGCCGATGCATTTGACAGCGAATTTCACCTGCGGTCCCAGACCTAGTATTCATCAAAAACACTGGATCTCTCAAGAGCCGCTAATTCTAATGGAGCGAAAACGCGAGCTGCCTAACTGCAAGGAATTGAATAAGATGCGTCGGCAGTTGCAGCGTCAGTTGACCATAAGCCTTAGGAATGACCGCGAAAACTGGTGTGTTAAGGTAGCCGAAGAGATGGAAGTGGCGTCCGCTTCAGGTAACAGTCAAAGACTGTTTAAGCTTATACGCGACAGCGGTGGGCGGCGAACTTCGGTTAGTGAAGTCGTGTGCGATAAGAATGGAGAGCTCATCCATGGTAGACAGGAAAGACTGGACCGTTGGGCAGAACATTTCAGAGATCAGTTTAACTGGCCATACGCTATCGTATCTAGTCCGACGTCTGGAGCTGTGAATCCTTGGGAGGTGTCACTTGATCCCCCAACGGAAGTGGAAGTGGAGTCGAATATTCGGCTTCTGAAGAGGGAAGAAGCTGCCGGTCCCGACGAACTTCCCCCAGTTCTTTTCAAATTGGGTGGAGAAGTGCTGAGGAAATCACTTACCTCCTTGCTTCATGATATTTGGAACGAGGAGCGTATCCCGCTATCGTGGGGTGAGTCACTGATTATACCCATCTTCAAGAAGGGTACACGGAGTGACTGCAGCAATCATCGTGGGATTAGTTTAATTCCGATAGTTACTAAGGTGCTAGCTTTGATAATGCTGCGCCGTTTGACACCGATTCGCGAGAGTAATATTCGCCATGTGGAGGCCAACAGATGACGTGGCAACGTGGGATGAGAAAATGTACAGCGAAGTTAGGTAAAGTAGGTGTCTCACGCCTTCGTGGTTGGGGTCCGAAAGACTTGTCGACTTGCTGCCTGGAGACACTGAAGGATATGGCAGTGAACCGTGAACAGTGGCGATCGTGCTGTCATTTTCTGTCGAATCAGAATGATTGAAAACGTGCGTTTGTACAGTTAGACTGTGTTCCGTGTGTTGGCTGCAGTAGCATCTTATCTTTTACCGCCTGTGTAGGTCTACTCGCTGTTCCCCTTGGATATTCACTCTTGTTATAGAAACGTGTAACTCTGGGGAAATGCAGCGGTCAGTGAGGCTTGCCTTGCTGTTTAACGCTGAACGATGATGATGAGGAGGAGGAGGAGGAGGATTGGAAGTGCATGATGGATTATCTTCAGAATTTATAGTAAGTGTCGGAGCAAGGCAGGGGTATCAACGTTCTTTGGGTGCTATGTAAGTATGAAGCCACTTGGTTGATGAATCATGTAATGAGTAGTTATCCTGATTTCCACCCGAGCTAAACAGTTTGCAACTCGGATCTGGAATTCACGGATAACATTTCTGTGCTCCGTGATTTTCCCAAACATTTTAACCAATCCTCCACCGAAACAATCTCTATGAGACAGTCATCAGTTGCTAAGTCAACATGGAACAAGCTGCTCAGTACTTGCTCACGCATCACTAGTAAATGGAAAGCGTACCATCCTATAAGTACTTGAAATCGGCTAAGTTGCCAAACGAACAAACAAAAAGTAACAATGCAAATTAAAAAACAACGGAGTCTATCTCTGTATCTACGAATAATGCTCAGCCTTGGAACTAAGGCATGTCCTTGGCGTCGTGTTTCGTGGCCACCTACTGCTGTAAAACTTGGCCACCGCAAGGTAACTATAAATGGAGGCCGAAAGTATTCAAACTATGCCGAATTTCACCAGTGAGCTGGAAAGAAAGAATTGCGAGTGGTAACTCAATGCAGCGGTGCTGCGACACTGAAAAGCTTCCCATCTTCCACCAATGCCATCGACTGCTGCGGCCTGACCAAATTGAAACGTCCTGACATGAGGTCGTTTCAACGAACGACTGATTCCGAACTTGTTCGAGATGGCGCCGCCACCGGCTTACCCGGCTTTGATACCCGGCTTAAAACGTTAATCGAGAAAGAACTGCAGCACCGGTGCATGGCTGACCCTCGGTTCCCACTTTGGGAAACAGTACTGGGTACCGATCTGCAATGATTCCATATCTGCTTGTGTCTGGCATTGATTTGCGATACTCATAAAGCAACAGAATAATCATTTAATAAGATAATCGCGAACGACTCTGGATGAATATCAAACAAAAACTTTGCTTGACGAAAATGACAGAATGACCCGGTATAGTTAGGGATTCCAAAAACCCCGATGTACATACTGGACAACAAAAATGTACCCATCTCGGTCAGGCAAGGCTTTCGGAGCTACTTCGTCCTTTCCCACGCGTGCAAAAAGTACTAATCAGAAAGAAAACATTTTGAGATCTTGCATCATCTTACCGAAGGATAGCTTTCCCTAACCGACGAAGAAGTTCCGAGGAATCACCGTGTCATTTGTAAATGGACTTATCATTTATTCAGGCTGTTAGTGATTCAAATGAGATTGTGGTGAGCGGCCATCGCAATCTGAAATTTATGGACAGGTTTCAATCAAACTGCAAGCTACTTGTTCATTAGTGTCTCTCTAACACAAAGCGCTGTGAATTCCGTCAGTCTTTGGTGTAAACAATATATCAACATGCTCACCCGAAATTCGTCGACTTAAACCTCTTGGTGCATTTTCCAATTTCTCACCACAGAGAAAATCACGAAAACAGACCAACTTTTAACCGAACTACTAAACGTACTTCATTTTCTCGACGATCACGTTTTCCGGATCGCCCCAACTGCCGGCGAGTGATTTGGCGCATTGCTTCCTGAGCCTTGTTATTACGCAATCAGTGACTCGATCAGCAACCCTTTGGGATAGCTGTGGAATGAAATCTGGACAGGGGACTTCCTCCAAAGTTTCTTCATCCGAGTGGGCAAAAAACATGGATCTGGTATGTATAATTGAAAGTGAAACATGTATGATGAATTTATGGTCAACTCGTAGGGAAAAAGTGGCCGAGTAGTGCGACCACGAACATCGAATATGCATATATATATATATATATATATATATATATATATATCCAGATGCATGCATATATACAGTACAGTGGCTTGAACTCAAGCATGATGTTGTTGTATCAGCGACGAAAAGCAATTGCAAAGAACCTACAAGAAACAACTTTTAGTAGTAGGAGATTGAATTTTTCATGAAATAATTCACCATGTGATATCATCACTCAACTCACCATAAAGAAACCATGGAAGCACTGTACAGCTGTTTTATCCTTGTTCGTCCCGGGTTCGCATCCCAGTTCGGACGCGGTGCATATGCACTGCTCATCATTGCTAACAACCATCAAACAGCTGTACACTGCTTCCATCGTTTCTTAATGATCACTTGAGCGATCATATCACATGGTGAATGAAGTATTTGATGAAAACATTCAATCTCCTACTACTAACATGTACCAAGTAATCAAGCTGTGTCAGTCATATCCAAAGCGTTCGTCGTACTTAGGCTACGTGCACACGAGTCATCTATCAATGGGGTTCAATCGCCGTCAACTAGCGGCCCGTGGCCGTGCAAATCAGTGACGGATATGTGCAAGATCATGATGTGGTGAAGTTGAACAAACCGTTCAATGCCTGCCCGGTAGCGTAATGGCTAAGGCGTTCGACTCAGAATCGTTCGTC
>LUCM01004775.1:0-17686 GCA_008360955.1 Fasciolopsis buskii | reverse complement strand
AGAGTGTTGTTTAGCGCAACGGTTTTGATGGGTGACGATGACCAAGTGCTGGCCATCCAACCTGAAATCCACCGTTTGAGGATGAACGCGGGAGGAGTAATTCGCCAATCTAGCTGCACCCTTACACCGCTGCAGCCGAGCTGCCTGCCCGATGTGCGCCGGCTAAAGCAATGGATATGGCTGCGGCCCACATTGTTGTGCTAACGACGGTATTCTGGACTCTTGGAGGAATTAATGCGATTATGGTGTATTTTGCCGAAGGTTTTCGTCGTTTTTCCAGAAACGGGTACTCGCAGGTTAGACGAAAACGAGATTGCCGGAGACTGAATTAATTTCGTTTATTCCATCACTAATGTACGGCCTCCAGGAGGGAATAAACCTTTTGCGGTCTTGCCCAGCTTCCAGAAGTGGATTGAGAAGCAATCAATCTTAGAAGTGGCTCAGATAATGACGCTACTAGAAGGAATAGTGCAATCCAAAATATAGTTTCGGTGTCTGATTAGGCGAGCCATCCGAGGTTTTTAATTTTCAGCGTGTATACATAGATGGACAGGCTAATCTATTGTTTGGATCGTCTATGATAGGGACAAAAGAAAATGAACCAATGTTATTTGGGAGGGATAGCAAACAACTGTTTTAGATATTAGTACCGAGCGAGCTAGAAAATGATTGACACACTATAATGCATCACAGCGTAGAAATCATGAACTATATTCCACTCAAGGAGGCTATGCCCTTCAAACACAAGAAACGATCGGGACCAGCAAGTACGGTAAATGGAAACGGCAACTAAAGGAAGAACAGAAACCACGTAGGACTCTATCTTAACGGAGATACTATTTGGTTCGAAGCGTCTAAAATGGAAACAGAAATATTAACGACTAGTGAGAAAGAAAGAATCTTAAATGTTCACCTAGTTTCGTCTTGAGGGAACCATTTGGGTTAGTCAGGGATAAAGGTGATTTCAACGAGCCAGAGTCATTTATCTGAGGAGAAGCGATGACTAAATTTAAGAACTGAGGATGATAGTGAGTGTTTATATTCAAAGACGATGACCAAGTAGGGTTGCCACGCCGTTTTAGCACGGTTTAAGAATTAATTAGGTCAGTGGATGGGAGAGATTTGTGAGTGAGCAACTCTATACGCAGTTGGAAAGATTATGGCTATGAAGCCACTGAGCGGTGGATATCGATTTTACAAGCAGAAGAAACGGTGAGGTGCATCCAAGATGGAATTGTATGTAACTAAGTGACATTTTCTAGTGTCGGGGCTCAGTTCGAAGTTGGAAGTGGAAAAGACGAGGTGGTTTGCCATATGATTTTCTTTTTTTATGGAAATGACCAAAAGGATATCAAAATAGAACAATTACAATGGTGAACATCTAGGAAGCATGAATTCCAAACTGTCTAAAATGGAGGTGGAGATATCGATGGGGAATGAGAAACAAAGAAATCGAGATGTTGCCGTAGTTTTGGTCTTCCATGTGGTGAAATGAGTAATGTGATATACTTATTTTTCTGCAGTAAACGAAACCTTCACATCAATCCATTTTTTAGAAGCCCAATCCAGTTTCTTACACCTGATCCTCAGGTTAGTATGGGTTATATAGATTAATGAGAAAGGGTACAGTGACTACTCTGCGCGCTTTGCTTTTAAATGCACTAGATGATGGTGATAAAATGCGCAAATTTTGGGGAAGTTCAACCCACAATGACGAATGTTAAATAATAAAGAAGATGGTTCTGATGGATGTCTCCGGAACTGAAAGAGCAACGATGGAATCCGCATCTCGGAGAAAGTGTGGGAGTTCGCTTCTAAAACGAGGTGTGGAGACGCATCTGTCCCCTGTAATAATATCGCCAAAGAGTGCCAGATTTGCTCTTACACGTTGGAACCACAAGGGACCTAATTTCAGGGACTCACGGCGTTCCATATAGTTTAGCCTTACAGAGTAGCCAATCAACTGCCTGGTGAATGCACGGTTGACGTTTAAGATTGCCAATCTATTGCACTGTCTCATGTTAGAACAGACTAGAGGGCAATACTCCAGAGTGGTCCTGACGTGGGTTCTTAAAAGTGCAGTTTGCTTTCTTTAAACTTCAGTTTGGTGTAACAGCCCTACTAATCTACTAGCTTTCGCTAGTGGCGTGAGATCATGCTACGAGAACTTTAAGGTGCAAGAATAACTCAGGCCCAGATCGCGGAATTTACAGCCGACGGGGATGATTTGCTTGCCATGTTTGAGTTCTCTTGGGAGCATAATGCATATATTCTTCTTTGATGCTGCCTTCTTCAGCGGAGAATTTCATCATCCACTCGTTCGCCCAGAAACTGAGTCACGCTTTGTCTTGCGATATGTCACTTATGGTGGATTCTAAAGCTTCAGGGCAAAAGGCATGAACAATTTCGATCTCCCCAGTGAAGAGAAATGGGAGCCGTTTTGAATAACATCGATGACATAGTAAACGTACAACAGAAAGTGCAGGGGGCCAAGAAGGCTGCTTTGAACAACACCGCTGGACACTTATCTGGGTTTATATCTGAAGCCATTGACCTGAACTACCTGGTTTCTAGATGATAAAAAAGATGAAAACCACGACAGGATTGGATGGGAAATACTGCATCGTGCCATCTTATTTGGCAACCTAGAGTGGGACACTCAATCAAAAGCCTTCGTCATGTCTAAAAAATTACTACAACGGACCTCCCAGTACTCAGGACCCTAGTGATAGCGTTCGAACAGTCAGTTATGTAAGTAGTGCAGGATTTCTTACGAAGGAAGCCATGCTGTCCAATGTTAATAAGTTCATGTTTTTGAAGATAGGCTTTAAGACTATTCTTAATCAGAAGTTCCATGATCCTGGATGCTATAGGTGTGTGGTTTATTGGGGGGAGTTTTTAGGGTCACGGCGTATGCCTCTTTCTGCGAACGGATACAATAACAGAGGTCATTCACTGTGACGGAAAGATGCAGAATTGAATGAGAAAGTTGAAAATGTTCGCGAACATGATTGGGATATCGCACTCAACAGGTGAAAAGGCGACTGGAAGTGGTTAATTAGGTTAGGAGTGACAACCAATTTTGGCTTTTACCAACAGCTGGGCTACGTTCTTCGGAAGGAATGCGACTGTTGGGCAAGACTCTGTGGTTAAGCGAGGTTGGCATGGAGTAAGGGGATTGCTGTCGTTTATCAGAGCAGAGGCAACGAATTCACCGAAAAGTTTTGCAACCTCCTGTGTATTGTTCGCTTAAATCTTTTTTTGGATGATATATGAGACTTAGGCGGCTGAGGACTTAGAACGAGTAGTACTGCGTTTAAGGATCTTTGCCGGTGTTGCGTTTTGGTTCGACTGGTCTAGAGCTTGCAGCTCTTGCTGTTTGCTTCTGTGGTCCATTAATGTTTCCAGAGTCTTGGTTAGTCGATTTATTTGCGGAAACAGGGAAAAAATCTCTGCCATTGGAGAAGGCCCGCTGGCGATTAATGAGGTTACAGTTTCTTCGGTTACAATGAGTTCTTTTAGGTGGCATGCTCACCCAAGTGGCATTGTGTCCATGGTTTCTGTCCGGTGGGAATCCGAAACCAGCTGGGCACAGAGAGGTATATTTATGTTAGGACAAATTATATAGTCCTTCACGGAACTTTAGGATGAGTAAATTAATGCCCGTTTTTGTGCGTCCACTCTAGTGGAGGCGGCAATAAACATGGCTAATTTGTTTTACTGCAGTCCGAATTTCCGGGGCGCGGATGTGTCGTCTTTCTTTTGTGTTACTTTGAACTTCGGGCAGTGTCCTTTGTGCCGCTTGGTGTGCGCACAACAGTTGGTCATCAGCGTTATTGATGGGTATTTTGGTGTTGTTATGTGCTCACAGAAGAGGTGCATTTTGTTATGGCATACTGTTCTCTTAAATATGATACACAATAATGCATCCATATGTAGTATTTGTATATATGTATGTATATGACTGTCGACGTTTAACTGTGGAAACGTTGCAGATGGTTTGAATTAAATTTCGCACAGTTGCAAGCTTTAAAATTATAGATAGTAGTGAATGGCTTTTTGTGGAATATTGTAGTATGTCACCAAACGACTTCAATATGCATGCATGTGTTTATGTCAATTCTTGTTATTATTGATTTTTGCAATATGACAGCCGCACACTCCTTATTACAGACCAAATATACACCACATCATGGCTGATATGAATAAATGGAAAAGGTATCGCCTAAGGATGCAGCGTTTGAATGTTAAACAATGTTTTATTTGTGGCCAGGCAACAATGGGGGCACGGGATTCGTTGCACGCAGTTGAATAATCGAAGCAAGGGAAATTTAACTCATATTTCACCCCTAGGAGCTTCGACTTATAGTGCCTTTGGAGAGTGTCGTGAAATGCCACGTTTAAATGCAACGGTTAGGGAATCGCCACCACCGTCACTTTGGCAGTAATTACCCAGCAGTCCCTTCTTTTTCAAATCTGAATCTGCCGTCTCGTGTAAGTGAATGTGAACATTTTCGCAGTGAACTCAGCTCCAAATTGCAGTTGCCTGAAGTATTGACCCGTCAAGATAGTAGGTAGACGTTCATGCGTAATTAAACACTTTTACTGGTCGCATTTGGATACGGTCAGTGTTCATCATCTTCAGATAGTTACGATGGTTCACTGATGGAGTCTCTTTGGAAGGCCTTTTTACATTTTCATTCATAGGGTGTACGACGACAGCGCACTTCGTAAGCGTTAAGTGAGGCGGTCGCTGCTGGGTGCTGGACACCAAGTGCGAGGATTGACGACTGCGGTAACCCGATGACTCGCTTTCGCTGAAGCCCAAACCCCTTTATCTCTAAGAGATTGCTGTTGTGGTGCACAGTGCACAACAACGCAACTGTTCCTCCCAGGCTGGCCTACGCAGTCATCATATTTAATGACGATATCTGTTTTAAATTTTACCGTGATCCTACCGGCTTTTTCATTCATCCCATGCAGTCGACACGTTCATGTGTTCTTTGTTGATAGTTTAGGGCAAGACACTGTAACTGTTCCTCCAACTGATGTAACGTTTAAATGTTTTATTATGTATCTCAAAGTATGTCAGTCGTTATTCCTTTATTGCACAGTTTTGCAAAGAAATGACAATCTTTCTCCATTAATCGCAACGGTGTATCATCTAGCGGTTGAACGCGAAGAATTTTAGATGTACATAGTTGTTACGTTTTTCGTAGACGGTTCTGTTTCCTTGGTTCACAGCAATTGTCTCGTGGACAGCGAAAGAGTGAAGTAGCCACTTGCAACGAAATCTGCTCACTATCGACGCTTGCTATTGCATGGAGATGAGCTGCCCAGCTACACGCCCATTTATGACTTCACAAAAGTATACCACAGTGGCATGTTTCATTCACTAGTTATGATTTTTTAGATAACCCTCAAGATGCCATTATGTGTGAGAGGAGGTTCGTCGCTTAATCCGGGCGGTAATCGGGTGAAACTTTCTCTGCGCTACTCAACAAGGAAGAGTTAGGTACATTTTCTTAACCTTAGTGATTTAGGTTTCCCATTCAAATGTCGTTAGACACCAGTTTTGAGGAACCTGCAGTCTCTCGAAGAAATGGCCGCTAGTCTCCAGTGCCATACCTTATAATAGCTGCCGAAGAGCCGCTGTCGGGTGCACCTCAGCCTTATAAGACGAATCCACCCTTGATATCAAGTGAGTGATAAAGCACTGGTTCACCGACGGTAGCGATCGCGGTTACGGTCGAAGAGAAACAAGATAAAAAGTAAGACGCTCACAAATTTGACTAACTTTTGATCACCCTAACTGTCAGCGGAATATTGTTGCAAAAGTACCTCATATAAATTAAAATGCCACCAAACCCCTAAATACAACATTTCTTTTTATTTCTTTTTTTCTTGCAGAAAACGCCGCCAATCAAACCAAAACCCCTGTATAAAGAATAGATCGTAACGTCAAATCTTTTTTAAATAGTTATTTTTATAACACAGTTTATATCTTTGAATTTGGTTCTTTTATGCGCGTAGTGTCTGCTGATTCCCTCGTGGCATCACAAACGACTTGGGGTCTGGTCGTGCTCTTTTATGCGTAATGAGTACTTACCGAACTGGTGCGCCAATGTTAGAAACTGCATTTGGAGTATAAGGAGCCTGGATAGTAGTTATAAGTTATAAAACAGCAGTGCGCTATGGAGTACCTGATAATTTAGATAATTGCAAACGGTAAAAGGGCAAAAAGTGGAAAACGATACTAGAGTGTAGATTTTAATGTGCCCATCTCGAATACATCCAACATCACACCGGGGCAGGTAGCATTTTTGGACATTTTCCGTATGTAGTGTCCGAATTCAGCGTACTTTATTGAACCTTTACCGGAATTTTTCCTGAATGACACCGGATCCAGCATACTACTTGGGTAGAGTGTGAGATGGAATAATGGCATCAAGGCACTCGTGCAGGAATAACTGATCGGCGGCCGCTTGCACTTCTCGCGTTAAAGAAATGAGTCCCAGTTCGAATAACAAACTAGAATAGGTAGGCGATTCCAGTCAGCTTTGAAATATGGACTGGGTTTATGTGAGGGATATCTATTGAGAAAGGGGCAATATAACTGTACAACCATTAGGCATTGATCATATCCAGGTAAACTAGCTTCATTGGACGTTTGAGCTTAGGGTGAGCCTATTGTAAATATGAAATCAAGAAAATTTCTCTTCCTTGCTGGGTCATTTACGTGTTGGGTACGGCCGCCAAGATGAATGCTTTCAGGGAAAAGTAGTAGGTAATTTGGAGCGCAAAGCGTGGATCAACATACGCCAGGTGCATTGGGACCTGGTACGTCAAAAGAGACACTCATTAGTTGTTTTATCATCAAAAAATCGTTTTGGCAAGAACCGGGAAGGCAGCAGACGTATACAGCAAGAAAGCTTTCATCGATCATCTCCGCTCTAACCCAAATAGCATCTTGGAGGGTGTTTAGCATGGTATCCTGGCACAACGTTGCTGGCATAGATTCTCTGACGTAGACAAGGAAGCCACCTTCATGCTGGATTTCACGGATTTTTGTGAAGGAGTTGCAGCCGGGATTTATTATGGCGTTTTTCGGAGCGTGATTGTTGAGCCACGTCTCAGTTATAAGTACGAAATCAACATTTACCGAGAGTGTGAAAGAACGGATACCTTCAATGTTTCTTACCATCTACCGTGCACTTAATAGCGGTAGTCCGGACCTCTTCTTTGAAGTTCAATACTTCAGCGTTCATTCTGCTACAAACCAATTTCAAGGTGCCGACAACCACCCATACCTCCGTTGCGGCAGATATCTTACGATGGGAATCCCCTCGGATTGGTGGGTATGCAGGACAGAATTGTCCGCCATTTTCTGGACAAAACTATGGAACAAACTAGCCGGTTCGTCGGAGTCGTGCCCCGGTTTATCAAAAGTGTATTCCAAGCGGGCAGAGATGGCCGATTTTCCAATTTGCCCAGTTTGCTAAAACGAACAGCACTAGGCTAGACGAAGTTTACGAAGATGGACTGCAGTTCTAGTCTGCGACCGAAGCCAGCGCCGCGCACCAACATAAGCTACAAAAACTTAAATCAATTTCAGTCGCCTTCTATTCAAGATTACTGCATTTAGCTGCTTTATAGTTCATGCCTATTAATCATAGGTGCCTAGACATTACAGTGTGTGTGTCCGTGATCTATTGATTTAATCATGACACTCAAGAAGCTTGCAGATAGAGAACGTAAACGTGACCCAAAACTCTCACCATACATGCTATTTTTAGATCAATGGTCTTGCAATATCCGCTGTTGAGTGAAATCGTTTCGTGGCTGACCACGCCCTCCCCTATTATTCACCTTTACTCTCCCCCAATCCATCCTAGCCACCCATACTTTTCTCCGCTCCGGTTTGTTACTTCTCGTCTCGAACGTACTGCATGATCTGCAAACAAACTGCCAGTCCACCTCTAACACCAATATAGCCGTAACAACAAACACGTATGACGCATAGACTTAGCTTTGAGGACTCGGCGTTTCTGCTCATTTCACTAAGCATCAATTCCATAAAACTCTCATCGTTAACCCATGGCTGCAGACTCACACGCCTAGATAATCCCAGAGCCACCNTGCGGAAACCCAAATGGCTGCAACAGGTTTGTTTCAGCATCTCCGAACGTGAAGAAAAGAGATCACCCCAGCAGTTGCGAAAAAATAACACGAAAAATTAGGGTCAGGCGAAGGAACTATGAATAGTACCTATATGGGCTCAACTGTTCCTCTTTTTGAAAAAAAGGTCTCTGCTGGATCAGGCTGAGCCCAGCAACCGAAGCATATTCGGGCTGCAAAGAAATGGGCCATCTTCTTCAATGGATATGTATGCCATCAGCCCAGACCTGACCCTGCGAAAGGGGAAAGCTCACTCCGCCCTTGTTCGGTAGATAAGCGTTCGGCTGCTATGTTCGACGGTCTGGGGACGTAGCGTATCGGACTGTCCACTTATGCTTCACCACCCACCCCTCTGTTTTTCAACATGCCCCTGTTCCCCAACCGCACACCTGGTACGTATGCTGACATCTACAACAACTGCCGTCGTTCTTCTTTCTTAATTATTTATGCAAGCCTGCTGAAACTACTATCTGGTACAAGTTGCTATCGTCCTGTTCAAACACAACTTACCGATCCCAATATTATTATGCTTCTTCCTTCTCTTCTTCCGAATTTCTCATGGCATTTCCTGTCCTAGCATCCAGCCCATACTGCCATCCGCGACCCATTCAGTTATGCCCTTTCCTGGCAATTGGAAGTGGTAAACATCGGCGGTAGATTACATGATCAGTTATAATTGACTCCCTTTAGCATGTACACCAGGCGAGTTACAAAACAGAACAAAACGTGACTTTATCCCCTAACCATTGCGCTGGCCGTCCTATCAGACCACTGTAATCTGCATCTGCGAAGATTTTGGAAGTTGGAAGAGGAACGCGTTACTAATAAACACCATGCAGCCTAGGACTGGTTGTGCCCTATACCCAATAAGGAGACAACAGACGGCGTTTGTCGCACACGACCCATCAGCGGAAATCTACGTCCTGCGCATTTCGGGACAGTCGTCTGATCTGTGTGATCTTTGTAAGAAACTGACTGTCATTGTTTTTTCCATTTTCGTTAACCCACCTCAACACCATCTGGAAGAAATTCCAGACTGCCCTGTCTCTCCCGCTCTTCTCCAGGCTCGCCATTGACCACAGATGCAACGCATCCCCTCACCGACAGCTCCACTCCATCCTTTGCTTTGATTGCCTATTGCCTGTTATCTGAACCTGAGGCTGCAGTACCTGGCCGCGTCACCCTAAGACAAACAAATCAACGCCAATGACAGCCCCGGGTGCCTCATCTCAGCTGAACCATCACGATTGGCCAAACGGTTAATAACACTGCTGAAATGCTGCGCATTCCCCGAACCTCCAGACCCCTACCGCGACAGAACACCATGATCTCCGATATTAAACAAGGATAACACACAGGGCATTCATGGCAAGTAAATTTGAAGATTATTTGTAAACCTAACAAGTGCCCGCTTACTTCCCGCCACACATCACAATCTGCTCCCGGCCACATAAGTCCAGTGACCATTTTTGTAAGTTCAATTGTCTCTCTGTCCATAATTTTTCACATATTTTCGTCCCGTTAATAATTTGATGCAACCTTGCCTGTTTTCCGCTGTTTCACTTTAAGCATTTTTTGAATATTGAATTTTGTTATTTGCCATTCTCCATCCACCTCATACGATATCCAGTGTGATTTCGACTCTTCTCCATCCCGCTACTACATCCATAGTGATTTTCTTCTTTACCCTTTTACCCTCCTGATTTTTGATGAACCCAGCCACTTAAAAACAGCCAACATTTCTTCCCAGCCACATTATGCGCCGGCGATGCGCACATTTGATGCGTTTAAACATGGATTGACGCGCAGTGCGCTAATCATTGTCGGCCTCAGAAACTTTCGGCAATAGATTATCTAGCTCTGATTTAACGCTCAAAACTCATGATTATCGTATCTTATTGCAAGTTATGTTCATAAGAGCACGTACACTGCATCTCCAAGAGTAAATTTTTGTTTTACGATTTCCACTGCGCCATTTTGTGCAAATTTGATCTTGCCTGACGCAGGCATCTTGAAATTCGAGACACATACCTATTATTATTATTATTAGTTGGGGCAGGTAACTTCTTTGCAATCGTTGTTACTTGCGAATTAGTAGAGTGGTCATACTTAATTACATGAAACTGGATATCCACAACAAGTCAAGGGGGTGTGTGCAACGGCAGTTTGAGCAAACAGAAAAGGCCTCAACGATTTGAATACATCACTGAGAGCTTCAACAAAGAGTAGAAGAGACGGATTGCTTAAAAATAAAGCCGGCGAATGCGGACGGATTTCACTTGTTCGAAAAACAGTAGGAGAATCAACCAGTAATGAACGACGTAAACACAAAGACGAAGATTATTTATAAGTTCAATAGTTTCAGACAGAACTCAACTCTGGTGATGAAGTCGTAATATTACCAGTTCCGGTGAAGGGCAAATAAACGGTGGTAAAAGTGTGACATTCTGTGGCTCAAAAGCTAAATGACAAAGGCCTGGGTCAAGTCGGTGTAAGATAATGTAGAAAAGCCGCAGAAAGTCTCATTATGCTAAGATGCCTATCAAAGGACCTAACTAGGGCAGGTAAGACACGTTGCAAGAAAGACAAACGCGGCTGAATAAAGGCGCACAGACCCGGAGGTAAATATATTGATCGGAGTTTTGGACTTAGCGACGCAGGCAGTGGCTAGGACCTAATCAATTTGGGTGAATCTGGAAGGTTTAATTGTTCATGTTCACAGCTGTTTTCCACCCATCCTGGAGGAAAGTTTAGAGGTGTACGCGGAAAACACGGGTGTGATTTTACGGACTTTCTGTTACATATGCAAATGGAAAGGAGGTGCCTCCAAACTGCTCAGAGTCTGGGAGGGGATGTGACATTTTAATGTAACTAAGATCGGAGCGGACACATCGAAGCAAAAAAAGATAAGCAACGTGTCAGGAAGTAGTTAGTTTCCCCGAAAGTGAAGACAATCGGTGGAATTATCAGGAGCAAACGATGTAAGGAGTGCATCGAAAAATCGATGCGGCATGTATTGGTCTTTTATTGTGAATGATATAATGTTAATATTACAGTGTTGTTGGTAGATGTAATTCATCAACGTTTCCACTACCTTGGGTAGTCTTTCTGAAGGCAAATTTTGCGACCAAATAGCTTAGGGAACATTCACATGCCAACGGATGTTCGGTTTCCAGTGTGTGGATGTGTGTACTTTGAACTGTGTGTCTGGTGAGAGATTAGTTGTCATTACCGTTATGCGCGGCCGTGGTGGTAAGGTTAACTAGCATGGTGATCTTGCGAATGTTTGCTTCTCAAAGACGTTAGGGCTTTCCATATTTTTAAAATTTCCACCCCGTCGAAACGACTGATGCACACGGGGTTTGTATTTGTCTCTAGAGCCCCGGCAAACTCATGTTCAATGCTGGTTCTGAATCCTTGTCGGGTTAATTTAGCGCTTTCGTAATCTATGTTTTGTCATTCCGCTATGGCTTGCAGACCGATGGCTGAATCGCGCTTGAGGTTTGATAGGGAGGCTTCGTCCGAAGGTCTGCATCTTTTTTTCCTTCTGTATTTTTGGTTATTTATGTCTCCAGTTGCCCGCCGGTTTGCCCGGTGCATCCTGCTAGGCATTCCTTGCAAATGATTTATTAAATGCAGTCGTTTTGGTCTTGTATACCGACTTGATTCTTAGCCCTTGATAAGTGGCGTTTCAACCTATTGTCCGTCCGGAACAGTGTGAGTGTTAACATCATTAAGCACCATTCTTGTTGCTTCCAAAGTGCTTCATCTGTATGGAATTCCGACTGAAGCCCTTTATCTTCTTTTTTCTACATCCTATTTACCGGTATGCAAGTTTTCAGTTAGGTTCTTATAAAGCGTGGCGGATAGTGATTGTCTTGCAGGATGTCATGTGGGTGTCTTATGTCTTCTGTACTTTCGGTACAATCACTACACAGATTGTTAACTCTGTTGGCCAGCGAGGAACTACGTGTCCGTTTCACGCATTGTGGATGAGCTGAGCTGAAGTCCAGGTACTAATCTGAACGTGTGGATTTTCTTTGACTGCCCATATTAACTTTTCTGGAGTGGTTGACTTTCAGCCGACAGTCGAGGAACCTCAGGTCTCCACTGGTGCCTCCTGACTCCATTGTGGGCTTAATGGATCTATATTGTACACTGAGAGTCGAAATAAAGCCCTCCTTTTGTGGTGACGTGATGGTTGCAAATTCATCTCCGACGTACCTTATGTACATACTTGCGGGTGGCTAAAATTCATTGAGGCTTTTGATTCAACCAGTTTAGGAAAAGGTTTGCCAAGATGGGGGATGTGGTGATCCCATGGTCATACCTCCCGTTTGTTTGTACAGCTCACATTTAAACGTGAAGTAGGTTGACGTGAGGGAAAGTTCTATGCCTCCGATAGTTTCTGGTGGAGCTAATACAGTTTTTCCCCGAAGATTGTAACACTTGTCTTGAGAAAGACTACCCGCGCTAGCCGAAAAGTTGGCGAATTACACGCACAAACAACACAGTGTCATTAACGTTATACCATTCGCAATAAAAAACAATCAGTGTAACCTCGATGATGCAACACTCCAAAATCAACATCACACACTTGGCCCGGTGGTCTCTGAGGATCAATTTTGAGAACTGCTGAGATGTCGTGAATATTATTCAAAAAAATTTTGGCAGTGACGAATTTTCGACGGCTTGCTTCGAGTGGAGCTAAATCCACATTTGTGCATGTTTGATGACGAACTTGGACCGTAATCTTTCCTGGAAAATAAGACGGGGCAAGTTTGACTGTCATTTCCTAGTGGATATGCGATGTTGACAGATTATCATAACAATGTAAAGATGTCGTGTGACGTTTTGTTGGAGGTCGGAAAAGCAATAGATTTAACTTAAGTCTCCGAAACTCCAGCGACCCCAGGTTGAATGAGACACATCTCTCCTGGTAATTGACTTCCGGACTGCATTTCAGTGGCCGCTTAGCAAGGTATCTCTGAGCGTTTCTGATAGTTATTTGACCTTGCTGACTCATACTCAAATGCGCAGCGGCAGCACATTCTGGTGGCGGTCTAGCGCGAGTCTAATAATTGCGTGGCCTGCCATCGCGTGAGCGCAAAATTTTGTGTATCAGTCTAATGCGCTTATGAGATGTGGCGGCTTGCATGTCAGTATGCTCCAAAAAGTTGAAAGCGGGCTGGTGGTAAAAGTTTAGGTCACATGCTTCAGATGTAGTGGAGTTTGGCTGCTCTTCGAAGCTAATGGAAATGCGTGGAACGAGAAATTTGAAGGTGAGAATACAATCCTTCTCTGCAAAATCACCGTCAGGTAGTTCATTATCCAGGGGTTGATTGAGTGCAAACCTAATACTATTTTTTGCATCGCACAATCGGAAGCACTGGTGCCAAAAATGTAGTTTTATCTTATCAGAGGAGAGGAAGGGGGTGCCATGGTGAATTATTCAAGTCAGGTTACTTGCACACAAGAGAGGAGTAGCGAGCCGCTTGCACTATTGTAAATCACCCAAATACTTAAAGGTGGCGATTCGTAACGAAATCAATCATTCACTCTTTGCCTGCTTTGGATATGGTAATATGTTAGCCATGTTTAAGCGGGACTGGCAGAGCTTTGGAGCTTGTCTCTTTTGGCAAACCTATAGGCAATACTGGGTAAAAGGCTTCGGTTAATTCTATAAGAAACACGAGCATTGTTTTGCCGTCATTTCTTGGCGTAATGAAAAATTCACAAATGTCAGTCGAACAAGTGGTTATTTTTAAATCGCCATGCTTACTGTTGTTGTTGAGATTGTTGCTGGATGCCTGACCGATGGGTTCTGCCCTGATTCATATATCCTTAATTATCGGCACTAAGTGGTTAGTTTGACTGAACTAAGTATTCAAGATCGCATCGTGATCCCTTTTTGCGAATTTTGTGGTTCCAGGGGTCTTCTTCCGAGAAGGATAAAACTGAACGTCCTGGAGAAATTGAATCAGTGAGATAAACTATTCGGACTTCCAGGGTCTCCAGATCCTAGGTCCACCTGGGATGCGACCTGCGGTCCTCGATGGTAAGACGTTCCCAAATTTGCATTATCAAGAGATACTGCTAACGGAGGAAGATTGCTATTAGACAGATGTCCACGCATAGGCTAAACAGAATTTTAAAAAGCTTTTATTCTTGTTATTGTACCCGAAAATAAGTGGTTAATGCGTGGTCATGTTTAGAATGTTCTATAAATAAGTGCTGCCAAAAATGTTGAGGTCCGATTGATAGGGACTATTTTTAGGATAGAAATGTTTCTGCTTTGGCTTCAAGGCAGAGAACCTAATACCTTCCAGCAGGTATTTGAAAAATGCCCGTCACTTACTGTTTGAATTGTCTGAATACAAGTAACTGACATAATTACTGCCTGCTGACGAGTAGTCCCATCCAGAAAGGTTGTCCTCAGTCGTGACGGCTGCTCCCTCTATGCTCAATAACAGAATCGAATGAACATTTGTGCTGTACCTGGCGTGAGCATTGACATGGTGGGTCCATTCGCTTAGACCTACCGGATTCCGGAGAGACGAGAGGTTACTGAGGGCCAGACATGAGGACTAAAATTTTTTCGCAGTGCAAGGTTTCCTAGTCACTAGTTTTAGCAAGTTCATGATGACAAAACGGCTTTATGTACTAAAGCTATCGGGGAGAAACTACCAAATTTCACACCATGATGGCGACAGACACGGCCCAATATCATCACTTGCCACTTAACTCTATGATCCGTCACATAAATTCTTCCGCAGCATCCAGATAGTGTCGCTGGAAGCGTTTGAGGCGAACATTATCGTTAACCTAACATAGAATTTCTTAGGCGAACCCTGATTTGGAGAATTGGAAATTACCGGCTGCAGCAATTTTTCTATGCAAACAGGTCTGGTTTCCATTTCGCAGCTGCTAGAATGAAGCTATATTCTTTTATCAGTTCAGCAGAAAACACTTTATTCTTGAGATAACGATTATCTACATGTAAGAGCTTGGTAGTTGACAGAACCCTACGTTTCATTGTGTACCAATAATAAAGCGCTTAGACGTTCACAAACAGCCTTCTGCTCAGCGGGCAGTATGGTTGTTGTGCAAGGAAGAAAAATGCGGAACTTTGCAGCTGGTTGAATCAAATCTCATAACTAAGTATGCTGGTCCTACTCTGCCTAGATAGGGGATAATATATTACGATTCGCACGTCTTCAGAAACCCCTGGATTTTCACTGCACCTTTTGGCTGAATCTCTTCTAGGGTTCATAGGGGAAATGCGCACTGCAATCAAAAAGGTGACATTTGATAGAATGTGAAGATTAGTTGGAGAGAACTGTTGGTTGAAGACAGAAGGGGACGAAAAAATGCCATGACGGAAAATTCTTCATCGTGGATAGAGTTTCGCTGAGATAGAGGTGTCTTTTTCGCAGTTGATTAATGTTGTGTCTTGCAGGATGGCTCAAACAACATTCGGGTGTCTTGGCATCGGAGCACGTATATACACTGTGTCTACTAATCACTGTCACCAAGGAGTGTCCGCTTCCAGAATTTTCACTGGCTGCGAGTCGCGCAAACTTTACCAAATTTGGCTGATCACATAGGTTATCGGGAGTGCGTTGACTGGAACCTGAGCCCTATTACTCTGGCCTAATGTGAAAAAACCACGCCTCGGAATGTATGATTCATCCGGGCGACAGCCTGGTGGGACAACCTACTATGTTTCTGTCTATCCTTGGAGGTTACAGTAAAAATGACGAGCTTGAAACGTCCAAGTCAGCGGTAGCTAATTCTTTTTCGTGCAGAGCGGAATGCATGGCAAAAATATCCAGGTCGGGAGCAAGTGGTCGAAGGGGGTTTCCGGGTTGCGTGATTTATATTGACTGATGTTACACTAGAGAACCCTAATAACTCGCCGTGCAGTGTTGTCTTATCAGGCCTAATTCTGGTGGCCTTGGACTGTGTGTAACTAGCTGGTGTCTTTTTTGAGTAAGTCGCTTGCGATGACTTTGCTGCAGAACTGAAATAGCAGGGATGAGGAGTATTGCCGTGGTCACTTTCTTATTCCGACGCAGTGTTACTAGAAGTATTACATTCGAGCTGCTCGAGGAATAGTTTAGTTGATCGGCAGCATGTTCTTACTGACAGGAACATTAAACAAAGCTGCATTGCTTGCACAATAGACGCGTTTCTGGGGCCCTGTGATCAAAGGGTCCGGGAGAGTGCCCATTGCTTTCAGATTCTTTAGATCTGCGACTACCGCAAAGTCCACGAAGCACGTCAGACCGTTCAGTATGAATACTGCACATTTCGAGAATGCCAAATCATCCCTGAAGGTCGGCAATTTAGTTTTAATTTCGGCTGCCCTTTCGCTGGCTGCCTCCAGCAAATTTGTGGCACTTATCGGTTTTCTCAGCGCCAACTACCTTGATGTCTTTAAGACATAGCCTTCGTTGCTGACAATTGAGCTCCTCTATTGGTTCTCCTTTTCACTGCATACCAAGTAATTTTTAAGTGGCACGAAATTACTTTCTAGTTGTATGTAATCTGTGATGATCGCGTTTAGCCAGACGATTAGTAGGAAGTACAGAAATGGATCGGCTTTATTTTATTATTGTTGGCACGGTTTTTAGTGAGTTGGGCAACAGTGGTCCGTGAATAGTAATAAAAGAATTCATGGCTCTTTTTTGGTACGCCTCTCGTTGATCTAAGTTCAGATGACGGACTGCAAAAGGAGGTATATGCAAAATTGACCATAAAAACGTTAAGAATATAGCAATGGCAGAGGGTTCAACCACTAGCTCATCCCGGGAGTTACCAATGTCAGGTACCCAGCACTATATCACTCCGATAAGGAGGTCTACCACTGGATCCCATTTCATTTTTACTTAATCCGGACTGTTTTCTGTGAAAATTTGGCAACAATGGAAGCAACTCGAAATCGAGCACATTACCGCCAACCCTTACTGTCAGATGAGATTTGCTAAGGGCTGTTCCATGCTAATGATCGCAAGTGGTGTGAAGAAAGCAATATTCAACTAGTAAACAGTGGCTGCTAATGAGCCGTTCCGGAATACTTCAGTCCTTTTATCTAGGACCGACACACCCTTAAGATAAAAGATGTAACCGAAAACTTGATATACAGCGGACTTTAATCTAACAGGGAAAAAGACGACATCAGTTACACCTAAACCATTGTACTGGTGTAAACCATTCTCTGTTTCTGACCCTGTGTGAACGCTGGGTGACAACCTAAGACCGTCTAATTCTGTGGTTTATAATGTCCCTGACCGCACTCCACCAGACTCGTTCAAAAACAATGTCCTCTCAACTTGCAATATTACGGGACACTCATGCCACTGTTTAGAACTACGTAAATGAATGTTAAACAGGGCATGCCCCGTTATGTTAAAGTTCCTTAGCCCCATAAGGCATTCAAAACTATATAAATTAAGATCCCATGATAGCAAACCATCGGTGAACTTCCTAGTTTTGCTTAATGGCC
>LUCM01004773.1:120707-134635 GCA_008360955.1 Fasciolopsis buskii | reverse complement strand
TCTTTGACTGTTACCTGAAGCGGCCGCTGCCTTCATCTGTTCGGCTACCTTAACCCACCAGTTCTCACGGTCATTCCTAGGGCTTATGGTCAACTGACGCTGCAACTGCCGACGCATCTTATTCATTTTTTTGCAGTTAGGCAGCTGGCGTATTTGCTCCATTAGACTTAGCGACGCTTGCGAGATCCAGTGTTTTTGATGAATGCTAGGTCTGGGACCGCAGGCGAAATTTACTGCCAAATGCATAGCATGCTTAATTTGATCCCACTGATCGTCTACAATGCTGCTCGTCGAAGTTGTTAGTCCCTCGGATAGTTTCTGTTCGTGGCTGTTGCAAACAGCCGAATCAGACAAACTTTCGACAGCCAATCGGGTTTGTGGCCTGTGTCAGTGGGCATTCAGCTGCAGGAAAAATCGCATTCAAACTAACGCAGCAAGAGGTTATGATAGCAAGATCTCTCACGTTAGTTATGAAGAATAAAACTCGATACTATAGTGGTAAAATATGATAGTAAAAACAGCTGATCGGTAATACAGCAGCGACTTCGGATTGATTAGTAAAGGTAATTTATTGATCCATCAGATTGCCTTTCGTTAAACTTAGTTAAAATTAAGAAAGAACAAGACGTATATCTCCACTCTATAGGCCATTGATATTCAAATACAGAAAGAATATGAAGATGGTAGATTTTTACGAAGAGCGTCTGCCCCCGTGTAGAAAACCAACTTTTTGCGCAGCACGATAGCCGAGTGTAGATGCAGTTTGTGAGGACACACGCATATATGACTAACAGCGTTGTATAGGCTATGCTTATTTTTAACAGTAATGCAAAATGGTGCGTGAAATTTTCCCATGTTGAGATTGGAAATCTATTTTGTGAGTGCTCCGTAGAAGGATTACTCTCATCTACCAGATAAGAATCCTAGTGATTTTGACAAAAAAACCTGATTAGTTTTCGCAGATCGCCCTCTTTTGATAGTGAATCATATTGGTAAATGGAGAATGCGGATATCGCTTGGGTCCCGTGTGTGCGATCCAGATCCTAAAAAGCCCGTGTCACTATTGTATGTTGGGTATTTCATTTATTCTGCCCCTGATTACAGACAGAGGTTTCATTACAAGGTTTAGGAAACCGATATTCCATTCCCTCCATTGGATCCAAAATTTAACCTGTAGCCCACAGGAGCGCGGCGAGATGAGGTATCTAGGGCATTACCTAAGTGAAAATAGGGACACAATTCAACCATTTGGCCATAAAACAAGCGGTCAACGGCGATTGTTTTTTTCATGTGCATTCACTTCCACGGTCGCAAACAGCTTGTCAGTCGCAAAGGCCGTCTGGTCTCAGTTAGAATTGGATTAGAAGCCACATGATAACGCGGCCTTTGGATAGGATTATCGAGGGCGGGTATCGATCAAACTGATAGTGTATCGATCACGGAAAAATTGGTAATTTTCAGTAACTGTATCGAACTTCCTTGAACTGAAAGCTCCTTCCCCCTTAGCAAGTGAGGACCTATCCTCTCCTTTAGAATAATGATTGGTGCTGTCAGTATTAAACAAATTTCTAAAATTTCAACCGGTAACTTAATCAATACAGCTAAGCTCCGATATCTTTTACTATGTCTGCTCGATTCATTTGGTTAATCTGGTTGCTTTACTAAAGTGAAGTAAAACGATGAAACTGTTTCGGTCAGACTATCTTAAACACAACCAGACGTGAAGTTCCCAATCGTGGGCTCGAGAATGCTGAAATGCGTTTCCGATATGCGCCTTGGGAATATTAGTTATTTCTTTCACTATTGCACAAGTGCTGGTCTTACGAACAACTGTCTTTTAAGCTTCCGCGAACTAACTTATCTTGATCTCGGTCATCCGTTTCGTACTTTAAATTCATCGGCCAGTATTTCGCCTGAGTATACGCCGACGAATGATGCAGACAAGGCTTTGGTTCCAATGGGGCGAATGGAATATCCGCTTTTTTTGAACTTCATAATGAGCCAACTGCCTGCATTTGGGAAGAATAAGCCAAATGTCCAACATGCGCCAGTCGTGATTAGGGGGTATTAGAATCCTCCGGACCATGTACATGGAACACTTTGTGGCTGCACTGAAGTGAAGAACGTTTTCTTTTTGCAACTACCGGTAGTGTAGTTGCAGATGTTACAGTTGAGAGTGTTTAATTTGATGCTAATTTCGGCTTCTCAGTTGAAGGATTTTCCGTCCATAATTATTAATCTATTCATCCCCGATTCCTTGGATGAAAGGAGCCGCTTATATCTGTTACTTCTGATCTCACCAATGGTTTCGATGCTTGTTGCAGGTCAGGCAACCAGCCCAACCAGCCAACACTACAATTCCGACACGCTTAAGGTGATTGTTGAACTAATCAACAAAGAGCCAAATGGTCCTGCTGTAGCGCTTCGTCTACTGGCTCACAAAATCCAGTCTCCTCAAGAGCGGGAAGCTCTTTGTGCACTCACAGTAAATACCATATTGTTTTGTCGAAACATGCTTCTTGTTCAGATTCTAGAGAGTCTCACCAAACAATGTGATCGACAATTTATTTCGGAACTGGGAAAGTTCAAATTTATCAATGAAATCATTAAGGTTTTGTCTCCCAAGGTGAGTTAATTTTTTCGTCTCATGATGTGTATTAGTAGCTAATTTTGTTCGGATACTTTCTGGACAATTTTCCCTTGGATTCCTTAGTTTCCAATTGTTCACGTATTACTTTTCTCTTGAATTTATGATGTTTTCGTTCATTTCAAAGCTTAGAGGTTCGAATTTCAGATCCGCCGGTCTTTTTGGTGGTAGATGGCAGCTCGATGTTGCCCGGTTCGTTACCACACTTGACCTAATGAGGCCTTGTGAAGTCCTCTGCTACTCCAAGTTTCAGGATCATGATTATCGGTCACGCTTCCTGCATGCGTTTAATGGGCTCTATTGACTACGGGGCACGGTTCTTCCACTACAATCAAGCGTGAAGCGTGATAAATCTCATGGTATGAACACCATACCTGATTGTGTGAACAAACTGAGACAGGCCAATTCACTCAGCACTCACGTGTACACTTGACCGAAAATCTTTTGATTGAATTTGCTTACCAGGTGTGCAAGGACTGGGCCAGTTAAGCAGTAAATTGAAGGGTTAATGCCCACCTTTAAAGTAAGATGGAAATAAACCAAGAGACAACCACAGTTCACATCGAGATGTGCAACTGAGAAGATTGCGCGCAATTTTAATCAGTACTTAAGCTGGTCTGGAAAATTCCTATGCTTTTTCATCAACTCTTCTGTTTTCTTCTCTAGTTGATGCATGGCACTTAGTTTTGTCTTGAAATTCAGTGTGCCTCATTTTGTTGCGCATTTAGGCTTTTTGACTGGATATGGCCTACTTGAAGATTAAAGAGATGAACAGATGCGCTTTGCATGTAACGTCACGGTCGTGCCGTTGTTCTTGTAAAACGCTTCCAAATCTGCCACATTTTGAATCTTCTCTTTCACTATCACTTTCTCAGTTATTTCATTCTCTAACTGCGGAGGTTTAAAATGCACATGCAACAGCTTACTCTACCTTCCGTCCATTTTGATAGCATCTGGGAGACCAGACCACCGAAACGGTGAAAGCAAAGTGTCGCAAACTCCTTTTTGAATGGCAGCGGGATCATGGGACTGAAGAACCCAAATTCACCGCGGCGTATACAATGTTGTGCAGTCAGGGGCTCATCTCACCGGATTCAACTGTCTCATCAAACGGGACTCCCAGATCAGATGTAAGCGGAGTGTACAGATTTTAAAAGCTTTGTCATATTTTTCGATCTTTCTTTGCACTGCGATGTCCCTTATCTCTACAGGTATCTCCTCTTTTGCAGTTTTGTTCTCATGGGTGTGTAACGTGGCAGGTTTTACACACCTGCACGTTCAAACTACAAACCGAGCATTTTGTCTATGCGGCATTGTGGAATTGACGAGCTGGTGTGCGCTTCTCATATCTTATAAAACGGTCGTTGGGTTATTTATTATTATTGTTATTAGTATTAGTATTATTACTGTTGTTGTCACTCAATGGATTGGAGTCCGTTCGGAACCACGGCATTTGTTTTGTTGATTTTAAGAACCTAAACCCCGGCTTCGTCATGCAGGATATGGGGATATGATGCTCGCTGATGGACACACAAGTGCAGTAATTCGATTACATGCGTCGCCCGCGTACCAGCTTCATTCTACACCAAACAGGCTTGCGAATGGAGAGTCCTACACATTGACAGACAGAGTCTTTACCCTAGAGTTTTGTGTCACGTATCACGGGGATGGAGATGAATTCCACGAATGCATCATCAGGTCTTTGGTAAACATTTTCCTTCTTATTCCTCAAGGGCCTTAGGTGAGAATAAACAAATCTACAAAAATTCAGTCATATGGAGATGACGCAAATTGGTTAGTATTTAGTAGACTTTCACGGGAAATTTATTATTTGAATGAGAAGCAAGAGGAAATAATGTGACGCGGGATCTTTGAAGGAAATAATGTTTTCAATCGTTAAGAACTACTAGATGATTCCTGTGGGCGTAATGGGCTTTAATCCGACATGTTCACTAACCTGGTCGAAGATCAACACAACTGTGACAAAGTCGCGCTGATTACGCCAGTGCTGAGGGGAAGCAGCTCAGGAGAACAGCAGTGGACTAAATTAGCCAGCAGCACGATCGATCAGCGAGCGCTGATCATAGAATTCCAATGTAAACTACATGATTATGATTAATAAACGAACACTTTGTTTGTTCATTTCGGCTGTTCGTTTTAGAGCCAACAGGAACGGTAGATAGAAGTGATGAGTCGAAGCCCTACCACACATTTCATCACTTTTTTATGTTTTTAAACAATCCCAATGTGCTCAGTTCCTGCTATTGGGCTACAATCAGTTTTTGATCTCGGAAGTTTGAGTGGTTTTTTGCTAGTATAAACTGAAATTTCGATGTTTAGACGGAAATGATCTAGGCACTTGTTAAGTGCTGCTTCTGACTGTGACGAGATTGACCAGAAGTGGTCAAAGCCTAATTGGGTGCATGATTAGGATATTTAGCAATTGTGTATTAACATTAGGAAAGTGAGGGTAACGAAAAGGGAAATATAGACCTTTGGACTACTTGCGAGTAGCTTTTTGTTTTTTTTGTGTTTTATTTGGTTGATTGAGTACCCTTTAGATTGCATCTTTCACTCACTCATCCGACCAACCTTCCAGGTGTTGGATGGGTAGATGGATGTGCTGAGGTTTGTTGATGTGGAGCATAGAGGACAGTCACACAAAGGAAAAATAGTAAAACTGTATCACAGAAAAGATTAGTGTATGTTTGTCTGTGTATGCGTTTATGTTCTAAATGAGGAATGTTTTACAACAAGGTCAGAGTAGCTTGGGATGGTCAGAAATTTATATGGCTTCATTGGAAGGATATCTGAAAAAAGTTCTAGACTACGGGGACCATTGGAACTAATGTCGGTTAGGGCAGGGATATTTTCTCTCTTGACGGAAGCTGTCGTAATTCTCAATAACCATCATTGTCGTCAATTGATAATCTATTCGTAATTCTTGGGTGTAGAGTACGCGCTTATTGAGGTTGGATCAGGTGAGGATGAAGAAGAAATTCCCAACTAGGAACCGAATATCTGTACTGACCAACGCAGGAGCAGTTTTTATTTAGTAGCGGTCGGTTAATTGAACAGACTAAGTTCGAGTGTTGAAAAAACTGCCCGCGTGTTTGTTGGCGGCTGAAGATGTTATGCTTTGGTTACTTCGTCGGTCAGGAGTATATACCTGACAGAGACGAAGTCTCACCATACACAACTGCAGTAACCAAGTGTGAGTTTGAATTTTGGCACTAGCATGTGTGATCAGCTCTTGACCAAGTCGTCTAACCTACAAGACAATAAGACAATCTGGTTGTCACGTAACCCATTGAGGATCACCGACTGATTAATCAGTTAATACGCCCTTCGGATAGGAATAGACATCCCGGGTGCCCACTACACTCTTCGGCACAGATGCTGGTGAACATCCTTCAGTATGCCTCGTGCGCCGCCCGTGGTTGGTTTGGAATCAGGGTTTGTCCAACTCCTGTGTTGAATACCAAAGAGCAATTGACTCGATGAAGGACGCCTGGCATTCGTCTTTGTCCTCGCATTCTATTAGAAACTTTGTCTCGAGAGGGGGCTGTTTGAGACGCAAGCCATTTGGGAGCATTTCAGTAGATGTTCAAGACGAGTAACCAGTTCGGAGCCTGAGACACCCAAGGTCAATCGTGCTGAGAAATTTGGAGACACTAGGAAGAAAGAAAAGGGCATGTATGTTTGGGATTTTTACGAGGCACGGTTCTTTAAGATGACAGTTAGAAGGCCGACCCGCCCAGATGGTTTATTTGGGCTGCGTGACTGTGAGATCTGACCGACCCCTCCAGTAATGCGCCTAGGTAAAAAAATATGACTTATGACGATCGCTGGGCAATATGCGACTTACATTGTTGCTGACTGATTATTCTGGCAGCACACAAGAGCTGACTTGGTATTTTATTGAAGCGAGCAACACAGTAAAATAGAATCTAAATGATACTGTTGTTTGTTTAGTGAGCGGGTGGTGTACGCAGTTGGCACGGACAACTTATGAAAACTGATTTCCCTGGCACGCTGCTGTAACATGATATCAGCATACACATATAGCACGAATGCCAGATGAATCAAGTATGTGTGTGTGGAACGCAGTTAGCTGATTGCCCACCAGAGAGAGTGTTTCAGCTTCTTGCTCTAGTTGGTCTTAAAGGCTATGGAAGAAAGAAATCCTTGCTACATGCTGTCTCAATCGTTAGGTACAAAGTGAATCGTTGCTGATTGTTTATCGACAACCATAGTTTCTCATTTGCATATCCCGTCGGCTTTGAGACTTTTGCGTTACGAATAGGATTTTGTCCATCGCCACGTGATGGGTTTTCCAAGTCGGCCTGTCGATCGCTGCCGTTGGTCCGACTTTAGACGTCCTATTAATATCAGTTCATTGACAATTGATTGGCCTGAATTTAGGACACGATTTCTTTTTGATTGTTACCCTTATACTGTGCTCTTCATTATAGAATTCCGTAATATTAGGACCAATCCTTAACACGAGTTTGTTCGATAAAAATGAACACTTGGTTCGGAAAGTTATTAATGCCTGAAGATAAAATATCAAGAATCTTAAGATCGCTACTTTTGACAGAGCAGTAGGCGATTTAGAAATAATAGGCAAAAAAGGTAGTCTCACACGTTGGAAAATGCGATGGAAAAGTCTGATAGTAGAATGCCGGATGTGCCGATAGCTTGGTAGATCCCAAGATTAGGAATGCGAAATTTGTGTGAAAAAGAAAATTGGAGGAATCGTCTACTAAGCAAGAGTACGATCTATCTAAACTAAAACAAAAAAGATCATACAATAAGAGAGTGCGATGCAAGGAATTAGGATTTTTGCTCGGATCGCTAATGTGATCGCACAAGAATTTTGTATCAATCTAAAACAATCGTTTACACGTTTCGATTCCGGTAGCTTTCATGGGCTAAATGGTGTACACTTGAGAAGAGGTCGTGGTGGTGGTGGTGGTGGTAAAGCCGAGTTGTCATGATCGTTAGTACGCATGCCTCCATGCATCATTGTGACTATCTTCGTGATCTTTAGGACACAATGAGTCTTTTAGTTTTTATGGTTTAGGCGTATTTTGCCAGTCTGAGGGGAAGCCACCACGGATTAAAAATTTTGTCAGATGATGCGCTATGCGAAGATAAGTAGAACACGAACCTGTTTGTATATGGAATCGGTCGAAAAAAAATCATGTTTGGTATCATAGTTATCGGTAGCAGATACAAATAACAATGTGATAGAAATTCTTTACCGATGCTTTTGTGAGGTCAAGACGAAAACAAACGAGAAATACGTTTTCTACTGAACGAAGTTTGGTTATTGATCAGGTACTTTGTTACTTGACAGCGGTTGTTGTACACGGAGATGAAACGATAGACAGGTAGAGTTTACTCATGCTGTTCTCATAACACAACAAATTAAATCAAGCAGTCAAATCGGCGACTTCTTCTAACAGCAGCCGGTCATTCACGCATTGTTCAACTTCCAGAGTAATTTTTCTTATGACACGTTTAAAGCATGAATGCATTGTGGCAGGGTATACCCCAGACGCACTGGGGCCAGTTACACTGGTGGTCGGGGAACCGGCAACCATGGCCTAGGACCACATAAGGTCCAGGTGTGGTAACAAGCCAGCCGATAGCGCGCTACCTTCTACCACCAAAGTGACTGGTGCATCTGACATTCTAACCTCTGATCTCTTTGACGATAGACCTCACCTAACCTACTTGACTATCGCCGTTACAAGCCTAAACAAAGTTGTTATACGTTACGGGAAGAACTTAAGGACTAAATGAATAGCAATATCTTAGTGTTTAATTTGTAATCGGTCATGCGCTCAGAACGAAGTGTATAAGTGAACAGAGAGACAGTGAAGTTACAACAGAGGATGAAATTTCTTTTATTGTCATAGAAACTCTGAAAATGCTCCAAATTAGTTTATTGACACAGTACAAAATATAGATCCAGTTTGAGGTTAAGTTCTGGCTCCCTAACTACCTGATATCACTGTGGGATCGATCAGGTATTGCTCAGCCGTAAACACAGCCTTTGCTCATCTGGTCACAAAGCAATAATTGTACTACGATACAGCAATAGCAACACATCTTTCGTTATAGAAAACCGAAACGGTGATCAGGAAGTAAGTTGTCCTGCACTATGGTTTCGTATATTGTATTGACTAAAAGTGTGGTCTATACGAATTAGATCGAAGCCGGAGCCGGGTGGATTCTCTTTTGACCGTTAGATAATTCGTAGGCAAATAATATAACCAAACAGCTGGTTACTCACTACGCTTGGTTTATGGAAACTTTCCGTACTTTATTATCCCAGGTCTTAATACCGTGACGTCGGGTGCCTTCTCATTCTGTTATGTCTCTTAAGAGTTTTTTCATCACGCGCAAATTAAGCTACATTGTAGGAATGAAACTCCATGATCAAAAGACAACGTGAAACCTTCACGCAAGCCAATCTGTTGCTTTTACTTTGAAAGATGAAGGTTCTACGTGTGTCGGGAAATAGGGAGTGTAGAAATGTTCCACAATTTTACAATCTGGAAGGGAAAAATTGGAAAATGGACGCATGACATCTAGTAATAGGAAGTTGACTATTTGTCTGAGTACGTAATGAGTAGAATAAATTGCAGGGCGGACTTCTAAAGCAAGCCGAGAAAACACAAGTCCAACGCAATTAAAATTTCAGTCGACATGTGACATGAGCGCTCAACTCACCAATGCGAAACTACAGAAGCACTGGATAGCCCTTTCACATTTGTTTGGATGGAATAAAATGTAGGATTCATCCAAAGATTGGGCTAGTCTCTGTAGTTTGGACATTAGGGAAGAACAGTCGATCGTCTGTTAAACTCGATTGGGCGGGATGTAGCAAATAGATAATCATCACTAACTCAAAAGAAAATGGTGGCGGCAAGTGCTAAACGTTGCGGAACACCAGCATTCACAAGAAGTAGCTTAGAAAATCTTTTTGAACGGAAATGGTTCGCCTGTTAAAGAAGTTTGGTGTCCTCAATACAACTGTCAGGGATAATCTGAACTTGGTCATCGTTGGAAGACCTTCGAATCAAACTTGGTCGAAGATTTTGGTCATGTCGAGCGAGACTTTCGATTCATTCAAGTTTTAACATCCATTAACCTTCATGGTCATCATCATCGTTCGGCGTTAAACATCAAGGCAAACCTCACTGACCGCTGCCGTTCCCCAGAGTTACAAGTTTCTATAAAAAGAGTGAATATCTAAGGGGAACAGGGAGTAGACCTACAAAGGCGGGAAAAGATAAGACGCTCCTGCAGCCACCATACGAAACACAGTCTAACTGTACAAACACATTCTTGCAATCATTCTGATTCGATAGAAAATGACAACACGATCGCCACTGTTCACAGTTCACTGTCATCCTTCAGTGTCTCGAGCCAGCTAGTTGACGAATCTTTCGGACCCCAACCACGAAGACGTGAGGCAGGTGTCTCACTTTACCTGAGTTCGCTGTAAATTTTCTCATTCCACGTTGCCACATCATCCGTTGACCTCCACATGGCGTCCTCCATTCCGTGGGAGGAATGCAAAATAGGGCACGTTATGGTTGACGAGTGTTCGCTGTACGCAACATTTGAACATCTTGTATTGATTTGCTCTGGTTTTGGTTACTACCCCACAACACCTTCCACTAAAAAAAGAAAAGGAGGACTATGACTAATGAAAAGTAAATTCAAAGTAAGCAGTTCAGGGATTTTCCCCAGTAAGAAAGAACTCAAATGAAAGAATCCCACTAACTGCGACATTGAACCATACCAATGCAAACACCACTTGCGGAGGGTATAGTAGATCCGAACTCGGCGGTGTAACTGAATACATGCGAACCATTCTAGTAGTTAAGGTTTTCGTAAGGTTCTGCATGTGATCGATTGACCCCGTTGATCCATCTTCCGGGCACCTTTTGCCTCGTTGAACTTCGTGCAAGGAGACGGTCGTTCCGTGGGTATGCGCGAAACATGTCCCAACCGCCTTTATCTTCTCGGATTCAAAGCAAGATCTGGTGTGTTTCTGCTTAGTTGTCAAATGCAGTCTACCAGTGAGATCCATCGCAAGCAAGTGCTTCATGCTTGAAGATCTGAACTGGAAGATGGACGAATCGCCAGTGTTTGGCAAACAGTAAAAAATACAAAAAGTAACTCGGAGTGTAGTCAGGGTTTCAATCACTACAACTGAAATTCCCAACAGAAGAGCCAAGATTATGTAGTCTGGCCGTGTTGACTGACTGGTCGATTAGGGCATGAACATCAGCTTTGGATGAAAAATAAGATTGAATTTATCCTCATGGAATTGAATATGAATGACTTCTGATGAGAATGGATTTCAGTTTCATTCAAGGTACAGAGTCAGCGTTATGGCTTGGCTCGCGAATGTTAGTGAAAGTGATGAATTTCCGGTTGTTTCACGAGTAAATCGAACGGACGAGAGAAGCAAGGGGTTCGTAATTGTGTGTCACCAGAATTCATACAGTGATGAGAAAACTACCAGCTATGATTTAAAGTCACAGTGGCGAACCACACAAAGCCTCAGTGTGTCAGATATGGTAGCGAACGGGGTGGTATCATAGCCGGCCATTGGATTTACTCCTTCCACAGCATTCATGCATGTCTAGAAAGTCAAGAAGCATTTCTAATTGCTTCTCATGTTCATTCTTTCTTATGCACTTTCTTTTAACAAACTGTTCAGAGTCGAAACTTTGAATCTAGTAAATTCGTTACTCAACATTTACTACTTTTATGATTCGTGTGCGCTGAGAAAAGATACGCTGTCCTTAACTCTTACATGCACACACGCTTGCCTCCAGCCCATTCGTAATAACCGTTTTCAGATGTGCGCACCTTTTTTTCACACATTGAGAAATTCGAGGTGTATCTCTTCCACGGCATTTATAAATACAAGCGTTGTTGAGCATCATTTTCGATTTTCTAAGCATCTTGTTTATTCCACTGGCAAATGTTTTTTATCGCGGACGTCGATAGTTTCCGGTATCCATTCTGCGATAGCTTGTTTAAATTGATTGTGATCAGTTCGCATCCGGATAGCATCAAGTTGAAAAGACAATTGATCTGCGGTCGATCAGATGTCTATTTGTTTGTCTGAACTTGCACTGGATAGTAATGGTGTACTGTTAGCTCAACATTTGCCTGTTCGATTTCGACGAACTAGGTCTTGTTCTGGTTGTTCGTTGCGCAATATGTTTTAGCAGTTCATTGATGAATCTATTCACCGGTGCACACTGAAGCCGTCAACCAAATTCACTCTTTCACGTAAATGTGAGGTACCCATGATTATTTGAGACATTCTAGTTCGTTTGGATCCTTGTATGGGATGTGCATCAGCGCATTTGCACAACACTGCCTTTAAACCACTGAAAAATTGGGCATGCGGGTAAACTGCCAGATGGCTAAGCACGGAGTTGACTTCACCATAGGAATCACTGTCACCATTTCAAATATGGTTGGCGGTGGAATTTGGTACCCTGAACACCGACCATCTGCGGTTTCTAATTTTGACCCTTTCCATCATCACAACGCTTTACTGTCCCGTGTACATACACTGAGACCATATTGAAATTGCCGTGGCTCCGTTGTGCTTATTTGTGATTTGATGGTTTCGAGAGGTTCACGTTATTAGTGCTCGGTACACTCTTTACGTCTGGTCATTTTGGACAATGTTAGTATTTGAAAGTATCTAATTGAGCTAGAAAGTTGAACGAGTTTATATTCCTATAGCATAAGTAATCAGTAAAACTACTTCGCTAGGTAGCAAACGTTCGCGATTGTGGCTAGCTTTGTTATAATCTACCTCTCTGGTCTATCGTTTCTTGTCGATTATGTTATGAATTGCTTTTCATGACGTCACAATAGAATGCTGGCTTACTCCCTTGTGGACTTCATTCAGCAGAAGTTTTAAATTAAATACTAACTTCCGATATTATTTGCCGGTGAAGGGGCTGACGCGCTGCAAGTATGCGGAGATAGTTGGTACCTCAGTATATGCATTGTATGCATTTTGTTATATATATTTTTATATCTTAGTTAATCCGATTTCTCACTCACTTACGTACCACGATGGTGAAATTTCCAACGTGTCTTAATGATTATACATTTAGTCGACTTCATCAGTACTGTAACAGTTTTGTTGGTGCCGAATATTCACCCCTAGGTGTTTGACGGATGCACATCGCTGGCTGAGTAACTGGCTAGTTTACTGTAGTCGCCAAATCCAGTCGTGTTATACAACGGTCTTCTGTTAGGATCGCTGCTACATTCTAATTAATTTCCCATTAAATGCTCTATCTCGTCTCTCTGGAGTTTCTCATTTGCAGTGACCGTTGTCGATCGCTTAATGTCCATTCCTAGTCCCTCATTGCCCGCCTTCAGTCGGTTAGGCGTCGCTCGAAACAGTTCGTTGGCTTCGGCCTAGGGTCTAGAAACCGAGCCTCTTGCAAAGCTGTGCCATTGAGCTTATCATTGTTCATGTGACTACCACAAAGTTACTTAGATCGATGAGTAAGTCTAAAAATTCATCCATAGTCGGCCGTTAGGCGATACGTGTACTCGAGAAATACTTGAATATTCCGATTTATGCCCTGTTCACTGAACAGTAGTCAGTTGCTTCTCAAATGACTGCCAGTGTCCACGAGATATGAAAAGTCGCGAATTTTGTGTTCTATGGGATTGGTTTTGAGCTACCATTCCCGAAAATCAGATCAGACTAATGTATCCCTCTCATATTGGGTGAATGGCATCTGGATCAGGAGTCTGATCGACGACAAGCTTGAGAGCAAAATAAAAATAAGCCCTTTGTTCTAGTTCGAGGACAAATTGAATGGGATCTTGTTTCCATGACACGGTCAGAAGCGCGAAAGTCACTCGAAATGAAGACCAGAGATGACCGGAAACGACTAGTGGCGTTCGACAAGGGTGTCCCATCTCTCCTTTCTTGTTCAACTTCGTCATGGACGAGGTGATGGAAGATGCTTTAGGAGGTCTTCGGGATTTAGGAGTCAAACTGGGAGGTGGAGGGAAGCTATGCGACCTAGATTATGCAGACGATGTCGTGTGCCTGTTCGAGTCTGTGGACCATGCACAACGGGCACTAGATAGACTGTCGCGATCGGTTACTCGGTTTGGGATGTGCTTTGCACCTTCAAAGTGCAAAGTACTGTTACAGGACTGGACGACAGCAGCGCCGAACTTGATACTGGATGGAGAG
>LUCM01004773.1:105134-117425 GCA_008360955.1 Fasciolopsis buskii | reverse complement strand
GTAACCTAGTGAATGTTGTGCAGTTTCTTTTAATGACATGCTCGAAGTACGAGTGCATTGGAACGGACATGTCCCATACCCGCCAGGGCCCACTACATGGGGATTTTGGATAGGGAGGAAAATGAGACCGGTAACATCGATCCTAAAATTGGAGTGGTATACAATCACACAAGGTCATACTAGGTCAGGTGTGGTAACGAACCGGGAGACGAGTTTCCATCCACGAACAAAGGGACCAACAGATCTGGGATTCGAAACTCTGACCAGATGCTTACTTCAACTGGCTGCCTTTGGTCGAATGTTAGTTCGCAAGTTCGTCGGGAAATTCGCAATTTTTCAATAATAAATAGACTTTTGAGACACTTAAAGGAGAAAGATAACTGATTGGTACTACTTGATGCCTTTTCGAACGCTGCATCATAGTTTGATCCGTTCTGTCCGATCTGCAATTTCTGGTGGACTGGTTTGTAAATCCAAAGATTCGATCGGCAAAGGTTCTATGCCATGAATCCAATCCTAAAGAAATTGCCTGTTGGCCAAGTATCGCAATCAGTGGCGTCGTTGCATTAAAAGTCTGTCTTCCACGTAGTTGCTTTATTTTTTTACTGAAAACCAGATCACTTAGGTGCAACGTTCTTGGTTGCGCATGTTGAAACTGGTATTTTATGCCTCCTATACGTCCGTATTTTTCTGCCTGCATTTTGCTTGTTTTGGCAAGTGTTTCCCTTCGGTGATCTTCGTGCTTTACAGGTCTTACTTTATGATAGGATCTTCTTGGGCAGAGTGGCTTTCATGTCGACCCCATATGGAGCGGTCCGACGGCTCTCCATCAAATCTGTACGGTAATCGCTGATTCTGCATTCTCTATGTGCAATTCATCCAATAATCGATTGGATCATCGTCAAGCCGAAGTTCTCTTATTCTCCTTTCCCTTATGTTCTAGGTAAATAAAGTGCGGTTTGGGCAGAATTTCTAAACCAGTTTGTCCCGTGACTATTTGACATTCCTTTACAGATTAAAAAGCATCATCCAGACACTTTCAGTTCATGAGAATCATGATTAAGCTGTTTATGCGAGACCGAAAAACTACAGTAACGATAATCATAGTCGTAGATTGATAAATCTTCTACTTGTGTAAAATCTCCACATCGTTCGCATTGTTGTTTCGGAAGCTGAACTTTTAAAACGATCAGGGACAAACGTAAAGTTCGGTCGTTGTTTTTCCAGAGACTGAAGTCGTAATAAATTTGAAAATTCTAGCGGGGCAAGATGCAAGTTGTATAAACGTCTTTTCCTCTGGATGGATGTGTACTGAAGCTTGTCGGGGTTTTACCACAGTCGTACGAATCAACACCGAGTGAATCTGCGTCTACTGACGACGGTTCGTTTTTTCCTTCAATCCCTCGCTACTTAAAGTTGGTTCAGTAGTGTAATAACAAAAATTAAATTCTTTGCTATTTTTTTCAGTCTTCCGCTGTCGCAGGGGACGCTAGCCGACGAAAAGACATATTCGATCGGAACCGGCACTCAGAAGTAAGTTTATACTACTTTAAGGACTAGCAATCCATTATTTCAGAGAAATGAACCACGAGTTTTTTCCGACAACCTCGATAATTGAGTTGATTTTCTCTCAAAACGGTCTCCATTCCAGCGCCTGACAAAGCTTCTCCGCAGTCGCAATCCGAACGATATTGCTGAAGCCAATCGGATCATTAAAAACATTGTGGAAGAGGTAATCTACGATTTTTTTTCAATAGATGTTCATCCAAATTATCAAATTGATATTTGTTTACTCAGTGCATCTCATTCGTTTCGAGCTATTTTCCGATTTTTCGAATATCGATTTTTAATTCCGATCGAAGCGGTTTACAAACCTCCAGTTATTGGGATTACCGTAAATTGGTTGTTTTCTATTCACAAATGAAGTATGAAATCTACACGGCCTAAGCAGTGCACATTGATCTAGAAGTAGTAGTCTGTTGTCTAATCTAGAGAAACGATGACCGTCAGTCCATAGTATTTTATCATTCTTTCCCAATAGTTTCATCCCAGAAGTTGCCTTGTTTTTTTTTCCTGCCTACCCAATAATCCATATCCGAAGGCCCCAAAGTTCCACTGCGTTGCTTAGGGATAAGCGGCAATCTACTTCGAAATTTTGAGTGAAGAGCGGGATAGCCCCTAGTACTGTTATAATCTGGTACTTCTGACTTAATAGACGTCTTTACCATCTGGTGATCAATCGTCTGAGGCGGGAGTGAAACTGTTTGTGATCTTTTAGGAGGTTTTTATCGACCCATTTTTCGATTGGAATGTTCCTGTTATGCCATACCGAGACAAATCCTGATTTTTGCTACTAGTCGAGATAGAACTTAGCACTATTGCGCTGTTTGGCCTTTCACCACCACTCGTCATCTGGATCATAAAGCTTAATTGAGAATCCATTATTTCGCTTTGTTGCTTCGATTATTATATCAAATACAAAATGTAATTTAGCACGAATTGATGTGCGTTCTTTTCGTCCCAACACAATTCCTCTCCCGGACTACATGTTTTCGGCTTGCAAAATACCAGGATCAACAGCGCATGGAAAAAGAGGCCAGACTTTCCACAGAAATGGAGTCTTTGAAAAATAATACGCTATTGCTGAATGAAATGACTGCCAATTACATCCGGTCCGGAGCGTCAGAATCAGAGCTCGAGCTAATGAGTGTAAGTATATTTACGCGTTCTATATGTGTCGATATGCATTTTGTCTCATGACACTTTCAACTCTTATTACGTAGTTTTCCTGTCTACACTATTCTTTCTTCACGTGTGTCCATTGCTTCAGTGCACGGACTGAACCCATTTAGAGATTACTATTGCTGTTCCATGTGGGTCAGCGTTGCCCGGTGTTATTTCCACTTGATCTAACTTGAAGTGAACAAAAACAAAGAATCCAACGTATCTAAGCCTGCATAATCAAAATTAATGTAGTATACCTATCATGCGACGGTGCTCTTCGACGTGGTTCACATAGGTCACAATTTGCAATAGAAAGCGAAGAGAAAAATCTTGCTGAGCCGAAGCACAGTAAGCTTATCAGTCAGTATCAACATTTAGACAATCAAATCCAATATAACAACTTATGACATGCCCATTGCACTAATGTGGCGGCCTGCAACCGGCGTGTGGCGAAACGGCGACCCGCATGTGGGCAAGGTAGTGCAGGGGAAAGCAAAACTTTTTTTTCAGGATCCACTATACATGGGACTTTGGTTTAACTCTTTTATGCGTTTGCTGCTCCATGGCATCGATTGTTTTTCATAACCCGAGTTTCACCAGTGGGCGTAACACGGATAGTGAAATTCACTAATTTTTGTTACAATTTCTGCAAGCAAGAGGTATATACGGGAAGTAGTGTGCAAGAGGCAGTTTGGTGACAGAGTACTTAGTTGACGTGACTGTGTTAACTACTATCACGTGATGTGAAAGCTTATCTACACGGAGTGAGGCACGACAACTCGACGTAGGCAAATTGTGGGGTGAAATGAGTCGGGTACGTAGGAACTCGTGCGCACTGCGTACTAATGAATAGTTTGTGATCGGAATTTACGTTGAATTAAATGAATTGCCGTTGGTTCGCTTATAACCTATCGTTGTGTGCATTAAAATGGCATGAAATTAATGTCATCTTTTCACTACAAAATCTCACTGGGCTCTGTCAAAGGCAATCGGTACCCGTGATCCTTATTCGTTGAAATAAAGCATGGCGCATACAAGCGTCAAAGAAATTCAACTTCGTATCATCTCTTATTGACGGTTCAAACGCAGCCTTTACTAGTCAATTCCTGTTCCATTTTCCCATTCTTCTTGTGTAACTCGATTTTATGCCGAAAGTTTCCGACTCTGTTCGAACTTCGAAGTTCGTATATTTCTGCTTGGTTCAAACGTCCCATTTTTGCTGGGTGGTAAAGGGACCCTTGCAGAATGTGCATTGATTTTGGCACATCTAATCTCATATTCAGTTTAGATATTTGAATTTTATTTGATGACATCTCTGACACATCAACGGCCGGAACGCATGACTTAATCGGAGCACGTAGATGCAAATCATTGGGTGTGTAAACACCGAGTACAAATACACTTTTCCAAACAGAAGCATCGGCTCTCAATGGCTAGTCTTGTTTTTGAGCCGAAATGTTACGTTAAAAATGAAGACTAGTTGCGATGACGTTTCCCAGCTTCGTGACTTTTAATTTAATCAGGTAATTTTACTTTCGTTGCTGTGTTTTGAGATCATGATACTTTCTCGTCATGCTGTTTGTGGGACAGTGTCAACCTAGTGCCCTAATGACAACATTGAGAAAACCAAAGTGAAATCGTGTTCATGATGGTCGCAGCCTTCAGCATGCACAGCATGAAGGAGGTGCAGTATTACCAAAGCAGCGAATGACCGATGACTTATAGCTCTGATTTTGAAGACCTTGAATGCGGTTGAAGTCTGTCGTTTTGACTGCCATACATTGGTAGGAAAAGCTGAAAATAATCGGGAAATTGGAGTAGCACGTTCTACGCTAGTCTGAAAAACGTTCCCAATCGAATTTTGCGAATTGCCTTCACGATTTAGTTCACTTTCGACATCTCCGCCTTCCACAGATGCTCCGGGGTACTTTCCATGATCAGTTTTGACTGACCCGCTATCTGAAACCGAGATTCGCAAGGAAATCCAAACTGTGGAACATTGTGAAGAGCGGAGCTGCGGTGACCTTTCCGGACTCTACTTAAGAATAATGGGATTAAGTTGGTTGGGATGCTTCAGATTTCGTTCTCTAAGGTCTGATATTCCAATTGGGTTCCCTCATTGAGCTACTCAGTTGTATCCTTCGTCTTTAGTTAAGACTGATCTTGTGACTGAGCTAGTCAAAGGATGTAAACCTAATCCCGGCGTAATCGAGGATTCCAGCGTTTCTCGTCCTTCATAGCTTTTATACTCCACGCGTAGGCTGGATTCCGAACCGGTCGTGAATCTCCTGACCCAGTCTTCACTCCCGGACAGTTGTCAAGGCGCCCGATATGCCTTTCAGACCCATAGCCTTAGGAACAGAGTTTTTGACCTCATGTATGCTGAGGATATCGCCGGAAAATAGTCAACTATTGTTTAAGCTTTTACGCAACACCAGGAGTGGCGAGCTTTGGTTAGTAAGACTATATACGGTAGAAGTAGAGAACCCATTCATGGGAGGAAACAAAAGCTAGACCGGTGGGCTAATTACTTTAGGGAGCAGTATAGCTGGCTGCGTGCTAATGTAGTTACTCTGGTGGCCACAACTGCTAATGCTTGGAGGGTTTATTTGATCCCCCGACATAAGTGGAAGTAGAGTCTAAGTAGAGTCTAGTAGTAGTAGAGTAGTGGAAGTAGAGTAGAGTGGAAAATCGATCGGTCCCGAGAAACTGCTCATAGTTGTTTTCAAATTGGGCGAAACGCCTTCACAACACGCTTATCTCTTTGTTCCCTGATATTTAGAACGAGGAGCATATCCTGCTATCACGAGGTGGTTCATTAGTTGTACCAATCTTCAAAAAGGACCCAGGGATTGTAGTAATCATCTTGGGATTAGTTTATTTCCGACGGCTTTTACTTTCCTTCTCCTCTTCCCCCCCCCTTAAGACCGTTTGTCGTAGCTCCTAATGTACTCGCTTCAGTCACGTTTCATTTATGAGCCCCTTTTCCGAAGTAGTTTTTTCATCTTTTGCCAACTTGAATTCGTCTGTGTTGGTAGTAGTCATTACGGTGTATTACCGAGGTCATAGGCCGCACACCTCCTGTTCAAGGTGACGTGAACTTTGTGTCAAAGACCATCACAGACTGAGTTTATCCCTGGCGCGCATTGTTGTGATGTGAGAATTAATGTACCGAGTTCGCCGAAACTCGTAGCGACTCTAGCCACATTGCGATTCGAACCCACGTATTCTGTGACCTCACGTTGCCAACTGCGGACATTTCTTGCGAGTTGCATTGGTCGGTTTTAAATGCAATTTGTTTGCTAGGCTAGCTGCACTGAGTGATGGACGCGCCAATTCAATCTGGAAGGATGTGAAAGGTGAGAGGGCTTTTTGAAATGAAGCATTCGGCCATTGTCTTGTGGTTCTCTGCACCGAATTCCGCTACCAATCAGAATAAAGATCTTTTGTGGCAGGTTTAAATTTTGTTGGACTTCAGGTGTATCCAAAATTTGGTTCTGTCGTAGACATTCAGTTCAGTTTGACAATCATTAATCTTGCACCCATGCGCTGTGGCTTATAGTGTCACCTACTCAATTAGAAAAAAAGAACGAGGAAAAGTGAACGATCGATGGCTTAATAGTAAGTTGAATAGCTACAGAGAAAAAAGATTTTGAGTCCAAGAACATCGCTGGCTGCAGAACCGAACCCTATCAACTACTGTCTCCCACTCTCGCTTTGCGGATTCTCGGGGATCTCAACGAGGTAGTCCAACTATGCCCCCACTAGCTAGTCCATTGGTTACAGTTTCCGTATTTTCTTCCTATGCCATCTTCCAACCATTACCTTCCTTGCAGAACAGCGTACAGAGAGTCAGGCAGTCTTTCTGATTCAATGCCTGTTCGAAAAAAGAACCCAGGGACCCAGTACCTTACACCTAACCTCTGGATTAATGGGCAATTTTTCCCATCATATTCTACCAACGCAATAGTATTCAAACACTGAAAGATTTTGCATACCTTCTGTTCTCAACAACCATGACCTGGAGCCGTGTAGCAGTACTAATATCTGCCTCTGCATATTCAACCCTTCTCTGATAACCGAATTTCACGCCAACGGCGCAAACATCTAAATTTCCTGAGTGCCAATCAATCCTCTCGCATACGCTAAGACACTTCATGCGATGTGAATGACCAGCATATATAGCTCCTCAGATTCTGACTGCGTAAGTAAAATGAATTCCTGTAGCACACCCTTCATTGAGAGGCTGCGCCACCGAAAGATACGAACGGCCAAGTCGAACGCCGTTTTCAGATCAAGAAAGACATAAATCGCGAGTTCTTGTATGGTGTGCCCATGTTCTAAGATTTGTCGCGAAGTTGAGGTGTGATTGGCATAACCCTGACTGGGACGGAAACCGGCTAGATTCTCAAGCGTACACATTTCGCGGGTGCTAGATACTCGGTGTAGGATAATCCCCGCGAGGAGTTTCGATGCAATTCTTATCAAGCTAGTTCATCTGCAATTTTCACGTGAAGATTCATCACCTTCCTGGTAGACATTCGAATCGTGAGGTCGTCGGCGCTTGATTGGAATCCATTGGCCGGTTAGTAGTTATGGATAAACTTTTTGGCGGTTTAGAATAGTTGGGACATTGCTCATCCTTTTTGTAGTTGCTCAGTACAAGCTAACACGCATGTTTATATGTGATGGTCAAGTGGACTAAACACCTGTCACCAAAAGGGTCAAAGGTTCGAATCCCAGGTCTTTTGGTCACTTTGGTGGCAAACGGCATCTCACTGTTGTCTCATTCGTTACCACACCTGTCCAAATGTGAACTTGTGTGCCACTCCAAGCTTCAGAGTCAGTGTTCTCGGTCTCTTTCCCCCCGTGTAGTAGTGGGCCCTAGCGTCTGTGGCATATGTCCTTTCCGCTGCACTCATGCTTCAACTGTCATAACACAAAGACATATATGATCCTAATCAAAAAGATTAGCGCATCTTTCGATCTTATTGACTTCATGCTTAACTATCCGATTGTTCCTTGTAAGCGATTGAATTGAATAAGCCGTATTTTATGACCTCGGACTTTGAAACTTGTATCAAGCGAAAGTCACTTATCCCTAGCCTTTTTTATTATTACTTGATTCGCGCATGAATACTGTGGAAAGCATACTCCCTAACCTCCAGATCTTGCTGCCCTGATGGGTAGCATAGACATCCGTTATCCTGAAACTTGAAACAGTATGAGACACTTGCGATCAGCATGAGTGACCAGGCGGTCAGCGGTGGTTTACCATCTACCGTCAGTGTTATTCGGTTCACCTTTAGAGTCTCTTAGACTTATCAACTGCGCTGATGTACTGCCTTACTGATTCGACGTACTAATAGATACCACTTGTCCTTTCCTTTCTTTGATTCTTATCGTACGTCTCCGTAAGCCCAAATGGTTACCCACAATATTTTCATTTCAAATTAATAAAAAAGAATCTTATAACCCAATGATACTCCAATGCTCCAGTGCACTGGTTAGTTGATCTTTTGACAAGCTAAATGCAAACAGCGAGTTGTGTAACAGTTTAGTAATACTGAATCCTGTTTTTTTCGGGCAAGTGAAATTGACGGGTTATCTTTTGTTCAGTTAGCACACAAGTGTGCAGATGCTAGGGTCCAATCGTATCCTCCAAGTACCCGCCAAGTTCCACGTATTTCGGACGATTTCAGGAATACCGACATGACATACGAGGACAGACCTAGCAAGAAACAAAAGCTGTACGTGTGTAAGTTTATGTTTGCATACTTTGAAGACGTCAGATCTGTAGATCTGAGTCAATAGGCTCTCGTAACTGTGAGTTTGTGAATAAAAGTTCAGAGATGGAGAGAAATTAGTTGATTCAATGTTGGCATTAGCTCCCACTCGGTCAAATGGTGAATGGACATTTTTTAAGTGTTGTTTTAATTTTTATTAGCTTAGATTCAATAAACTTGTAACATCTTTACTAGGCTCAGTTGTAAATTTTAGGGAAACTGCTAATGCTCTACTCAGTCCTGTTTCAGCTATCCGACCAACGCGCGGCTTGTCTTTGTCACAGACCGTCGCTGACGGTCTTGTGATGTGCAGTTTGTTCCGGAGCAATCACTCTAGTCGTAGGGGGCTGGTTTCCATAGTATTCAAGGCTATTATTATTGCCAGGGAAAAAAGTCTGCTGATCGCCGAACCCAAATAGTCAATCAGCAATATCAGTCTTCTAGTGAAAACTCATGGGGAATACGTTGGACAATTTGTGAAAACTGGATCCACTTTTATGGACTGAAATTCACATTTTGGCTGTCACTGTTGCTAATCTTCATTTACATCTGAAGGTTATTGAACTTCCCCCTGTCACCGTGAAGTTCGCTGCTACAATAATGAAAGCTGACGCATGAAACTGGATCACCTTCTCCTGAACATTATCCGAACATCGACCGTCCAAAATTGGGGACGAGGTTGGTATAGAGATAAACTAACGGGGATCAGCACACCTGAAAGTCAGCCGATGGCATGTATATACGTATCGGTCTCTGAGGAGCAACTGATCGGGGCAACAGAAGCGAAGTTCTTAGGATCTTTTGGGTGATAGTTTTTGCCCATTGGTGGTTTATTGTCAACTGGCGTATTATATGGGCAGTATTTTTCGTGGTAATGGACTGAGGGAAGGCCGTTATTGATGGAACTGAGGGGAAAACGTTTTCAACGAAATCAAGAGAATTCTTTGGATTTCGTCATGTTATTCAAATTTTCTTCGTCTCCCGTTAAAGTAAGCACCGAGCTGTTCTGGTTACTGATTCAGAATGACTCCAGGAATGTATCCGAAGGCTGTTCCTCAAAGCGTCCCTAATGAGGAAATCCTATCCGCCACGTTGTGGCGAAATTATCCGTGGTTATGGTGACCTTTCGTTCTAGGTTTTCACGAAAAGTATTATTCGTCAGGCTTTCCCTCCCCCCCAACAATTCTTCTCAACGTAGTAATTAAGATGGTCGTAGAAAATGTTCTATCCTCAGTTGAGATCAATAGCATTGACGTTTGTCCAGGCGGAGTACGTTGCATGAATTTGATTGTGCGGATGATGTCCATTACAGCATTTCTATACCATCTGAGCGGCAATGTAGTTATCTTTGGGATGCGTTTTACATTTCCGAAATATATCGGTTGAATTAGATTGGCTTAGTTTACTAATTAGTCGTATATCACTAGATTGTCGTAAATCGGTGGATACACTTCACCTTCTCAGAATTCCCGATTAGCTTTTACCAGTTCGAGACATCCGAAGGTTACATTTTCATAGCAGAAGCAAGATTGGTCCTACTATATGGTTCATAAACATGGCAACTGGGGATGGATGTATGAAGAATGCCGGTGTTTGAGAATAGGTGTCTTGACAGCATTCTGTTCTCACAATAACTCAGGTAAGCCTTGGGGAACTGGATCATGAAGTAGAAGCACTGGATCTAAGATGTTAAGATAGGTGCTGCATTTGTCTAATTTTGTGTAGTATCACCTTGAATCGTAACACGTTGGAACAAATTCGGTGTTTGTAAAAACCGAACTGAACTGAGCCTCCCGAAAAATGCTTCGCTAATGCTCATGGAATGATCCAACTCTATTTCTTTCCATTTAAATTTCACTTCGCTTGTAATTAAACCACAAAGTGCTTCATTTTCGGAGTCTGGATCCGTGGTCAGTTGACGACTGCGAAGTAGGGGTGTGTGTATGAGTTAGTCAACGATGGGCGGATTCGAGACCACTACCTTCGAGTTGAAACATCGTTATGTTGACCATTTGTTTATCATCGGTGCTAGTTTTCGGGCCCGAAGTTCATTTAATTGTCCGGCGGTTACGGTAATTCTAACAATTCCGCATTTTGAAACCCTAGTCACTGGACTTCTTAACGTTCTCTCGAAAATTGTGGTTCAGTCGAGCGAGCGGTTCTTTCCGGTCCTCTAATCTGTCAAAAAGTCCAGTCGGGCATGATGATTTCAGCTCTGACTGGTTGTACAAAATCCACCTAAATTCCCTTCATCCATGGGATCTGAAGCGTTGTTCTCCAAGGTATATGGCTTTTGATTGCTTTCTATCCTTCAATTATCCGTGTAATTTCTGACCTCTCATTTTTTTGCTCTTTCCTATTTTTTCAGGAACTGGTCGACAATATAGGCAAAGCACGACCGTTATTGTACAGCTTCTCGCTCACACATGATGAGAACGATATCATGACATTGAGTAAGTTCTCACAATGATCCGGTGGTTGCATTATCACTCTCGATTCTTTTCGCCATCTTGATCAATATTCAACGTTATCTGGGCCGTAAGACAGGATATTATAGACCTAACATTTGGTGGAGCATTTTACGGGACAGTTTAGTTGGCCTGCGCCACAATGGACCTTCCATTTATGCCTTGAAGTGAACCAACCGTCCGTCACAAATGCAAGTCATCAAGCAGTTAGGTTTTCCTAAAAAAATATGGGATTGCTACTTTCGTCTTTCTTCAAGGAGGGAGGCGAAACGTTAACTTCGGAATTAACAAAATTCATGATATCAATTCGGGCAAAAGGACCGATCTCTTAGGACTCGTATGAATCAGCGGCTGTAAGAAAGATGATAGATCAGGACCAAATGATGTAAGGAGTGTATCGAAAAATCGATGCGCCATGTATTGGTTTTTAAGCACCCGCCCCACATGCATCAATCGGAACGACGGAGCAGAGATTTCGAAGATATGGACAGCCGTAACATCTTTGAGAAACAAACATTCCAAAAGGTCACCACGCTAGTTGATCCCATCACCATGGGGACGCATGACGTGAAGGACAACTATTCTCTCACTCGACCCACAGTTCAAAGTACACACACTCACATACACACAGACAACTTAACATCAGTTGGCATGGGAAAGTTCCTACAGTCATTTGATTGTAAAACTTGCCTTGAGAAAGACTACCCGCGGTAGTCGAAACGTTGGCGCATTACATCTACCAACAACGCTCTGTCATTAACATTATATCGTTCACAATTAAAGATGATGGATCCTCATGAGAAAGTTACAGAGGAATTAGTTTGGTAAGCATTGCATCCAAACTCCTCGCGGGGATTATCCTACACCGAGTATCTAGCACCCGCGAAATGTGTACGCTTGAGAATCTAGCCGGTTTCCGTCCCAGTCAGGGTTGTGCCAATCACACCTCAACTTCGCGACAAATCTTAGAACATGGGCACACCATACAAAAACTCGCGATTTATGTCTTTCTTGATCTGAAAGCGGCGTTCGACTCGGTCGTTCGTATCTTTCGATGACGCAGCCTCTCAATGAAGGGTGTGCTACGCGAATTCATTTCACTTATCCAATCTCTGAATGCGAATAGCCGAAGCCGAACGTATGCTTACGGCGATCTTCCAGCTGTGATTGCCTTATCATTTCGTGACAATAGTGATATCCTTATTTAGGCACACAGGAAACTGTCTGAATATGTGGGCGATATTGTGCTATCGGGTGAAGACCCAAATGAGTTCCAAGCTGTCACAACGAGACTACACCTTGACGTGGTGTGA
>LUCM01004773.1:89705-103391 GCA_008360955.1 Fasciolopsis buskii | reverse complement strand
GTGTAGGTCCACTCCCTGTTCCCGTTGGATATTCACTCTTTTCACATAAACGTGTAACTCTGGGGAAAGGCAGTGGTCAGTGAGGCTTGCCTTGCTGTTTAGCGCTGAACGATGATGATGATGATGATGGTGATAATGAGTTCCAAGCATTTCTCGGTCATGTGAAACATCTTATATGTATATTTAGTATGTGTTTTGTTCCTTCGAAGTAGTGGTCGTGTATCAGACGAAATGCCTGCTCGTATACAAAATGCTTGATTGATATTCACCGATTTGAGGTATTTGTGTCGTCATTGTGGCATCTCATTATGTATTCAAGGTCGATTGATACAGCGTTAGTGAGGTCGGTGCTTTTATACGGTTCATAAACAAGGCTATTGAGGGCAGATATGTCGAAACTTTCAATGTTTGAACTCAAAGTTGTTTATGCTTCTGTTCTCCGTAATCATGTGATGGATTATTGCCAAAATGTCTTCCGTCCTTGCCCCGAAGGAGTGGGAAAATGTTTCAACGCTTTAAGTGCCAGCGAAAAGGGAGTATGTAATAATCGCGTAATTAAGCATGGAAGGCGTTTATGTTGCGCAGCAATAAAAATAAAATGCTGTGCTCGTTAATTTGGCGAGCCATCAATTCTGACGATGCTGACCCATAAACGCCTACAATTGGAACATTTCAATGAGAAAACTCTGAATAAGTTGTTCCACTTTCTGATACCCTTCCGAGTTGTACATTCTCACACGAACAAAACGAGAAAAGGGGTTTCAACGGATCAGAATGGATGTCGTTTATAAGCGAAATTTAACTTTGTTGTGATGGAAGTATTCCCCGAATCCTGAGAAAATAGGCAATATTTTTACGAATTAGCTCCGTCCACTCTCTACCGAAATTTAGCAAGCATACTACATTGAATAAAGTGGTTTTCTCCCAACTTGACCAAAGCCGCATGAAAGCACGCTTAGCTGTAAGATATTGTTCTTTTAACCTGTTCTACATTCTGAACATCGATGATATGATAGGTACGTTTGCTGTCCTGACGCGATAATTCAGTGATCTATATACACACTGGATATGAACGTCCAGGCAAGAACATTTTCCTATTAAAGCTACCGGAAGCCACTTCAGAATGACCAAAAGCATACTGAATGGCATTGGCGGACCCATTCAACATCATTTTCTGTCGATGTTGCCTTTCTAGTAACGCGCATTGATTTATTGTGAAATAATTTCACATCGTTCTCCCTAGCAGTTTCATAATGCCTCCTGGTTGAAATATACCGATGGTGGGTACACTCGGTTATCGCCTGAATTTCTCGTTCATCATCTCGTTGAGTAATATCAAAACTTACCATTTATTGTTGTAGACTTTTCTTATTGCTCGTTTTATAAAAAGGATTCGATCTTAGAGCTTCAAGTGGGACCATCCTATATATAGCTCTTTGGGCTATGGAGCCGCACAAGTCATCATTACCACGTCAACACGCGGTCCCGTTGTTAGATAATCGACAAAGTGCAGGCGAAAATGGGGAAAATTCGTAGTAGGGAACAGTATGGTACCGGTATTTCGGGATGAGTTGCTTCATTTATCAGGAATAAATCGATATCGGTAGGGAAAACAATTATTTAACGAAAAAAAGTAAGGATGGCCCAACGCTCAAATTCAAAATTGATAAGGTAAAATGTTTTGTCCATTCCACTGATCAAGTGCTACCTTGATCGCCCTCAAAATGTGAATGGTGCTTATCAGATCGCAATATAAAAAGAGCACTTTTTAATCCTGGTTGTCATCGGCTAGATCACATGTTAGGCTATTTTTGTAGTAATGAGTTTAATCTTTCCAATCTTTGGCGCATTCTCTGTGTATGCCATACCTATTGTCAATTCGGTTACATTAGCGTCGTATTTTTGAGGATACTCTCGCGAATACTGTTATCCACTTTTTTCTCAAATTCCCCGGCTCGTATGGTTTGCGGGCGAGTGCAGCCGAAATCGCTCGTATTTGTGAGCAGGCTACTAATGCGTTGGAATTCTACGCGGAAAAAGTCACCAAATCTGGCGCACGCATGACCCCTTCCTCCACCACTAGTATTTCCGGTCCCGGTATGCCCGACAGCCCACGCTTAGATTTGACAAATTCCCCGCCGAGGAAGCGTATGGAAACGACGGAAAACCAGAAGACGACCGTTAACGATCTACTTTCGCAAGACCTGCTTCAATTAGGTCTTGGGGACATTGATCCGACAGTCGGTGCAGTCAACCAACCGTCGATCGATTTCAGTCCTGCGGTGAAACCGGCCACGCCTACCAATTATGACGAGTTGGAAGATATATTTTCCAAAATGGCCGACAAAATGCCGGTTACAGGTGAGTGCTTTTCCCCAATGTATATTCAAAGTGATTCATTATTCGATATCAGCGTTCAACTCATCCTTGTGGTCCATAGAATCCACGCAGCACAACGCTTTAGTTTCGCTTGTTAGCACCCATCAGCTTCAATACAAATCCACCTTGCTCCAAACGAGACTCGATTGCGGCTTGTGTGCGTGCGTATGTGCATGAATCCGTACTCCATGGACAGGTCTATTTTACATCGGTTGAGAGTGATAAACCATGGCGCAGTTAATTCGCCTTCTTTTGGCAGTATGCTCCACTCTACTCCTTATAGTGCTTTCTTGCATTTTGACTAGTGAAAATAATTAGTGTTAATCGTGAAGCGCTCGTTTCGGCAGCGCTGAGTCGGATTGAGAAGTCAGATGGACACTCATCTACCGTCGGAATACCGATCCTCTGTGGTAGTTTAGTGTGTTGAGCTAGCGATCTTTTGAAGCGCTTGCAAGTATCAAATCAGAGAACTACCGTAACTCGAAGCCGAGCAAACGTATCAATCTGGTTTAATGATTAAAACGGATTTGGTAGTCTGTGGCATACTTGTTACATTGACAGTCATTTACTGGCCACGGACTCCGACCGCAGTTGTCACCTTTTGCTTCGTGTTTACTTGTGAATCTAGTAAAGATGTGTGCTATAGCCTCGAAAGGCTGCCTTGCTGTTCGAGTCTAATGATGGAGTATAAAAAACGAAGCTCTTATATAGTACCCTTGCTACTCGGGAGTTGCAAGATCTGATTCGCGCATGTACGACCAATTTGAATCGGATTGGCAACGCACAACTGTTCCAAATTTTCTGGCTCTTTCTGCAGTGATGACAATTTTGAAATTTTTTTCTCTCGTAGTTTAGGCATGGAATATCGCAGTTTAATAGCCTTAGGTTGCAGTTTTGAAGTCATGTGCAATTGGTTGATTGTGGAGCTTGGTTTTCAAATTGCAGTACAAGGTTATTCAATCTCGAAGTTTGAATCTTTAACTACGGATAGTATTTGCAATGTCATGTTCCCTGGCTGTAAACGCGTATCAGTTTTCCCTTTTACCATAGTGTGCGGGCTCAAAAGGTTTCCGACTGTTGTGGTCCTTCTTCAGGCTAATTCCCGTAAAACACCAACCGATCCATTCGCATCAGCCATAATTTAATCTATTGACTGTTGTTTTGGCCGTTAGAGGTCTTCGTCCTGCCAACCCTTTAGGGACCGAGGTCAAATATGGCCATTCACTCCGGTATTGTTGTGCTTTTAGTCCGTTAGCCTAAGGGAACTGATGACCGTCATCTCAGTAAGAGCAACCATATTCGCTTGGCTGTCCAGGACTACCTCACCGCTGTCTGAATCGTTGTGAGTGCATGCACATTCGCAACAGGGTGACACAATTTACCCATATGTTTGTGTTCCAAGGCCGGGTTCAAACTACCGCACAACCTATATTATATCCTGTTACTTAAAATCTGTATCAGTGTTTATAGTGGTAAAACCGAAATTTTGCTTTATGCATTTCAGTATGTAACTATCCTCGTATACATACACAGACCACCTAAGAATGCCTCCACCTATTGACTCCGATCGAGTACATGTGCGTGATGAATTTGAAATTCATTAGTGATTGTAAAACCTGAACGGAAGTAAACTATATAAATCAGTACCTGCAGTCTACGCCAATGACCGACTCAGCAGATCCGACTCTTCTAACATACTGCCTATGAGCCAATAGGAAATCGTCCCAAGTTTTGTTACAGCGTTTTTTAAGCTCTGAAGATTGTTATTTTTCCCACCTGCTCAATCCTTCCCATCTTTTGGGCTCAAATCCAAACGCCTACTCTGCGATCGAAGTAATCTTACACGACAAGTGTTATTGTAATCATTCCCAGCTCGTAGATACATGTATTATCGTTCCGGTTGACTAGCGGTTGAAATTGACAATTGTTACAAGTAATTTGTCTTTTTTCGGACGTTTTTCTTCATCGTTCACTCCCCACAGGACGTGCCTATAGTCGGTCTATATCTCGGAAGTTCTTCAATACATCACCACCACTTGGGCACTAAATTGGATGGATATTCTTAATTTCCATATTCCATGAATTTGTCAAATGTACTTTTCATTTGAACGGATAATTTCTGAACGATGATCATGCCTTTTTACGGTTCCAGGTTGTCTTTTGTTAAGAATTTCACAGGTGGATGTTGCAAACTCTATCTTTTGTGACCGAGAAGTTTCGCTATTTTTCCACTTAATGTACGGCATTCTATCCGAAGGAGAAAAATGCCACGATCCTATTTTATTAGTCAATAATACCGGCCACGTCTTGTAGCAACGCGAGATGAAGCCTTGCAAGGCGAAACCCCACCACTTTCTCAACCCCGTCGTGGCTTGTTCGATGGGCATAAGTCCGCCTTACGACTAAATGGGAATTTGGTTTTGTTTTCCTATCCGCAATCTGGCAGTGCATCACATGTTGAGTGCATTTATCATACCGTCACAACATCAGTAAAATGGTGTTCGGGTATAAACGTTACTAAGACAGTTGGCTAAAACGTCCCCGATTGGTTAGAATTCGGGCTGAAGAAGGAACAATCGAGTTTCTATGGGCATCTATGCGAAGGAGTACGTAACCGAAGGTGAAACGCGTAGATGCATGATAAGATCATTTGGAACGATCATTGAAAAGCATAACAACAGCCTGAGTGAGTTTTTGCCACTTTTTCGCATGGTGTTGTATGCTTGTCACTTATTAGCGAGTAATTTTTTGTCATACGAAAGGCACATCACTAACAGACTCTGACGAAAGAATCTTAATTCTTTATTAAGTCAGCAAGATTGATTGGGGGTAAATAAAAAGAGTCAATATAACTCAAAAGGAAAGTAGTTTCGCCTAACCTAAAAATGTCTCAGCCACTGTAAACAACGTTTTTCGGTGGGGGCGGATAGTCTTTTTTCCTTATCCATTTCTTTCTTCAAGTTTGAAAATTGTTGATTTGGTTGCCACTGTCACTCGTGTAATGCCCCTCAAGTAGACCTAAAATTAGATGCTTGAATGCTTCAATACCCAAACTCACTGTGTTAGAGATATGGAGTAAGAATTTCAGATTTCTTTGGTGTCTTTTTTTCTAGCGCAATGGGTCGTTTACAGTCTGATTGCAACATCCCAACTGGTTTCAAAAATTCCAATCTTCCGACCCCCCCTTCTTTCGTTCTGCAGCAGCGGCCTGTCTTCATCCTGTTTCGTCTGCTAACCCCATAAAGCAGACCGGTTCAGTTTCAACAACTACTGTTAAAAACCGGACACCATCGCAAGCTGCCAACCAGCCGTGTTACAATCCCTTCGTACGTGCTTCCCCGAGCTCGACAAATGCGGCTTCGGACAATGCGACCAAAGCTCAGTTGTTTGACGATCTAGACACCTTGGGTCGCCAAATGCTTGGATTCAACACGTGAGTCAAAAGTACCTTATTCCTCACACCCAAGCTCACCTACTCTCATGTATTGTTTTTCTGTCTGCTTTTGTTGGGCTAATCGCAGTTCGCAAATAAAATTTTCACTAAACTTCTCTTTAGTAACTTCAAGTTCTGATTGATGCAAAGGTAGTCTCCATTACGTTGGTGTACTTCCCGCCTGCATTTGACGTAATTCTTCAAATTATTGCTTTGAATATGATCTAGTATTTCCCGTTCGCTCCCATTTTGAGTAAACAGTAGTGTGACGTAGCAACCAAAAACAGAGCAAATCAGTGGAACGTTAGTGGTTGTAATCCCTGACGTGAGCTAAACTGTTTGGCTCAACGCACATTTACACATCCTTGTTAATGTACTTCCGATTAAACTCTTCCAACCTTACACAGCATCGCAACATCTGGCAAGTCATCCTCAACAACAGGAACAGCTTTTATATCCGACAATCATTCCAGTGTAAATGACTCACTAAAGCGACCTGATCAGTTTCAATTGAACGGGCTCGCCGATATTCCACTTATCCCGACTCTTGATGCCACATCGACTGAGACTTCACCAGCGCATCAGTCTACTGCTTCCACGAACATCATCGCTCCCGTGGACCTCTCCACTCTCGACGTGCAACTGTCCGCTATTGAACCACATCCGCGAATTCACGATCCTGTTCGTCTTTATCCTGACGATTCAACCAAGCCGAATTGTAGTGGTGTCCAACTGGATTTACATTATGCCGGAAACCGGCCGTCGCCGGATGTTTCCGTGTTTGTCGCAGTCGTGATGAATCGTAGTGCGCTTCCCGTAACCGAGTTGTTGATGCGATTTGCTGTGAATAAGGTGAGTTCTTCGGATGCCTATTTTCCCAATATTCTAATGATTGCACTCTGTATGTACACAAGTATTCGCAATTGCCCTCGTTTCACGCCTCATCACTACATTTGACAAAAATAATCGAATCACAATACAAAGGTATGCGTATCACCAGAGGTGTGAGATCAAGAACAACACTAATCGTAAAATACTATCATATCTTTTATTTGCGATTTATTCTACTCTTGTTTCTTTTGCTGACCTTCCAAGTGCAGTCTGGAAAACATGCAAAATGGCCCGTTGCTCCTGACCTGTCATTCTTCAATTGCTGTATATTTTTTCGAGCTTACTTCCATTTTCTCTGTTTTGTTGTCCATCCGTTCATGAACGCACACAATTTCAAAATGACGACACCTTTTAATTTTTAAATTTTTTCTAAATCTAATTCCGAAACAAAAATTTTGTTAATTTGTGATTTGATTTCTAACTAGTCAGATCTCCGAAACAGCTTGTTCAACACACGACTATTCGTTTCCCCCTCCCAGAGCAAGATTTCTTCAAGTTTACGTTGAATCGTGATGCATTGCGCGTAGTACCGGGCCTCCCAGTGTTAGACAATCCTGACAATTTCTTGATCCCCATGCTTGATCTATCAGCATTTGTGGTACACGCATATGTGCATGCATGCATGTGTGTGTGTGTGTGTGTGTGTTCGTATACGTAACGAAATCTCACGTGAAACGCACGACAGAGAGGAAAATTGACAAAAGCTATCACGTTCGCTTGCATTGTGAACAAACAATCTCATTCATCGCTCCAAAGTCACATGGTTCCGGCTAAGAGTTAACAAAATGGATAATATGACAGATGAAGAAAGCGTTCAATCTTTTATCCTCTAGGTTTTAACGACCGCGAACTAGTACGTGCATGCGATCGTAATGAATAGAAGAACAGAATAGTATGCTCAGATAATACAACAAGATTGATTCCCGTATTCTATTTGACGACAACTTCCATTCCTTTTTGAAAGCCATAGCTATCATATTTTCACATTCCCAAGATCTTTAAAGAGCCTAGCTGTTCCATCCTTATCTCTGGTTGACTGTGTGTATCCCGCCCACCGACAATTCCGGTCCCATGTTATGCCTGCGTGCGGTGGGCCGATAAAACACTAATGCACCCATCTTGCTAGAATTGCCACGGTTTCTGATTTTCGGACTGAGACCCAACTCTGCATACTGTCGAAAAAATACTCGACAGATTCGCGTGAAATGAAACTGTGATTATAGAAGTACCGACCTATTCGGTACTCGAGGTTGATATTATTGTGATCAGACTGTTGATACTCATCTCAGATGACAAATACAGGATCCTGGGATTATCACTTCGTTCTTATGATTAGTATTTATTGTGCTAACAGAAATCAACTTTGACTTTTCATTTTGCTAATCTGATGAGAGGTGTGAAAATGATGTATCCTTGTTGGCAAATTATTTTTTCTATCGGAATCGAAATTCTTCTTGCCAAGATGCACGTGAACATTTGATCAGCTAAGATAGTTCGCGGTCACAAAATCTGGTTATCATCCTGACAAACTCTGCTCTCCGTTCGTCCCCGCGCGAACGCGGATGTGTGAAGAGGAGTCATAAGGATTCGCAGTCTTTTGGGGTTCTGTTCAACTGAATCACTTACTGGATTGCATCCGATCTAAGGGCTCATATCTAGCTAGTTAGAAGTTTCCCGACACCATAAATATTTACTAACGAAGTAAGGAGGTAGTGCTATGATATTGATCGACTGGTTATCTTCCTCGAACACCATAGATTGCAGTAGTTTTGCTATGTACCACGGCGTCTGGGCACAGAATTCTCATGGCGAGTTCTTTGCTCCACACCATGTTCAAAATAACAGTTTCATTCTGAGGATTAATGTAGCTGAAAGTGCACTGAATTGTTGATCGTGATTTAATTCGATCTATGACGGACCAATTAATGCTAACCGGCACGACGTGTGTATCAGCGCTAAAGTGCTCAGCTGGTTGACTTCTTACCGTGCCTATTAGTTTTCGGCTGACGGATTCCTTCTCGCAGTCTAATCTGTAGTTTGGCAACACCGTTTATTCTTGGTATTTGACCAAATTGATGGCTCACACACATCGCATTAGTTGCACTGTTCGGAGTATTTACAGTTTACAATCACATTTGTTAAACCGACCTTCACACACAATGTACACGTGCTAGGAACTACCCAATGAGACAGTGGCCAACTAAACACGTGGGTCATTGACGCCTAGAAAGGTTTAGTTTACTGTGGTTTTACGGCCGCTGTTATCAGAAACAGAACCGTGTGGCTATTTGCATTCATTTCCTGACCGACCGGGTGCGTAGTCGGTCATAGCGTCAGATACCTGTAGAATACTCTGACAGAAAGTGTCAGCGGGACAGACAACTGGTTGTGCGTAATACCGGGTGGATCGTCAGGCATTGTGCAAGATTTTGTTATCAGTTTGTAAATACGAATTTTGTTTGGCGTAGCTTTCGGTGCGTCATGAAATCCAAATATGCCAACGTTGAAATGCCAACGATGGAAGACCAGTTCGGAATTCTCAGAACATCTGTAATGCAATTTACTTCTCGGCAAGCCTCTAGACTTGAATTTTTGTGTAACTCATCGAGCTTCTTCGGCACGAACTTGCTGCTGCGTCCCCAAAACTCAAATGAACAGGGTTATGACGCTTAGACGTGAAGGTCAATTGTTCGAATCTCCATCGCCAAACAAATTCCCCATTTGGCTACCAACTTCCATTTTTGCGGCCTCTTCCAGAAATATTTTTTCGGCTTATATGGCAAATAAAAGACTTAAAATTAGCAATACCATTACTGTTAAAGCTGCTTTTATTTCCTTGCAGACATTAATTTATTGTAGCTGACAAACCTTCTAAAGAACCATGTCGGGACTGCTCGAAATATATGAATCCACATAACGAAAGTGAGCTCGTGTTCGGCAGTGACAGTTGATTTTGAAAATCTGAAAAGGTATCTGTGTGATGATAACGATGTTGATGCTAGCTTGAGGATTGAGCAGTATGATCCGGCAGTGTTTTCTCAGCTGTTTGGAGTCAGCAATAACGAGTAAAGAAGCGTACCCCCCACGAGAACGAACATTTCGACTGAATATGTCTAAAATCTTCGTGATTTGTGTAGGGTGGTCAGGACTCAACGCGAATTCGGCGACATCGCACCAAACAGGTCGGTCGATTAAGTGAGCGAAAAAAGCCTCATGAAAACATCTGGTAGTACCGATAGGCTGAATTCCTCTGCGTACTGATCGATCATTAAATGTAGACCACAAAAGCAATATGAACGAGCATTTGTCTGTTTAATTTGGTTGTTTTCTCTATACCTATCGGAAATAGGAGATAGAAGCAATTATCGATTGACGAGCCGAAGGCGAAGCAAACGTCTCCATCACTCTTTTGGCTCTGTCAAAACAGTTTGGTGAACAGCAAGTCGTAGTAATGATGATGTCAAATAAAATTGTTTGTGGATCGAGCATACGCTTAATGTTCCACTTCCTCCAGTCCGAGTATTAATATTTGACGCAAATATTCAACTCCACACATGGACATAGTTTTATTCGCCTTGTTCAGCAAATGAATGTCAGATAATCCTAGCAACAGGTTTTTTGCAATACAACTCATCCGGTTTGTGCACCTCCTGACATTGAATCGTTTGCTGTGTAACTAATCCCCTATTACTGGAATTGAAAACTTAATTGGTTCAGGATTGATTCTGTTTGTTGTTGTATTGGTGACCCTGTTCTATTCCAACTTATAAACTATTTTCTCAATCTGATGTGAAATGGCCACCTATACCCCCAATACCGTAATAATATTTCCATGGTATGATGTTTATATTTATATCTTCACAAATCCGTGTACAGGCCATGGGTGAAAAAATGGCGAACGACGAAAACAATGGGTAAGAAAGAGCCAGGAAAAATAAACCAATGTGTACAGTTCACTACACGTGATAGTTTCTTTATTCTCCACCTGCGCATCATCGGTTATTGAGCGGAATCCAAGATCCTTCTGTAAGCTGGATACCAGCTGGATTGACTTAAAAGACCCTACCTCAAACCCTTAATTAAGCAATTTAACCCAAAAGGCCGTAAGACGATCAGAGGATCTTGTAACCCATCTGGAACTGGTGAATGACTGCTGATTTTATACGATCTTCGAATGAGGACTAACATCCTCGGTGTCTATCACACCCTTTCGCTACAGAAGCTGGTGAGTTTACAGCCGTATGCTTCGCCAAGCTCCCGTGATTAGTTTTGAATCACGGTCTGGCTATCTTCTCTCAGATTGATTATCGAGTATCAGTCAACCCGACGCTGAACATTGGGAATTCGGATCCGCCTCTGCACTTTAGTGGGAAAAGCTCCGCCCGGAGGATTCAGTGCGTAGGACGTGTTCAGCACAAGCTGTTTATGAGGCGTTCAAAGTGAGTAGACAATTCTGAGCCTGAGCCTCAGAGGCCCGCACCCGACCATGTTGAGGTATTTGGAGACAGGATGCTAGATCTAGCAAATGCATTCTAATCAGCATTACTTCTGGGCCTATCCTTAAAACCGTGAGTGTGTCCACTGTGCAGCTGCTTTAACGGAATTCACAAGAACCATTCGCAGTGCATGATAATGTCAAGCGGCCAAATTGGATGAGCTTTTGACTGTGATGTTCGATCCCCTATTGTTCACTCCAGAGTCTAACCTTTGTCGAGACGTGGTGGGTCAACGTCGATGATGGCCAACACTCTGTTCAGTGCTTCTTATTGTTGTTGGTTGAATGCTTCGATTTGTGACATTACTGCATCAACCATCTTGTAAAGTTGTGCAAACTGACGATCATCATCACACAAGTTTCTTGGTTGGGCTCATCTTTAGATCTTATTTACCACTTCATGGCGGAAATGTACCCATCGAAGTAGGAGGGCGACCGTTCCCGCATATGGGGACATCCATAACTCTAAGGATTTCAAAGTTATCAGTTAACTTCATAACCTTGTTTATCATTCCATCCGTGCATAAAACGGCGTAAGGGAAAGCAAGTTATGACCTTCATTCATATGATGGTCATCTTCGCTGCCACCGGCCTAGTTACCAGAAGTAGGATAAGAGAAGCTTGGTTTGGTGTCATCGCTTTGCGAAGTTAAGACCTCAGCTGTTTCATTATTGTTCCATATCCCATATCTGTTATCACGACTATAGTATGAACAGAGACAAACAAAAACGAACTGGTGATTTCTAGTCAGAAGCTTGTTGCGTCAGTGTTGCACTGTGTCCATTCCTAGATAAATCACTAGTGTGATAAGGTGACTATTGGTAATGGGAAAAAATTCGTTGCAGTTTCGACACATCGACAATAGTTCTTTCTCTGTCCTCCGTGTTATACAAATAGAAAGCGTCATTTGTAAGCATTTCGGTCTTCTTAGTCCCATTATGTACTGCAATCTCTTTATGTAACCTCAAATTGAATCTTATGCGCATGTGTTCAGTAGCTTCCAAAAAACCCTACATTTGCTGGTAGATCTTCGGCATTTATCCACCCAGAATCGAACACAAAGCTGGATCTAAAAAATCAAATCTACAGGGTGGTTGACTTGTTGATTAACCAATCACTAATGTTTGACTAATTGCCTGGAGTTGAACTAGTCAACTCGTCGTCAGCGGTCGGTTAAACGAAGCGCGGACAAAACACCCGGCATGTTGTAATGAAACCTTATATGGTTCTTTACCACTCCGAATACTAGGGCCATGGTTGCAGCTGCCACTCCCTCCGTGTCCGTGGGCTGAGGCGGCTATGAGGCTTAACCCTTCCACTGCGCTCGTTCCTCAATGATGTCTATAGACCAGCGGCGTTTGATTCTGACCACAGCATGCCCTATATGGATTTCATATTTCGCTCTAATGCGACAAATTCATTTGGTAGTCCTCTTTCACATCCGTTCGAATCACTATTTCCATATTTCACATCAAATTTCTTCAGCTTATCGATGGTGAATTTGCAACTCGAAACTTTGCATGTTCCCAATCGTACAAAGGCCTATGATGCGACTTCTGTGTAGCGTTCACTGTCACTTCATCTAGAAACTAGTGTGAATTTTATCAACTTAAACACTACTAGATGCAGGTTTGAATGCTTACACACTCTTCCTTATGAATGTGTTAATGGAATTGATCGGTGTCTGGCTCTGACGCATTTATTTTCATGTCCCTCCGTACAACAATTCACTTGCATGTATGCATATCCGACTCCTCTCTCATGTTTTGTTATCACTAAATAGCCCTTACATTTGCGAAATCTGACGGCATCAGGAGAAAGTCTGTCACCTTACTCACCTTTTCTACCCGTGGGAGCAATAAATCAAGTTGTTCTGATCTACGATCCCTCGCATCAAGTGAGTATCTCATTCCCAGTAATGCGTTAAATTTTCCTCGTTATATTCTCTGTGCTGTTTATTCTGTTTGCCAGTACATTCTTTTATGATGAAGAATTGTTGATAATACTGGAAGACTTACCCCTCGGAGACGGGAATTTCCTGTGAACGAGTGCAGACTCAGTTCCCTCTCTTTTAATCAAACCTGTTTTCTCTCTCTCCAATCCAATCTCTTTGTCTCCTCTGCCTACCCATAGTGGCCCCACTGGTTACACGCCCGATACTCGCAACCGTTCACTGTTAAATAGTTTAGTAAGTAGTTTTCAGTCTGTTAGCTCACATATTCTCAAGTCTCGTCAGCCTCCGAATCTCGGTTCCTTTAATGTGCTCACTCTCATGCAGACTGGCCACCAGGCGTGTTTGGCTCTGACAGTGGACTCACTTTCGATTGATATCTGCTATGTGAGTGAAAAACGAATTCAGGATTCAAGTAGAGTAATTCAACTAACTGCGCCAAATGTCTCGTCAAGATATTTCCCGCCCACTTTGGGAGACGAAGCGGCTCAAGCTGTGGGCCAATCGGGATGTTGGAATATTCTTGCGTGAGAAGTC
>LUCM01004773.1:78659-89120 GCA_008360955.1 Fasciolopsis buskii | reverse complement strand
ATACTAGAGTTACAGTTGAGTTTACGCGGTCTCATCAGTGAGGAAGAAATATACCAGACCTTTATGAATACTGACGTAACACGGGTTGGGTTAGAATAACTCTATAATCGATGTTTATTTCGTCAGGATCCTAAGTGCTCCCCTTTTTGTCTTGATTTCATAATCGGTTGCCCTCTTGTGTTTTTTTCGGCGTTCACTACACAATGAGTTGTAACAGTAAAAAATTGTTGTGTTGCCCAGTTGGATTGGTCGATACACACACACACACTGAAGCACAAGATGTAACCACTAGCACTAGCGTCGCACGATAGCACAGGAGCACACAGCCTATGGTCTAGCAGGACAGGAACACACACTAAGGTTGGAAACAGTGGTTCTGGCTCGAGTCTTCAAGCCCCGTAGTCGAACGGAACAACTGCTTCCTTGAATGAGCAGCCACACCGAACAGAAAAATGCTCAGAATTCGAACGGCTAGCCTAACCCGCTAGCGGAAGAGAGAAGGCGAACACAGGACACTACTGCGCGTTTATTGATGACCTACCAATACAAATTAGAATTCAAGTGAGCTGTATCGTTTATATAGTTTTGTTGGGTGGCCTTGGTCGATACGTGAAACAGTCAATCACAGAACAAGTTTTGATGAATCTTTTTGCGGACATATAATAACTTTCAACCGCGCAATTTTTTAAAATAACATCATTCCCGAAATACTGAGAAAAGAGTAGGTTCTTTTGAAAAGTTAACAAAAGAACTAAAATCTGCGGCATCAAAGTCCTAAAATGATCACCGACCTTGATAAAGATATGATTTTGTTACTAGATTTACAGTCTTGAAGTTATCGTGTCCGAATATCAATTGTCCACTCTGAGTCTATAGCTCGTTGTATTTTATAACCGCTCAGTATCATATTGCGCTATGTTTATCACTTTATTCTTTAGCCTACCTTCAATTTGAAATTCCAACTTTCGTTCAATTTGGGTGATGAGGCCATTCTGGAATCTGGCTCACAGACTATACCCAGTGCCTGATAAACTGACTAACCGATTTATTGATTCATCCAGTTCACCTCGGCCGTGGGCCATGGACCACCTTTGCCTACCGAATGAATGTCTACTGCTGTCTGTGATCTATTTTCCTTCCGTCCTGTTTATCTGGATCCAGCTAAATGTTTTCCCCACCGTTCGCGGCATACTCATCGTGATTTGCTGTGCGATACACCGAATGAGATTACCTGCTTGTGCCGTCACAGTTTCGGCTGAGATGGTAGTGGACTATACACGGTTACTTTGCTTGTTCCGGCATCGACTATTACGCCACAAGCTTGTTCTTTCTTTCAAATTATGATCTGAATTGGCACACACACACACATCACCTAAATTCCTATCCCTCGTCATTCTTCACTGCAATTTGCTTGTGTTTATCTTTGATTTTTCCACTCATCCCCTTCGCCCGCCACACAGTCTCTTGTTTGCATGATCCAATCAGTCCGACACAGCAAGATTGACTTCCATTCTTCCTATCCTGTCCTGCCTTGTCCCCCCCCTCCCGTCCGCGCCTCCGACTGCGTGCCAGTGTCCCTCCGGTTTGTTTTGAGGTCAACGGACACGCTATATGCTGTGAATATAAAATAGAGTGCAAATACAATACTACACGACTTGCGAGTGTGGCTTTTACTTCTCCCCGGCTGTTTCGTTATCAGCCTTTGTAATTTGTAATTGGGTCTGACAAAGGTCACCATGTCCGAAACCGATGCATCGTATCCGACCATTCACGCGGGTCAGTTTGATCTCTGAAGGACTCGAAATTGTTCGACCGAAAGGGGTTACTGTTGATGAAATAGACTCGTAGATTAAAATGTGCTATAGAATTAGGAAAACCGATTTACGGGCAAAATCATGGATTCACTGCAATGAGACCCAAACTCGTTTTGATATACACGATCGCTGAATAGCAATCAGGCGAACTTGGTTTGTAAGATGTCTAGAGCAGTAGAATGGTCCGAATATTTTCTCCAATTTGTTTTGTAAATAAAGAAGTAACGGAAATCGGGAAGCGCAAGACATACGATGGGAATTTTAGGAATGTTTGCAAACACTGATGAATCGAACCCATTTGGCAAGAGAAAATTGTGATCCATGCGAAGCGAGAAACCGTGACACTGATGCAAGTCCATGAGAGAACCAATCGCGCGAAAGCGTAGGATAAGGACGTACAATTAAACTAATTTAGTAATGAGATAAGTTGACCTCATAAATCGTTCGGTTAGACGAGGAAAGTAGATAACTGTAAAGCCAAATCGGACTGGTTGAGAGTAAATGTGACGTTAAACAGCGGTAATGGAATCAAAATTTTCGGCATGGATCCAAATTTACTTTGCATGACGATCTCCAATGAGCCAGAAGAACACCGGTCATGAAATGCGTTCTCCCGTTACTTCTGCATATCAGTCAGGTGATTCCTAGGTACTACAGTGTAAAACATTCCCCACGTCCGGGTTCAGTGTACGCATTTGCTGGAAAACCGATAGACATGGAACAACGAAAGAATATACTCATCCGCTTCAGAACACACAATGATGGTAAATTCGAGCGGTTATTGTGAATATGTTCTACTCATGACCAGTCAATCAGCAACGGTGAGATTTGTTCTGAAAATTAATCACGTGGTGCCACTGAGATCAAGTTTGGGTTATAGGCTTGGTTTCTGTTGACAAGCAAACATGTTTCTCAATATACACGAGATGACTCACGCAAGAATCAGCCGCCCGCTTGTCCGTGATTTTTTTAATTGTTTTCAAACATTGAACCTATCAAGATGGTATTGTAGTGTTTGTCTACCCGATATCTCCTTACGCATTTGAATCCAGAGTGATTCTAGATGAGAGCTTACTCAGTTGAGAAGAAAAATAAAATCTTCAAATAAAATGCTCTGAAACCACTTTGGGCGTGGGGGTTTACTGGTGAATAAAGAATGGGGGTGTCTTTTACCTGCAACCTAATAAACCTCGAAGAAAACCGAACACTGCACGGTATCCATTTCCCTTGAACTATTTTCTTCAGTGTGAACTGTACGATTGACTCACGAGATCAGTAGTGGTGGTCCCGTCCTCGCCTTGGAGATGTTCACCTCGTACGCAGTTGGCTGTGGCTTGCAAAATTTAGTCACGGATACAGGCACTATATCACGCAGGTTAGATGTTCGATGAATCGTTGGGAATCTGCCCGGCGCTAGCAAAGTGGTTACGACGTTTGGCTGACAATCGTTTATCCCGGATTGGTGCCTCAGTTCCTGGCGCAATGGATATAAACTGCTGGTAATTCCTAATAAGGATGAAGCAACTGTACAGTGCTTCCATGGTTTTCAGTAGCAAGTTGAGCGTTGACAATTTATCCGAAAAATCGAACCAAGTTCGGTATTATTTCCATTGACGCTGACCTGAATTCATGAACATGGTTCCCTGTACTAAATTACAAATCATATAACTGGGGAGGTAGAAAAATGTGGAGTTTTCGCCAAATGAAGATTTCCTGTCAGGGATCACATTAATGTTAGCCTCAGCACTGCATGCACCCATCGGCAAGTCGAACTAACGGCCGAATTAAATTCGCGGAAGCGTGGGTTTGCTGGTTGGTCCAAATGCCCATTTTTTCTCGGCGTGCCAGTGCACACTCCACATCAGCTAACATTCTGAGGACCACATATTTGTCCTTATCTGCGGCAGGTAACATTTGATTAGTATATACTCTGGCTGTGCTGAGGACGCGGATTTTCAGTAACTTTTAACCGTTATAAGAAATAAAGTCAACGCTGTGTTTGTATTTAGCTGCATCTCTCGCCTCCATGATTTGCTCTCGCTGATGACTCATTTATCTCGAAGCATTAAGCTAGTTATATTTTGAAAAAATTAAAGTTTGCAGACCGTTCCAGTCTTACTTCTATCCTTTACTTCGAGGGAGATTATTATTGCTATCTACGTGGTTAGTTGTGCAGAAGCATTAGGGCGACCTGTTGGGATGCACCTAAATGACCTTGAGTTCCACGTTAACACTGGTGCCCATCGGACATCCGTTTTTTTAGCACTTTAACCGTTTTTCAATAATAATTAATGTTAAGCCGTGTATGACGTAGAATTTCCCAATTACTGACGAACTATGTTTTTGGTTTGTTCGCCAAGATATGATTTTGACTGAAATAATGGTTAAAAAAGTAACTGTTGTTGATCAAATGATTTGGTGGATTTAGCTCAGAAAGTTCGATTCCGAATGCAAATAGGCGGTGACCGCAAATAGTTTTGTATTTTCGCTCGATATCATTATGCAATATCGGTTGGTGAACCATACTGTTTTTCGCATTATTTCGGAATTATATCAAAACCCTTCAGAGATATCATCCAACCGGCTTACTGAGATTTCGTTTGTACAGATCGGAAATATGATCCATCGCAATTGGGCATGTTCATACGTACGTATTGTAAGCTAATTACATATGCATTGATCTACAACGTGCCAGCAGACGTGCTCTTGGGAATTTGGTTCTCGCCCTATTCCGAATTATTTTGACAAATCCGAATACATTTGACGTGGTTTCGAGACAATATGCGAAATGGTATAGAAAAGGGCTTGTTACTGTAATAAAAATTAGGTCTTTGAATCTTCAAGTAGATGTTCATTATGTGCCTCATTTAACCCCATGCGCTGCCATTGCCAGCCCACATCGCGATGCACAGAATTTATCGCATGCCGACAGACTAGGTATTTTTGTTCGGAGAGACGCATACACCACATTCCTACCCGATTCAACCTCTTGGACCACATGCGGACGCACACAAACTGGTTTGGACCCGCATGCTTCGAAATTCAGACACTTATTCTCTCAGTCGCATCGCGATACCACACTAACATTTGTGAATCCAACCAGGTGTTTGTAAAGCATTTTAATTCTAAACTGCCCGAAATTGATAAACAGTTTTTCTTTTAATTAAAATCTAGCTTGATTTCCCGCTTACTAGTAATTCTGTAATTTTATTCATTCATTCTTTCCAACTCGAATTACGAGGTCGTCCCCGATACTTTGTTATGGTTGCTTTCACACACGCCAACTTTTGAGAATTAGATTACACAAAGGCAGTAACTCGGTGATTTTTAATTTTTTTTCGTGGTCTTTATGTGCTGCAACCACTGGAAAAGTTAGCTAAACATCTGGGATGGAAAAGTGCCTCACGAAAGTTTATTCGAGATGACGGAAAACGCTGCGTTCCGACACTGAATTTCTATACCTAAACTTTCGTTTTGAAATTCGTTGACCGCTCACAACTGGGTTGATCCGATTTAAGTCACTTTCCTCTTTGTACTTCGGGCCATATGAGGAATGAGGTTACACAAGAATGGTGATTGTTGTTACGTAAGCAGAAACAAAATATTTTGACTAATTTATACCCAAGTTCCTCTCCCATTTGAAACAGTCATTGGCGTCAAATTTGAGCTAGAGTTAAACGATTTTGTGGCGTGAGCCCTCTACCACAATCATCCAAGGACCTGAACTGTTTGTTTCCTATTACACCGTAACACCGTAAGTCACCCGAATTTATCTGCTTCGCCAGCCGTACAGACTTTTGTTTTCACTGCCGTCGATGTGAGCGCCGAATAAAAGATTCAGTAAAAGACCAAGGCTTCAGATCCTGATAGACTCCATTCCACTATTCTTAAAAGATGTGCAATTTATTTACCAAGGCAGCTCACCACACTTTTTCACGCTGCGCGAAAACCAGTCAACGATAACTGTAAACCAGTCTGCATCACTCTCATAAATCATAAGTGATCCGAGAAATTTCGACTCGGTATTCCGCGTTTGAGAACGTCTAATTGAATTTTCGGTGACCCAACTCGCAAATCATGATCAGTGTTCCACTTTGAACCTGTCTGTTTGCATAACCAACCCGGTCCTATTTTAGTGCCCTATAACAGCACTGCTATGAACTGCATTCCCTATTAAAGAACTGCTCTACAGATCAGTAACCATTGAGGTTATGGGAAGTGAAGACAGTAAGACAGAAAGAAGAGAAGAAAGAAGGAACACTACGGAGTTACTCATAAGTATGATAGCTCTGCTATTCTTTACGCCGTGAGTTGTCCATCAGGATTCATGTTTCCTCTGTGGTAGCTGGCTGCCATCCGGTTACCAAAAGGGAGTTGAAGGTTGACTAAGGAGACCCTATCCCGAGCATTCGACCTGATGGTTTAACCCACAAGGCAGCAGGACTACCTGAGGGTCATGTAAATCTCTGAGGGCCAATGATTGACTGCTCAGTTCATACGGATTATGGACAAGGGCAGACATCCTGGGTGTACCGTTTCGCTCTAAATATCGATTGCCATGCAACCGTACGCTTCGAACGCCACATATGCGCGGTTTGTAATCGGACTACCAAAGATCATTCGACCCGAAGAGCATCAGGCATTAACCTTCGTCCTCGCGATTTGGAGGGAACATGTCCATCACAAGAATCTAGTGTGTATGAGTTGGTCATCGGAGGCTATGTGAGATCCACAGTCAGAGGTATTTTGACGTGTGACCAAAATGAGTAGCTGACTGGACGTTTGAAACATCCAACTCCGAATATGCTGATACAGTTAGAAACCAGTGTAAATCCAATCTTCTCCATACCTGAACAGCAAATTACAGACTAACCATCATTTCATATCCCGCTTGATTCCTAAGTAGTCAATAACTGACAGATGTTGAAATGGAGAATCCACTTTTCCCCAACCCGGTATTACCCATGGTATATGTTATTGTGTTTTTGACAAGTCGTTTAAAATCTTCGAAAATTTTTACTTGTACGATTCAGGGTTTGGCGTTTCATTGAATTTCATGGTGGTAATCCGTCTTTTGGAATGAACAGATGCACATTCAGGCCTGACCGACCTGAAATATGGCTGTATTACCTCCCTCTTGGCGTGAGAATTCATTTGATTTGATTGTGCAATTATCAACGACTTAAATTCGGTATTGTATTGTATTGTATTGTATTGTATTGTATTGTATTGTATTGTATTGTATTGTACAGACTTTTGCGTACAATAAATAATTTCGCATTTCCGGTGGAATTTAGTCTGAAGAAGATGGTTCTATCCACCTGCACTTTCTTCGTGAAGATGAGATATCCGATCGGCTTGGTGTTTTAATGAAATACTCTCACGTACAGACACCAAATCATGAATCAATTTTCACAAACGATTCGCCGATAACTTTTGCTCCTCCTTATCTGAGCTGCATAATTTTGTCATTATAATTATCGTTATTATTATCATTACCAATAATGAAAAATGCCGACTTTAGCCTAGTTACACAATAGTTTTCGGTCATGTAAATTCTATTGAAGAATCACCAACTGGGCGCGTGTGAACAGAAACGGTCCAATTTTGAGGTTATATGATGTCTTTTGCGATATCTTTCGGTTGAATCGTATCGCCATGCACTATCTGATACAGTACTTAATCTTCGCCGTATACCCTAAACGTCATCAGTCTTTGGGAAATACGATTCCAGCGAATATTTTAATTCATAAAACGATGACCCGAACTCAACATTCGTTTATTTTATCTGGATTGGCTCATATTCCTCAAGTCATTTGACAATTGGGACCGGTGCTGATTGCCGGATTAAGAACAGTTCAACATCAGACTAGACGAGTCTTGCAGCTACGCCCTCTCTCGTAGCGATACGAACCCAGAAAGAGACAACAGTGTATTTTGTTACATGTGATTTAGTGTTCGACCGCGAGAACCGACAGTCTGTAAATGGTCTGCGACACTGGTAAAAGCAGTTGTTCTTATCGCTTAGTTTGATGCGATATGCAAACACACGTGACTGCCAAGTCGACCCATTTTTGGTTACATGAATTCATTTCGAAACTACATTTCAAAATGTCTGGATCAACTTTCACCAATAATCTATTCTTGTCTGGTTGAGTTATACATCTGAGGACTTGGATCCAAGAAGGAAAAGCTAATGCGACTCGAACGAAATATTGATTCCTTTCTCAGGAAAGCAGTCAGTATGCGTTCAGTTTGGGCAAATCCCACGGTGGAAATATGGAAGGGGCGAGTGGTACACATAAGAAAGTTCTATTTCTGACTACCAGTAAATACAAAACCTAACCTTGAACCAATGTGCTCTTTTGTTTTATTTTCTACCTCATAACACCGAATATGTGTGAAATAAAAATCCAAACATTAAAAGGCAAAAATAATCAAGAGTCGAAAAATATTTTGAATACCAGAACGCTCAGGACTGAAACCATAGACCGTATTGAAGGGCCTGGTAGACCCCAACCTAGTAAACTAATTGGACTTGCTAGCGACAGCCCATTGGTTAGTACTTCCGCATCTATCTGGTACGGCATTGGCTGACCACTCTGACCCATCGTCCAACCATCATGTTTCGAAGACCAGTGTATACCGAATCATTCTTTTGGATAACGCCTAACCACCATTCAGATGTTTATCATCCTGACTTCAGATTGGCATCATTCGTCCACACTAACTCACGCAAGAACAACTAGATCAAACAGGCAAAAAAATTTCGTTTCATGGAATGGAAACATAGCGCATTTATAAAGTATTAACTTGAATATTTGTGCCCGTGACTTCCATTCACTTCATCGGTTATCCGGGTCGAGCCTTGATTGTGATCCATCTCTTTTGACACTTCAAATCGTTTTATTTGTCAAATCCAGACTGCTCATTCTGATTAGTTGGTAAAACTCAATATGATTTCCTCAGTATGCATATTCCCATCTTTCCTTCTAATCACACTTTGGTGTCAACTAGCATCTGTTAACCAATAAGATACCCTAGCCTCTTTCTGATCTTGCTATGCTCACTTGAGCACATGCTGACACTACCGAGTAGCATCTACGCCCGAATATTGATTACGATTTGTGTATCCCAGTCCAACCCCGCTCGCCATTGACAATAGATGAGACATCTTTGCTAGACTTGGATGTAATAACGATCAAACTACTATCCCCTGACGCAATCTATCTGCAGGCATGCCCCAACTGCCTAAATCTCTTTAAATTTAGTGCCTGTTCAATTGACTTAGTTCTACGATCCATTACTCTATGTCTAATATCAGAAGTCCGCTCACAGTTACCTCAGCATATTCCGGGAATACTACGAAAACACCGGTGTTCGTGCACGGAGAGTCTTCGCATATTTGTCCATTTTTCAGAACTGTATTGGAGAATCGATGTTACTTGTGCTGTATAGACTTGACTTTGATGGATGACTGAGACCGACGATGTCTCAGACGGAGGCTTTTGTGAACCCAGCGATTCCTCATCCGATATACAACCTCCAAGTGGAATACAGCTGGCCAAATAACAAAACTTGTTTACTTTGTCCTATTACACCTCTGCAAGAACGAAGTTTGGTTTCTAGCCCATCCATTCTTGGAACCGAAAAACGCACCCCAGGCTTAAATGCACCATTTCTCATATGGTAGAAGACAGAGGAAAAGCCCTCAACTTATTTGAATCTTCATTCAGAGGCACAACGTTGTCCGCATATTCGAAGTGAAGCGATTCGCTGTCTGAGCACATATCGATGCCACTATTCTAACTTGACGATGGAACAATTTCCGTAATATGCTAAAATAGAAATTTGAAATGTTGAATGAAGACAACGCGGATGAACATCACGTTTACCCAGGGAACCATACCACAGGTACTGGAAATAGTAAGTGAATCCGACTAAACCTGCCCAACTGAAGACCATAGGACTATCATACAATAACTGTAAAACACTGGGGTTTATTCATGAGAATGCCTTTGATCATAAATCATGAAGAATACTCATTGGTAGGATATCTTTGAGCCGATGGCACTTGGATTATGTTTGCCCCTATCGCTCTTTGGTCACCCCGTTTCTGATCGGCAGTTTTTGTACATCGACTACAGCCAAGCCGTAGCGGATTATGCTAGGTAGTTTGCACGTAAATTCATCATAGGATTCCGAGTGAAAGACCGCCGTGAACACATGCTCAGCTTCGGCGGCTGACGTACAGGGGAGAAAAGACGAATGGATTTCTCCGGTACACTTTTCGATAAGACATCTCCTTGATTCTCACATACAATCTATTCTCGAGTTCAAGATAATCGGCGAAGAACACTGCCCGAAAACAGTCTGAATCTAATATCTACCAAAGTCTTTCCTTCGTTTTTCGCAGCAGCATCATTTACCCGTCATATAGATTAATACAGTCACCCATTCACATATGTCTCAGGTGTCGTACAATAATATGAACTCGAAAAATCCAATGGAAAAGCCGTATGTAATTGGCAGTGACATGAAGTGGTATACCATTGCCGGTTCGCTGATCGGCGCACTCAGTCTCCTATCAGATCGAACCGTGATCCGCGAGTGTTTGTACGATGTTAGCGTAAGCACCGACATATGA
>LUCM01004773.1:38022-78326 GCA_008360955.1 Fasciolopsis buskii | reverse complement strand
CTAGAAATTTGCTCGTTTTCCAGATCGACTTCAGGCGTTTTGTTAACTCTGGTGCGTTTATCAATGAAAATGTCGTTTAGGCTTTTTGATTAACCCCTACTTATGATTGGATGACTGATATCTACATGCTTTGGTTCAAGTGTAGGCATAAGTAGAAGATCCATTGTGACAGCAAGCCAACTAAATTGCTACTTGAATTGCTCAGCCCAAAGCTCTAGACGACGTCCCTGAGAGTGAATCAGTGAGCCGTTGGATTCCTTTTTCCGCCTCAGTATCTCTTGGCCTTCATGGGCTGGTGATGGTCATAACCACCGGCAAAATTTGCGACTGTTAGCGACGGCAGCAGCCTTTTCCATTCCCCTACACCTCTTAATCCACTGCAGATCGCTACGATTGTCCACGCTCTTGGTCAGCCGATGTCACAATTATTCGTGCGCATTACGTTATGCCCGCTGGGTCGGATATACAGGCGGTGGTCAGACGGATAGGATCATGGCATTTGGACATGAAGGTCGCGGGTTCAAATCTTCCCACCGCCGGTCAACTTTCCCATTCGGTAGCCCTCTGTTGGCCGCGGCCCCCTTTCTGATGTACATTGCGGTTTCGTTAATAAAGGAAGTAAAAGATAAAAGATAAAAATTTAACAGAATAAGTGAATTCAAAAATGTGCACATTCCACATGGTTCAGTGTCATGAATGGCATAAAGCATTGCATGCAAGATGTTTTTATCTGTTTCCCATATTCTCTCTGCTCCTAAGCATGTGTTGTTGAGGTAACTGTATAGAAAACTCCGGGTCGAACTCAAGTTTGTGGTTACCACATAGAACCCGTTATTCAGACCTAAGTGCAGTCAAATGCGCTTACGGACATACAAGTGGCCTGATTAAACATGTGTGGACAAACCTAATCTATAACCTTCGATTTATTCACCCCAGCGGTGGCCAATGACGATTAGATCAGTTTTAGTCTAATGCCATGAAATCGAAGCGCAATAACATGGTTGATTTTCCCTCTTACAAAAAATACACTTTTGTTCACCAGAAACTGTTTGTGGTTAGAATGAGCTTGAATAAGACGACAAACGCCGGTGGTGCGATCGGACGAGACGACAACTAAATCTCCAGTGTGAATGTCTGCGTCCACAAAACAACCAAATCTGGCTTGAATAATGCTTGTGGTGACCAAAAAGGCATAAGTCTTGTCAGAGCGCATATTTGACTGTCAGAGACATTCAGTCAGTGAGAATATGTATAGGTATGACGAATAAAGCACGGCTTTTCAGTCACTATTTGCTGAAACACAGATTCGTCCAGCCGAATATTGGCTAAAACAGTCTAACCGTGCACATTCCGCTGTCATACTCACAGCGGTCTCGGCATCAGTTATTTCCAAACCGGATCACGTGACATGACAGAAGTGATTAGAGATCGATTGCGTTTGACCCAAAGGATTGATTGCGTAAGTGGGACCTCGGTTGCATGTTTCGGAGAAGCATTATGCGTCTATTTCAGAAGCTAAAAAAACAAGTCTAAGGTAGGGTAACTGGTTGTCTCGTCTAGTGTAATGTGCGTAAGTTAAAGGCCATCAACTGGAGAAATATTTAGATCTAATTTGTGTATTAATTTTATTTTTTGCGCTTCCATCCGTGCGACAATCAGATTAGCCTAAGGAGCCCTAATGTCAAAAGAAGGAGAGCTATTAAAACTCATCATAGTATGTTCGATGCGTTTGTTCTCACGCCGTAGAAGGGGATTTTTCTTCGAGAACCTTGAATGAAATATTTAATTCAAAAGTTTGACCCTCAAGTAAGTAGGTCGAAGGCCCAGAACGTGAATTCTGAACAACAACCCACTTATCACTGTCCATCTTGCTCCAAGTAATGGAGAGCGTAGTCCTGGTTATCACGGGAGTCGATAATAACAATAACAACAACAACAATAACGAATTAATTTTATTTGTGTAATTTATTGAAAACGATGGACCAGTACTTATAGCAGGTCCAATCGCTATTTGGATTCTCAGTCAGCCCTTATTCCGGGGAAACGTGTTCGCAGGGCTGAGTGGAGTGGATCATTGGAAGCTCATGTTTGGATTGACGGCTCATCCACCGGGATTTTGCGATTGCGTTTCCCGCTAAAATATCTTTCATCCTGAAGCATAGGGCCTTGGCGCACTGAACTTCCTAACATGGCCGAGTCATCGAGTTGAGATAAGCCGCCGCCTGTAGCTCTTTGGGTTATATACATGAGCATGCAGTCACACCAAGTCAAGATGCGATCTCACAGGGACCGATCGATAAAATCTCACAAATATATCATTGAGCAACTACAACCGAGATGGACAATGTGACGAAGAAAAATGGGAACCAAAAATGGAGAAAAATTGATCTGAAACCTCTGGTCATCCACAAGAGTGAAGGTTTAGACTCTGCACTAATTTCACAAATGAGGAGACGAAACAATAAGACTGATTATCGGTTTTGATCACGCGGCTTTTGGAAGCATCCCATATAAATATTTTCTGTGGGCACAGCCAAAACGAGCAGATCAGTTGGACTCGTAACCTAGAGGCACATCCTGGGTAATTTTGGGATGGAAAAATAGCGGTCCGTTGTATATAAATTGGGGTTTCTTCATGTTCAGAAGCTGAGTCTTCTCGCTGGGATCAGTCATTGAATGTATAGCACTGAATGCTTGCTTGTTTAGTCTAATTTCAATGTGAAATAAATCTGCTAGAACAATATGCGTCAAAGTGTAGGCTTTTAGGCCATCATTAGTCAAGAAATTCTCGATCGTCCATGTAGGTAAACAAAGAATAAATGCGGAAGTATTCCATGTCAAGCCAGTAATCAGTATCTTAGACATTATGTAACGGGAAACGTGGACACTTGTGGGTGTTGCTATTAATCGCAAAATGTTGACGAATGCAATGTTAACCAGAACGATTTGGTAGCCGATTGGCTGAAAATTTTGATGTTTGTATTTGAAATGAATACACGAGTGTGAATTGTGCACAGCTAACGGGCCGACTTTGACTCAAGCTACATGATCGAAGATAGGACAACAGATGTAAAACATGTCCCGGTTTTATTTGTAGCTGATGCACTCATATACAAAACAGAAGACATTCTGATTGGTGGAATGCATTATTTCCAATGGTATCCGAGGAATATTTGCACTTCACGGTTGCCCATCGTCACGATTCTCATTGGCTCGCTATCTAGACAGGCTATTGAGAAACTGTACCGGATTGAATCCTGTGACATGTATGTAAACTCACCACAAAATCTCATAGAATAAACTCTCACGAATGTTTTATAATGAATTGACTTGTACCGATTTTCCATTTCTTTACTAGGGTTTTTCTCCATATAGAGATGGATCCTTTTAAAGTTGCATATCTGCCTGGACTTCATTCGTTGAGTTACCTGCACACTGTTCGGATTGGGGAACACAATCGAATTCGGGTCAACCCGAAAGCAGGAGAAACTGAACGATTTCCTTTTTTCAACTTTTGATTACTCTAATGAACAAAAAAATCTGTCTGATGTCGTCAACCTATTCAACCACGGTAGGGATGAACAAGGATTGAACCAAGAATAAGCCCCCAAATGGAACAGCGTGATCGCGTTGATGTGGCAGGCGCAGAATTAGTTACCGTATCTTTCGAAATACGTCTAGATGACCGTGTATCTAAAATAATCTTTGTTGAATAAAGCCTTTGCTCTGCATTCTCACGACAGAGGTGCTTTTTGCACCATAATGTGTGTAAGAATGAAACCAGGTATACTGACTGCTCTTCGGCAGTCTGCCTAAGGAATAAGGCTAAACATTGCGATTGAAAACCCGAAAGTAGCTTATGGATCACAATGAAATGTGCTCATTGCGATCTGCGGCCGAAGGCAATACTTAACTCACACGATATTCAGCACCATCCGAAGGACCAATGAACTGAGTAATCAGCCGTTGACTTCTAATGTATAACGAAAACCCCACCTTGTCCAACTGATTTAGTGATGAAAACTATAGAGTTAAATGATTGGGTTAGAGCAATCGAAGACCACCACTACTTCGGTTTTGGCAACCGGGTAGCATCGAGATCAGTGACGAACCATGCGTTCCGACGCATATCAGATTATATCCGGGTGGAAAATGGAAGAGCTGACATATGTGGAGGGAATTCAACAGTTTATTTCTCATTGTTTTGCATTTTGCCATAGCCCCTATTGCATTTTATCTGGTCATATATTTAAACTTATATATATATATATGTTTATATGACAGTACGAAAGCAGAATACCAAACGGGAGTATTGATCGAATGAGTTCTAGTCATTTTCTCCCCATCGAGTTGCCGGCACTCCGAGGTATTTACGAGTTCTACTGGATTTCTGCCACATATAACCGGTCGTAATGGCAACGATGCACGTTTTCGTACCATTATACAAAGAGGCAGTCGACCAGTTGCTTTGAGGACAGTGTCCCTGAAGACTCATATCCAACATGTACCGAATTGATGATCAATCATCACAGATAGCTGTCGTTAAAGAACCCTTCCACGTTTTTGTAATACTGCATACATTTCGAAAAAAGCGAGATAATGGGTTAATTGAATCATTTCAAATCAGCCTATTTGGAAGGATCTCTACCGCATGCGATTCACGGTATTCTTCTAGGTCCTTTTCGTTGTTATTTTGATCATTCCAATTGGCGATGACCGATAGAAGGTATGTACAAATATTCGTTGCCTTTTGTTAATTCCCTCAATTAAGACGAAAAAGCACATTTTATCCCAGGATCTAATCCCTAGGGTGGACAATAGATTTGAACAGATTGTGTTGATTGCGACACGTGTTACGCGCATTGAAAACTACGCATTGAATTCAGCATCGACTCTACCCCCGAGTCTTGTTCCGATTGTTCACTCTTGATCCACGGGATGTAAATGAGAAGGGAGAACTGAGTTTACCAACTCCCGGTGATTTATTTTTCATTTAACGCATTCATTTTTACCCAAATGAAATTGAATTCAGTAAAGTAGTGTTTACTTGTAAATCTGTGAGCCGTCCCCGAACGGGACGAACGATTTTGAGTCGAACGCCATAGCCATTAAGCTACCGGGAAGACTGTCAATGGTTTGTTGAACTTCATCACGTTATTTTCCAGCTATCCGTCACTGATTTGCACGGTTACTGTTCGCTAGCTCACAGCGATTCACCCCTACTGATAGATGACTTTTCCGCAGGTCTCCATGACTGTCGTATAGGTGGCTAGCTGTATGTCGATTCCGAGTAAGCAAGTGCCACTGTGAGTTCGCTTTACGCCAGCTATCCTTTGGCTTCAGAAGTCTCCTTTCAGTTCTACACAATTGGGATCATGACGCAAGCAACCGGGTTCTAACGCGAGGTGGCCCCGCGTGTGTTCCACATTCGGGTTAACCGTTCTACCGCAGAACCGAAAAATCATTGTCAAGTGTGCGTTTGATTTTCAACATACTACGCATCTTCGGTGACCGGAGCTCACGAAAATGTGCTTTACTTACCCAATAATAATTACATTAACCAAAAACACAGTCACTACTTTAGAAGACGTGGACTACTCCGGGATTACGATTATACAAATCAGAAATACACTTAGCTGACTGAGTACGAATCAGTTGTAATCCATATATCTGAGTTCAGTTATCATTATGAGCAACAAATGTTATGAAGTTGATCCGGTTAAAAAATCCCAGGAAGGTCACCCGAGTTCAGGGAATGATAGAGAATCAAAATTCCAAAACATTCTAATAAGAAAACAAACCGATTAATGTGACAGGCTGAAATCGATAAATTGTGACCAAAGAAGATGCACGATAAATGAAGGAAAAACACATCAGTGATGGACTTGAGATTAGTTGACATTTTTTCAACTATTACAGTCATGGTATGTATGTTTTATCTGAACGTTTCTATGATACTTGTTAAGACTCAAACGAATCACAGTACAATCAAGTGCAATTAGAGACACTAAATCACAGTAAAAACGTCACTTATCAACCTAGCAATTGGTATCTGGATAACGAGAAAGGAGTTAGGGTGCATAAATCGAAAGAATGATGACGAGAATTTCTGAATGCGATAAAGGAAATTGATTTTTGGAGTACGGTTCCAAATTTTTGTGCTTTTTCATGATACTTGGCTGTTGGAATAGATATTGTGGACCAATCATCTCGAACTATACAGTGATTTTCAGTCATTCACTCTACTGTTTTTTGTATTGCAATGTATATACAAAATACATCACAAGTACATGTGTTCATTTAGCAGTGGCACTCTCTACGCACGAAGTGATGAACGACACTACTAAAGTAGGATCAATACAAGTGAACTCACTCCTAGAATCGGTTGTATTTAGAAAAAACTTCAGGTCTGCGTGCGCATGACCGACTTCACTGTGCATTATCCGGCCCCGTGATTCATGCCTAGTACTAGTTTCTGCTTGCAGATGAATCATGAAAGACGAGCAGGCAGGTGGTCGGCTAATCGATCTGCTATAGCTGGTGCCTCTGCATCTAAGGCCAGTCGCACGCTGTGCGTTTCAATCGACCGAAGGCTGATTTCTAACGTAAACTTCGAACAAGGACCCAATTGGTGATTACGGTACAAAGCATGAGACCGTTGTTCTTCCCGTAGATCCACTGCTTCCATTGTCATGTGGTTTATTTGGCCAAAACTGTCACTGGATGGGTTGTGCCAATGCAAATCTGACGTACAGATTATTTGATTCGATTAAACAAAAGTAATTTGCATCTTGGTCTCCTCAAACTTATTTTCATAATACGAATTCGATAGTTCAGTGACCCCGGAAGACTAGCGAAAGTGTGCGCTTTTCAAGCGATACCGCACTATCTTGCGTACAGCTAACATCAACAGAGCGTGGCTACTCCATCTGACCATCGACACCGTCAAGGCACCAGTCCTCATTCGTGATTTTTCTAGCCCACAGCATCACTGATGAGACCAGTTTATGTGGATGGGAAAGGCCTAAGTTCTAACCACGATGCAGAGTAAGTTATTATTGCCACCAAATGTCAGAAACTCATATATGAGACACGTTAGTAGTAGAAGATTGAATGTTTTCATGGAATGATATCATCGCTCAACTCAGCATTAAGAAGCCATGGAAGCATTGCATAGCTGTTTCATTCTTGCTAGGAATCATCAGTAGTGCATATCCACCGTGCCCAAACTAGGACGCGAACCCGGTACGAGCGATTTTGAGTCGAACACCTTAGCTATTGCGCTACCGGGCAGGCGCGGTGGATATGCACTGCTGATGATTCCTAACAGGGATGAAACAGCTGTACAGTGCTTCCATGGTTTCTTAACAGTGAGGTAAGCACTGATATCACATGGTGAATTATTTCATGAAAATATGGGACAGTCCAAAGTCTTGTTCTAATTTATATGTGGATGGAGGTTCAAGTTTTCGACAATGAGAATCCTCGGATTTGATCACCGGATAATTTGTACCATTCGGTTGGACAGATTTGCAGCTCTTAGGGAAGTTATTTCGGATTTTGCTTAGTGGAATTCGCGAATCTACGTACAACTATACTCAAAGGTATTTGAAATCGTAACACGGAATTCGGTCACTGACACGAGGACACGGATGTGAACTACACATACGCGGTGGATTGACTCCGACCCAAGGTACACACAAATGAAGGCAAACGGAAACACACAGCAATTGGAGAACATGTGGGGATTGATGCATTTATGGTGTATGCTTTTATATACAATATAGGAGGAAGTTCGATTGGTGGAATGTATTGTGACCAGTGGCGTTAGAGGCATATTTGATCTTTACTTTCACCTGTCGTCACGATTCTGACAGCCTGGCTGTCTCTGCGGGCTACAGTGCAGTTGTTAGAGTGCACTACGTCATTCGCACTTAGATTGAGCACTATAAACCAAATGTGGTGACTGGTCCAGACAAAAGTGCACCAAATTTCGCGACCCCAGGTATAATTGTTCGGGAAGAAATTCGCATAAAATGAACTGGGATGAAAGATTTTTGTGTATCACTGCGCTGTTGCTAAAATCAGGTTCACAATGATCCCGTAACTTATGGTTTCGAAAACTGAAGGTCCTGACCGTTGCTCAGTCTTCCCTGACATCCGACGAACACTGTATCCTTAACAGGTCTGTGTCAGCCGGATATCATAATAGTGGAAGGAGTTTGAAAACTTTAAGTCGAACAACTTCCTGTTATCTGGGGATATACGGTTTGAAGCATTGTTTGTGTTCTCCCCTGACTGTCCATCGAACTTTGAATGTATAGTACAAAAGTAGACCTCTTGATGTACATAATTACAATTACCTTATACTTCTCAATTGGTAATGGAATGTTCAGTATAATTTGTTGGTCAAAAAACAATTATGCACAAAGTGATGAAGTACGGATTGCTAGGACAATGCTGTGAACACTGAATCATGGCGTTTAACAATCCGCAAGCGCCAGTTAGGTAAGTGAATATCTACTATGGCATAACCACTGTCCTGATTCCGTCAAGCTGATTACTCAGTTTTATTCGTTTAACCACACCTTTTCCTCATCCTTAATGATGGCAAAACTATTCGAATGTATCGAAGACATCCGGGCTTAGCTAAATTTGTGTCCCACTTCCGAGAGCGCTCGCATGTGTACGTCGAATTGTAAGTTTTAAGGCAAAGCAACGGTAATCGATACACCTCATGCAGGGTGTAAAGTGAGGCTACCAGATAGTATCAAAAGCACAAGGCCGTTTGTTCCTGTCCGACGAGTCTTTCGACGGCGAAGACGGTTCATGCCTAGGAAACAGTACTGTCGGCAAGCCTGACTGCGCTCAAATGAATTGCGCAAGCGCTTAAGACCTGATCATCTTCAAACCGGGACGCAATATGGGAACCAATCATTCGCCCTAACTGTGGGACAAGCAAAAAATTGTCTGATTTTTAAAAAGCACAGAGGTCGCGACGTTCGAAGTGATGACCTAGGTGACAGTGCACCCAACAGGCGGGGACAAGCCCGCGAATGTCCTCTTCCTTTTGTAGACCCATACAGACCGTTTGAATAGGATAGTTAAGTACAAAACAGTCGTGTTGATCGGGTAGAGGCCATTTTGATTGTTCTCGCTTGTATACTTGCCATGGGCGTGAACTTCACTTAGGTGGACTGATAGAGGTAGCAACTGGAATATGCAGATATTAAAACACAAGGTACGCGCAAATGCCACCGCTTGGTGTACTACGTAACGTTTATATCCCCACTCATTTACCGGCAGTGTCCCTGCTCCGTGATCCGACCTGGTCGATTACCACACGACTAGTAGCAACAGTAAAGCCCTAAAGACGAAAACAATAGTCTTCATGAGGTTGTGATAGTTGAGTTTGAAGTTTAAACCACGAATGCCTTATCACCAGTAGAGGTGACATCGTCATCACGAGTACAAACTAGCTACAAGAAGACATCACCTACTCTCTCTCTCTTCCTCCCTCTCACATCCGCTTGGGACGACCGAGAAGTATACAAATCCAAACGAGATAACGTTGAGATCCTGCATCAAGTTTTTAGAAGCCTGGAATTCTTCAAATAATTCCATCGATAGACGCGTCGAACTGGATCACATGTATATTTGAATGCGAAGCAGACAACTCAGCTAACTGAGAGGACCGGAATTCAGGTCATACAGATCCATAATTTGCTCACAGAACTGAATCACACAATACGCAGATATTAGTAATCAAATCAACTACATAAAGCTCTGTGGATCAAACTTCTCAGGCAGAATGTCAGTCTCCTAGGGCCAAAGGTCAAATCAACAGAGATCAAGTGGAAAACGGACGCACAATTTTCAGGTCAAGGCCATCGAGGAAGTTCGCGGTCAAATGCCATGGCAGCTATATAAATGGTAACCCCTAACACCTGTGCACTTACACTGACGATCTAACCAGAGCTGGTGATTAAACGTTTGCAATCTGAAAGCTGAGCTCAGCGATCAGAATCGCCATGCAAACCAACAACCTGAAGCTACGACAAAAACACAAATTCTCAAATCCACTGGTATAATAATCTTGGTGATCGTTTGATTAGCAATACTCGAGCATCTAAATGATATACCTGGATAAAAACCACAGTCATTCTATCAGTTTACTCATCAGCGAACATGAAAAACGCGAATAATAGAGTAACTCAAATATGTATCTCCGTTGCATTAACGAAAAGCAAGCAGTGAAGTGCAAAATACTGCTGCGGTATCGGATCGACTCGAACGTCAATCTTGTCTTCGAATCAAAGGCAAATGAACCATAGAAAACGCGCCAAAATTAGCCAGAGGGTGAGAGGTGAAGTCATTTTGTTTTGTTCCAGTTTTAGACTGTTTCACTTATCTTGGCCCAATTCGTCTAGCGACCTTGAGAGTGAGGGATCCGAACTCCCTCAGTCATTTGCCCTTAGATTCGCATTACTGGATACAAGGAAGACTACGTCCTTGAACAATTGCCTTCTGTCATGCGACACTGTAAAATTTGGTCCGATTGACAATTACTGACTCCCATATTATTGCCGACTGTGGACGGAATGCTGAGTATAAACTTGAGCATTTAGTTTGGCTATCTTAAGAAGCCTTAAAACTCGGGTATGGAGAATGCCAAGTGTGTGAATTATGCTGGTTTTTAGCTACCGGTGCCTTCGCTGTACTGGTATATCATTTCCCACGTTATTTCGGAATTATGTCACAAGTGGTCAAACTTATTTTAACAAATACTCGGAATTCAGTGGGAACATGCTTCTTTTCACAATATTTCTCAAGATTATGTCAACTCGTTGATTGTAGAGCATTTCATAGATAATAGGCGCACTTTGCAATAGGTACGCACAAATGTGTCTCTGTAAGAGGGCTTGTCTCAGTCAGATAAGAGGGAGATCACAGCAAATCAGTTGAATGAAATTTCCGAATGTTTTTTAATGCAATTCCGAATAATTTCGAGATAATATGACAAATGGTATGCAATGCACGGTGGGAGAACTGTATCACGGTTTCCCGATTAGGTGCATTCGAAATCTATGAATTTTATTCTATGGAATTGGTTTCTTCTTGTGCCTTGCATGCCGAGTAAAGAACACCCTCATTTCATGTCTTTCTTCCATCCAGGTAGTGGTAAATGGAAGAGACAGACTGAGCAGTTTATGCCATGAAGGAGGTGAACGAAAGCTTTCTATTGGCCAACTGACCCGAAAAGAACGAGTTGAACATCCCAAACTCTTCTCTTTGGATCCAAGACAGATTGGCCATACGAGCAGTTGATACAGTGATTAGTATTCGTGTTTCACACTCTGTTCAAATCTACGCAATTGATTTTGTTTTTACTGTCATTGGTCTGTTCATTCCCCCATGCTTCCTTTAGTTTATTCCTGAGTAGGCACAGTTGCGAAAGATCGGCCGAAAAAATGACATTTCAATGAGCGTTTACTCTTGTAGAACCAGAGCTGAAGTTAAGCGGTACAAACTGTGGCAGTTTAGAGTGTAGTAGCGTCGATCGTGCTTTTGTTCTACTGTATGATCAGTAATAACACAACAGTTAAATTTTAGGAACCTGTGAAATCCGTGTTTAACATTGCATGTACTTCATCAAAAGTAGTCTTAGACAAATGTTACAGAAAGATGGCGAAATCACGAATTAGATATTATCGATGGACGAGGAATGACGGCATTGTATACTATAAAGTATCTTTGTAGAATTTTGTCCATAATCCAATGTCACATTCCGATATGGCCAGTGAGAACATCCTCGCTGATGAGACTGAAATTTTAGCTTCAACAATTTGACCAGTATGCGTTCCATTTTTACCGATCACATAAAAAGTTAGGTAGTTTGGTTAGAAGTATGATAAATCCAATTAGGTATCAGTCAAATGGCCATGCGTGTTTACACGGCTATTAAATGATGTGCTAACAGAGAAAGGCAAGTGCGGTGTCAACTCAAATGCAACTTCAAAATTACCCAAGGATATCAAGAAATTATCCGAAATGGAACCGAATGGCAATCAGATGCTTGGGTAATCGCCAACCCCGGCTCCAAAACAGCAAAATAGATTTTCTGTCAACAGCGGTCCGATTCCAACTCAACCGGGGACCACAATACGCGGACAGTCAGCAGCTCAAAGTTGGCGTTGGTGAGTGCGAAATCTGACTTTTATCTTTTATCCTTTTACTTTCTTTATTAATAAAATGACAATGTACATCATTTTTCAGGAAGGGGGCCACGGCCAGCAGAGGGCTGCCAATTGGGGAGGATTCGAACCGGCGACCTTCTCATCCGAACGCCACGACCTTATCCGCTTGGCCGCCGCCGGCCAACACAAACATAGTACTACGCCGAAACTGTACAATTTCGTATTTGGCTGTAGTTGTTCTAGAACTGAACGCCGCCGATCGAACTGAATGGTGCGGAGAAAGAATGTTGTCACATTGGGGAACTAGCCTCTTCTTTCTATCCCATTTCGCGCTCACTTACCTAGTGAATTTTGCAACTGGAATTTAGTTCGCGGAATGCAATCTTCGAAGATCGTGGACTGCACAATGACAACGAAAATGGCAACCAGTCGAAAACAGCGTTCGGCTTACGTGGAATTAAATGATCTAACCTTGAGTTAACGTTATCAGAAAAGAAACAGTATTGTTCACAAAATTATTGATATTCATACCACGTTTGGTGCTGATGATAGGACTCAACATACTGAGCTTATTTGCAATAAAAATTGCACTTACGTGTCACGGCCTTAATAGCCGAAACCTTCTATCTTTCATATCTTAAAAGAAGCCAGAGTAATCTGATGACAGATAACATTCTTCAGGTTGCTTAGCTGGGTCAAAAAATATCCACGATTGGGACATTGAAGTATTGTATCGAAGTCACTAAGTGATGTCGATAGGGGAAAAAGTACATTTTTGCACTTGCCTATTGTGCATGCTCGTACCGCATGGTTTGTGCAGATTTCGAAGCACTGAGTTCTACCGCTCAGTTTGACTGTAAGGAGATTCTAGTTTGCATTAGTAGGACAAGCTTTGTTGTCGCTGATTACAATTTTCGATCATGACAGTCGTGTTCGTGGTAGTAGTTGGGCCAGCATTCAAGAGGCTGTTTAGAACTACGCATTTCACTTGACAGTCGCATGAAATTGACACATTGCACTTGTGCGACCACGTGAATTAAATAGTTCTAACGCATATGACAGTCACTATTTGTAGCTACAATTTGACTTAGTCAATCAAGCCTAGTCGAGAATTGACTAAACAATCATAATCTAGATGTCAGTCGTGAGGAAGCTGACACTCGCCTAGACAGGCAACCCTTGATTGGGTAATAGTAAATCAGTTCACGGCAGATACAGATGCCCAGAAAAACTGTATGCAATGATTACAGTAGCGTTTGAATAAAAAAATCGAAATATTATTTTACAAAATAAACCAATTTCTTGTGTTTGTGGCAGTATAGAAACAAGAGCATAAATAACCGGTTAATGATCACTCCTAACGCTCGTCGAACCACAAATCAATTCGGACGTATATGTTATTCTCTGATGTCCCTTGGAACACCAACCCGTAGATCCACTACAATTCCTCAAAACAGAATCTGCGTATGTCAGAGTTGGAACAGAACTTTTACCAGAAGGAATATCTTAATGAAGCACTAATCTTGACCGAACTGTCATCCGTGTATTGACTTGTCAGCCGTGCTCAAGACTCTCATGTTATTGTCTTCAAGTTGTCCTAAAATGGTTCATGACCGCAATTCATTTCCAGATTTGGGGAGTATCAGGTATGAACTCTTTCAACTGCACCATATAACGTTTGAGTAGACCGACAAAAATGGCACTTGTTAGCTACGGTGCATATTGATTTTTCAGAAGAAAACAGATTATCCACATTGGTTTCGATGTCTCGAATATAGAAGCCGATTTGCTTGAATTTATTGCACCAATCTGTTCTAACGGAATACTCAACCAATCCAGTCATAATGGCACAGGCTGATGATGTGACAGTCACACGTTTTCCCAACGGAAAGGTTTTCTAGTTTCGAACCACCACAATTAACACACTGTTTGGTCCTGCGGTCTGCCCTTAACTCTTTTAAGACATGATGCTATGACGGATGCATTCACTTCTCTGATCAACACAGCATTAAACTTGTCTTCTACCTCGGACCGCTGTAGACCCGTCATTAATACTCCCATCCAAAAATCTGGCAGTTCCACTGCTTCAGATCAACTCGTTTGCCTCATTGTCTTGATATCTTCTGGTCCTAAGCTGACAGAGCGTGGCGTGCTTAAGCACCTGCGTTCTTCTGTTTATTTTTCTGACGACCGCTTTCCAATAGGTCCAATTTGGACGCTGTTGCTTCCCTCATTCACCATATTTGTAAGCCGTCAAACGCATCGATGAAATCTGTGCGTCTTGTTTTTTTGAACTATCATCCCCAATCGATTCCTTTCCACGTTCTGTTCTATGTCACAAACTGGAAACATTTGGTTGTCCCAGTTCTTTACTAGCCTGGCTGTCTCATTACGTTACTAACCGAACCCAGTGCGCACAAATGGACGGTGAAGTTTCGAAACCACTGATTAACAACTCAGGAGTGCAACAGGGTGCTGTTCTTTTACCATTTCACTTCTTCGCTGACATCAGTAATTTATCAACTAGATCACCCTGTCATCTTTTTTAGGTATACTGATGACGCTGCCTTCTCTCAAGCCGTTTCGAGCAACAATGCTTTTTAAGGTTTTCAGGCGTATCATCCTCTGGTTTAAATCTCAACACATCTAAATGCTTCGAATGTCTGTTCTCTCTCTCTCTCTCCCAGTCAACCTACCCATCAGAACTGTCTTTCATCAATTCAGATACACTTACCAGGGTTGAATCTAGGGGTTATTATTGATCAATATCTGAAGTGGACTTCTCTCATTTCTACCTGTGTAAGGAATCGCCGAGAACTGTCATCTCAAATCAGAAAGTTTCAACGCTACAAGATGAAAGAAAGTATCATCCACCGTTTTGCATACCAATGTATTTTTTCAATCCTTCTTTGTTATTCTCCTGTCGTTAAGAAGGACTTTACAATTTTTCACCGTGGCCTAACAATTATTATCCGTGTGTCTTTCATACCACTGAGTTGTTCTTCAATCTATGTGATCAGCACATATCAGCATGTGAAACACTTTCAGATCCCTCGCATCGTCTGCATTACGATCTTTCAAAATGCCGCTCTCCTACGACTCACTTTTCGTTCCATACCCTCTAAAATCAATATCTATAAGAACTTCACCGTCCCATATTTGGCACGCATCTTGACAAACCGTGACCGTATTTCAACCGAATTCCTGAGCAACGTGTCCTAATGTGCTTATATCATTCCTCGAATAGTTTGTTTCCACTTCAGTTATACAATTTGATGAATGTAACGGATTTTTGACTGAAACAATACGTTTTTGTATGCGAATGTCTATGCACTACAATATCATGCAATACAGTGTTTATTGACCTTAATTCAACTAATAACTGACAGCATCATATTTCCTCAGGTCATTTGGTAGCCGTTTTAACAATGAATAAATTTACATCGTAGGCGGTTTTGTCTAAGGCGGTGCAGTTAGAATGATTTGAATAGATGTTGCACATGTTTCCTTGGTCGGCTGATTGGACAAACCAATTACCGTGATTCACAAACGACCCACAGCCCTCAGTAAGGGCTCACTTCCAAGTCACAAACGAAATCCGCCTTGAGTTCATTACAGACGGCTTCTAAAAACCCTTGCGCATACAGTTGTTGTGATAGAGGGCGTTTCATTGGTGTTGCTTACGGGGCTAAAGCTGTGACGTTTGGATAATCATGTTGCGATTTCGAATCCTCTTGTCATCGATCGGTGTGCCCCGTTCTCCAGCAGTGATCATCATGAAATCCAAATAGGTCGTTGCATAAATGTTGAAAAGAAATAAAAGAGGATCGGAAGACAAGCTTCCTAAGTAGATCTTTGGTGTCAGCAGGTGAAATAAACCATTAATTCTGAGTGATCGATTTCCAGACTATGCGAATAAAAATTCGATGGCGTTAATCTGATAAGCCGAGCCAAGAGGAAGCTCCCTACTCAAAAGAACCCACTTTTCAGTTACGGATCAATATATATATATATATATTGTTTTAAACCTCTGTATGAAAATTGATCACCTCTAACATGACCGATTCCAAATGCAATCACTTTGAAAATCGGTACCTAAAGTTCTTAGTCTGTCCGTGTTCGATATGCTGTAAAATCAACCAAATTTTAGGATATTATTCACGAATTAAGTCTTAACCAATCAAGTTTGCCGATCACCGAGCTAAATAGTGGAATCATATTGGTCAAACTATGTGGATGTCGAAAGTGTAAGATACTGTGTCCGCTATTAACAAAAAGTACGTTGTTAGGAAGTAAGTAATACAACGTGGCCAGTAGGTAGTCATAAATAATAAAATACAGCCATTCTTTTAACCAATCAACTTCACTTCCCCCGCTACCCAGTCAACCCGAATGCTAAGCGAAGTAGCAATCAAACGGCATTTAGTCTCACTCGCCAAACAGCAGTTCGACAAACACGAGGCGTTCCGTCCTCAAGCTTTCATGGATATAGGGAAGCTCAACTACGGGTGCAATTGTTCGGTGTCCGCAAGACTGCGGACAAAACTAAAGGAACGGTAGAAACACACAACAATTGGTACTTTGACCCTGAACGCCATAGTTATACCAGCCGTTGTTGAAAACATCTTCTCTTAACGGTTGTTGCCGCGAATTCAGGAAGCAACCAATGTGAATTTGGGTTTAAAAATAATAATGGACCGTGAACTAACTACGCACTTGAATAATTGGAGCTTAAATGTACCCTAAAGTGGGTCCGTTTGGCCGTATGAAGTTGACGGGCAGGCTAGCAAACTGTCTTTTCTTTTAAACTTTTATCTTTCACTTCCCTCATTAGTGAAACAAAAATGTACATCAATTTTCGGGAAGCGGACCGCGGCCAACATAGGGCTACCAAGTGGGGAAATTGACTGGCGGTGGGATGATTCGAACCCACGACGTTTACGTCCAAACGCCACGACCTCATCCGTTTGGCCACCGCCGTCTATTTCTAGTACTGCGCCAACTTACCCAGCTGACAGATCTCTGTTGGCCGCATCCCTCTTCCTGAAAAATGCTCGAATGTTCCTGTTTTGAGATGATCTGAAGACTTTGTCCATATACGAAAGATCGACTGAAACTTTCGGCGAACCGGGAACAAAATGTTTCATAAAATGAAGTAAACAAAAAATGCATTCTACGTAGCATATCCCAGAATGACCGAACATATCATTTGCTCGAATGATCTCCGGATCGAGTTCCGTGGACCTGTAATTGTAGCATGCACCAATTTCTATTCATCTGAACAGTACGGCATGAATATCAAGGCTGTGTTATATTTGACAGTCTTCATAAGTTAATAAATATTATTCATAGCAAAAAATTAAATTCATTGGGGTTAGACCGAAGGCGGTCTATTGACTTAGCCCTCCGTAATATCCATCAGCATGAACCATCAAAACTGAGAATTTGACGACAGATCACTCAAGACCGGAAGAAGATAGGGGCGATCAGGGCGGTAACTTGGTATCGATTTCCATAAAACATTCGGGAACATTCATTATTCCCCTTTGAGAAATTAACCACTAATGGTAAATACGCACGTTTCAAGTTTCTCAGGTTCACAATGAATACAATGCCGTGTTAAGTGTGCCCATAGTTTAACTTAATAAATATCCAGTCAAACCTCACACAGCGATAGCTACCAATTAACTGGATGGGATCAAACGAAGAGGAAAATGTAGGACTATCCGATTTCAGTGCAGTGTAAAGGGTAGGACATTAGCGCTGTTCTGTTCGGAACCGAATTGGGTTGGCAGTGTCTGGAAAACTCGTCACGCCCGGTTGAGCTAACCTGCAAAATCCGAACATCAGAAGCCGAATACTAAGGCATATTGTCGGCAGTTTTGATTACGTTGTCCTAATGAACAACAAGGGCTTACCTAAAACATCGCGTTCAGTTTGTCGTTCGTCGTAATTTCGTGACACGGTCTATTCGACGAACTATGTGATATTCCGTTATTCGGTTCAACGGGGACGGATTTCCGTGTGTTCGAACCAATATGGTCACGAAGATGTAGTACCCACGGAATGGTGCTCGTAAAATGACAACAGTTAACAACACTATACTTGCGTCCGTGTATTTGTAACCTGTAACATTCGGAACAGGGCATGTGCAGGCGAAACAAACTTGTGCCAACAGTAAGGGATATCAAATAATTCATCGTGCTTAAGACTGACCTCAACATTGTCTTGTTTTTGACAGCAGGGAAATTCTGAATTACGGACGTTGTAGTCGAATACGGTTTTCGACTGTTTTAGTCTAGAAAGGTACCAAGGTAACTATTGCACGCCAATACAAGGACACATTTTCTCATGTGAAGAGGTAAGTAGTACGATCCACTGAATTGAAAGACTGTCTAAATGTACCCGCCTTTCATCCATAGGATTAGTGTGCACAGTCTTGACGTCCATATACAAAGTGACGTATGACAGACAACGGTGAACTAACCGCGTGATTTGACAGAGTAAGACGGATATGAGTTTAGCTGTGAATGGAAGTCGTTTGTACCGACGAACATATTTGCCGATGGTGGCCTCCAACAGCCATTCGCGTGGAAACCAAAAAAAATCCAGTTTTGGAAAAAAAGTTCTGTTAGACAAAAGTACCCAAAGGCACACTGGTAATCGATTTTGCAAGATCCCGGGCCACGATATTCAAACCGGTTTGGGCATACGTCCATAAGAATGCCAACGTTACCATTTGTCTTCCTTCCTACGCGTAAGCATGAGGATTTATACACAGGAAAGAAAATTATTCCGAACGTGAATGGTAAGGCCTTGGCAAAAAAGCTACCCAATTAAATCGAACACATTTTCGCACTTTTGATCGCAAACCGTACACGCAGCAGAGGCCGTGAAGTGGCATACGCAAGCCGTCGAATTGAACACCCGTACGACGAGGACAAGTTGTAATCGGAAGTCCATAAGAATCAGTCGACTGAAAATCAACGAACACCTACAGGGTCAGTCAGCTCATGGGACTCAGCAACCATCGATTGAGAACAAACTGGACAAAATTATGCACTCTGTCGGGCACATCAGGGGCTGGATATTGGAAACGTGGAGTACATTTTTGTTGATATTTGCTTGGATAGAACATGTAAATTGACCTGTTTGATCTCGCAATGGTTTTTATCCGAAGTTTATGCCTTACAGCCTAAAATCTCCGAAAAATTCTTGCGGGTCCAAGCTTGTCTACTAAGACGAAATTATCAAACATAAAGCAGGATGAGCTAATTGTTACCGAACCTGGAACGGATGAGCACTGCTCGATTCCAATTCCTGGGTCATGGTGAAAACGGATAAAAAATAGCTCGTTTGCCTGATCAAACTGAAATTCGGTTGATCGTTTGAGACCCAATCCAAGTTTGAACCAGGCCGAGCTTTTGCAGTTAAACGAATCCCTGTCGGCTAGAATGTGATCGCGTCAACATGAGAGAGCTGCGGGTTTCATGGCCGAATGGAGTTGGGCAACACAAGTGCAAACTCCACGTCCGCTTGTACCCATATTGCGGATGATGAGTTCATCGCTGCTCGTTTTCATCGCTTCCGAATCGCTTACTTTATCTCGGCACCTCCAGGAGGAACTATTAATTTACCTGCTCGCAGTCTGGATTTGACTCTCAGGCAAAAATTTGGACTATGCTGACGTGAAAACTCGTCACCATAATTTACTTGAGTTTCCACGTGAACGGTAAATGTTCAGATTTGTGACGAATCGAAATGAAACGGCGAGTAAGCCCGCAAAATGTTTGTCACTTCTGAGCGAAAGAAGTGGTTGAATCTGATCACCTGGTGATAGCAAATATGGAACACGTTTTAGCGCATACAACCATAGAGTAGCTTTCACAGCCTCACTACTGTGAACCATATTGGTCTTAGGGCATTGAACATTTATCGTGCTATGCTATAATATATGCATTTGCTTGCAGCCAAGGGTACTTTATCACATTAATGGCGCTGTTCTGTGACAGGTTCCGTGTCTAACACTGTAATATGGGATAACTCCTCTGGATTCGTACCTCCAACAACTTGTGGGGTTGTAATGGCAGAACGATGTGCAACAACAAAAGCCGTGAACTCGCTCGAGGCTAACGACCAACACGGACGCTGGGAGAAATTAGAAAGGGTACGTAGGCTGGCGATAATTGTTTATTGCCCCACTCGCTAGACATAATCGTTCAGCCTTGAAACAGCAAGGCAAGCCCCATTGACCGCTGCCTTCTCCCCAGGGTTACCTTTTTCTAAAGAAAAGGTGAATATCCTAGGCGAACTGGGAGTGAACCAACACAGGCGTGAACAGATAAGACTGCTGTTGTGGCCAGGGCACGGAACACAGTCCAACTGTACAAAAGCACTCAATAATTCTGATTCGACAGGAAATGACAACACGATCGCCACTGTTCAAGGTTCACTGCCACATTCTTCAGTGTTTCCAGCCAGCTGGTTGATGGGTTTTCGGATCCCAACCACGAAGATGTAAGACGCCTACTTTACCTAGGTTATCTGTGTGTTTTCTCATTCCTCGTTGCCACGTCATCTGCTGACCTTCACATGGCTTCTTCGCCCCGGGGAAGGGAAAGCAAAATAGAGCATGATATGGTAAGCCATTGTTCGCTATGCGCAACACGTGACCGAGCCAGCGTAGTCTACCAAGTTTCTTACGCTGGGTTAAGGTAATCTCAGAATTGGCACCTAATACTAAGTTCCTAACTTCACATTATTCACCCAGTCACTCCATCCAATCCTGCGTTGAAATCGGTGATCGAAAACATCCGAAGGACAAAAATCACCGACATACATGCTCCAGGTCTCGCAACCGTACAACAGAACTGAACGCACTGCGACAGTACACACTACCTTTCAACTTTAGTGAAATATCAGGCTGACGCCACAAGTCTTTCAGTCCAGCGTAAGCTGCTCGGGCCTACCATCGTTCGACAAACAGCTACCATGGTAATTGAAATGGTCCACATTTGTTAGTTCCTCTACATTCAGTACCACGTTCGGAACTACTGTCGTCCAGTCCTGTAACACCAGTTCACACTTTGAAGGTACAGAACACATGCCAAATCGAGCAACCGACCTCGAGAGTCTATCTAGTGCGCGTTGTGCGTGGTCCACGGACTTGAACAGGCGCATGACGTCATCTGCGTAATCCAGATCACACTGGTTCTCCCCGTTTCCCGTTGCAGTGTCACAACACTTATTTTAACAGAGGTTCAAGTGTTTCGCGATGACATGAACACATAGCATGTATTCAATCCAGGATATCTTTCGCAAACAAATGAACAGATATGAAGTTTTGCGGAGACATACAAGCGGGGTCGCTCAACGTTGCTACGGGATAATCCCTGTGGTTCAGTTTGCGGAGCGTTGGAAATTTGATCTCCTGATAGCGGAACGGAAATACACACCATAGCTATTCTAAGAACAGCGCATGAGGTCACTTGACGCCAAGGATCTCTGACTCTTTACAAAATTGTCAGTGGTTCTCTGGGCCAAATTCGAACAAATTTATTATTTCGAGTAGTCTTTTGAAGGTTGGCAAATATGAACGATGGTCGTGAATATTCCATTTGTCCTTCCGCCAGATGCCAGCCTATTTTGTATGAGGATTTGTCACACAAAAATCGCATCTTGTTTTCATTGTGTACAACGAATATCCCAACGATGTGGACGCGGCTTATTCATTTCTTATTTACAGCCTGAATGGAAGTCAACAAAGCAACGTTTTCGCGATTAGTTACCCAGTTGCCCACTTATGCTGGGTCTGGCAATCTCGAAACAATATGAAATCATCCAAAGTATGTTACACCAAGAAAAAACGTTAGTTAAATGGAAACGTCTTTTTTCGTGATTTTCGTACTAATTACTGATGTCCAGGGATGAAGGTTTGTCTGACCAGTGCAAAATGATAGTTCCCTGTTCTAGGGTGGTAAAACAATCGTGGCCACAGAAAATCAATTGCGTTAGCTTCTCATCCGCGAGTAGGACGCAAAGAATCAGTCACATACGAGGCTATCGATATTTTCTCTACTATCTATCTATCTATCGATCTATCTATGTGAATATCTGTCTTTCCACCTGTGTTTTTATTTATCTATCTATCCATCTATATATCTATCTAAATATCTACCTATCTGTCTATCTAACTGTCTATATATATATATAAATATATATATATATATACATATATTTAACTGTCCTTCCATCTGTCTTTCTATCGTTCTTTATATCTATCCATATACCTAACTATCTATCTATCTATCTAACCGTCGGCCTAAATATCTATTTATATATATATATATATATATATCAGTCTATCTATCTATCTATCCATCTATCTATCTATCTATCTATCTATCTATCAATCTATCTATCTATCTTCCTGTATCTATTTTTCCATCTATCTCCCAGTATGTTCTCCTGATTGTTCTCATATCAGTCCATTTTCTGCATACTTGTAATCGTTTGTGTTCATGACATGTTATGCATATATATGTATATATATAGCTGAATATTTGCAGCACTTTTTGTCTACTTCTTATACGTTGATTACAATTAACTTTCAGTTTGATTTTCATTCTAAGTTGTTGTGATTTGGCTACAGTTGCGTGCGATCGGTCTTGTCTTTGGGATTCACCAGTGATTTAGTGTCTCTGTGTTCATCAAATAATCGTAGTCTATCATTTAGATTTTAAAACGAAGAATCTTATCCTAAACTGAGCGGTTACTCATAAATCTGTCAAATTGTATAGATTGCGAACGTGCACGTCACCTTGTTAGAACCTGTTTTGNCTGTCTCTTATACACATCTAGATGTGTATAAGAGACAGATCTATCTATCTATCTATCTATCTATCTATCTATCTACCTATCTATCTATCTATCTATCTATCTATCTATCTATCTATCTATCTATCTATCTATCTTCCTGTATCTATTTTTCCATCTATCTCCCAGTTTGTCCTTATCTTAATTTAATCTGTTCTTATGTTCTCCTGATTGTTCTCATGTCAGTCCATTTTCTGCATACTTGTAATCGTTTGTGTTCATGACATGTTATGCATATATATGTATATATATAGCTGAATATTTGCAGCACTTTTTGTCTACTTCTTATACGTTGATTACAATTAACTTTCAGTTTGATTTTCATTCTAAGTTGTTGTGATTTGGCTACAGTTGCGTGCGATCGGTCTTGTCTTTGGGATTCACCAGTGATTTAGTGTCTCTGTGTTCATCAAATAATCGTAGTCTATCATTTAGATTTTAAAACGAAGAATCTTATCCTAAACTGAGCGGTTACTCATAAATCTGTCAAATTGTATAGATTGCGAACGTGCACGTCACCTTGTTAGAACCTGTTTTGATACTCCGATTGCACACGATCGGAAAATAACGGAGCGAGTAGAAAGCGTGCCTGTTTATCACCGTCTAAATTCTCTCTCCATTCAGCAACCCTAATGGTTGTAAGGGGCAGTAGACATTGATCAAGTGGACCATAAAGAACCGTGATAGTCATGACGAGGGTTCCCTGTTTCTTTGGTTGTTCGTCTTTTTAGATCCGACTTTTCTGATGCAATAGAGAACGAAACTGCCATGGGTCTGCATCATTACGTCAGCATGGAGGATGATGCAGTGTGGGGCCTCGGTTTTGGATCTGTCAACTTCGTCAGTGATTCCACACGTCAACAAAAAGGATAACACAAGCAGGCTGTTATTGAAAGCCTGGCAATTTCTGCAATTAGGCCGTCTGTTCTTAAACATCATAGCTTGGCAGACCTCAGCAAAGTGACTGTTGTGCATGCATGTATTGATGGACAAGTAAGACAGACAACACCATGGCTTGGAGATTGGTTAAAATGCAAATTGTTCGACTAGAAGGGTGGACCCGTACGTGCTTGTTTCGTTCACGAACCGTCTTGCTTGCTTACCAGAGCGGTGGTATTTTGGTTTCCGGTACAGAATTGGCACCATAAGTTGCATATCCTTTTAATAAACAGATCTGTCACCATGCCAACATTTTCTTCTCGCTAAGTGTTCCTCTGGAAAAGAAATGTGAACACCGACACAGTTTTAGCGTTCGGATACTCAGACATGCTCATGGAATCCCTTTTCTGTCAGTTTTAAAGAACTATGTTTTATTTCACTCAGCCATTTTACTGAGTCAAGAAAATATATAAAATTTATTAGCAACATATTTTTCTGGTCTCCTTAGGTATGATTTATTCGATTCACCTAGAGTTCTCCTGCAGCATCCATTGGGCTTTGAGACCCAAACAGAACTGGTCACAATGACCTCTTCGAAATGTCATCATACATGCAAGCGACATGGTAATAACAGCGGTGAAATGACATTAAGACGGTAGATTTATGTAAGACTGAACCACGCAGAGGCCGGAGGAAGACAGAATATAGTCCAAACACCGCACGTCACGTGATTGATGTGCCCAGTCCATATGAGATTGTGCTATCGGTCATTTTGACCACAGTGTGTCTCAAAAGCTGACTGAATTCGAAGTGCTGGATCTCGTCAACAGTGGAAATTACTGCACTAAAACAAAACCCTGGAACTGCGTCAGACGCGTGAATGGAAACTTTGCAAAGCATTCCCACGTTCGTATGATGAAAAAAGACAAGTACGGGCTACTGAACTCATTTTCACCAGACTTGGTCTGAAGTCGATCCGCGGTTCAAGTAATCGGAATACGTCTTTGCCCATTTTTGACAACCATTCATCGTGAACATTGCGAATATTTTGAACAACTTTATTTCTTGATTTAACCTTTCCAAATATTTAACAATCACCATAGGTAGTAATTTCACCGGTCTTCACAGTATGCGGACGCGTGCTGGTAAACTAAGTCGGCTGTCTGTCCACATTCGTCATCTTTGCTTGTTTCATAGCCTCTCAAATTATGGTACACAAATATGTTCAAAAATTTGCTCGGACAATTCTCCTTTGCTGTTCCTCCGTGTCTGTTCCTGATCTTCTCTTATCCTGTATCTTACATAGAGTTTACTTCCCACACCAATGGACATCAAAGTGCGTCCTTTCCGAAATGGAGTTCGAGAACAACAAGTGACTAGCAAGAGGAGGAATTTGACCGGTGGCTGAAAGGTTGAAACCCCGCGGCCTTGAACAATTTGCTACCACCGGGTAAAGTGTGGCTCGGAAGTTTCGCTACATGGTGTGATGTGAACCAGGGGGATGTCCTTTATTCCTGCTGGGAATTAGACTGCCCTACGCTTAATGAATTTTAAACATAGTTTGTTCGTAAAATACTCTTGTTCAACACTCATTCACGGCACCCTGATTTGTTTGTATGACTCTAATTTGCAGTTTAACTCGTTGTGCAATGACCGTTATGAAAGCATTGTTGTTCGAATATTCAGATTGCATGCTAAAATCGAAAGATAAAGTGCCGATTGAATAGCAATCGAAATTTGGTGTGCAGTGTTGGTTCTTTCGAGTCCTGGAAATCCTCGGGTCACCTGTTTCATTAACGATCTGTTCAACTGGTCTATGTGGCTCCAGTGGTGTTTGGTGTATTGTCGGCTGATATGGAAATTCATGTGCTTAAAAAAGTCATTCGATTACATTTACAAGCAGAAAAAAATGAAGAAAGTTTACTGTTAATGCGGCACCCAAAAAAGGTCGTTCATTTTTATTCAAAACTCATGCAGCAACTGCAAGTCAACAGAATTGTATGCTATTCATGAGACAACTGATAAAGCAGTACCTGAGTAACACATAGGCCAGGAATTACGGATAAAATCAAGTGTGCTGAAACGAGTCACCCAGTCAGCGACTGAATAGGTGAAAATCCGATTGAAATATATCTCCCGAGGTGTAGGTAAACGCTTAATATTTCATCGCGTCCGTAAATCCTTAGAATGAAACCCGGTGTCAAGCTCGAGGGTCGGACTACTCCCATCAACCTCAACTAGCCCAGTTGGGAGCTTTGCAATGACACTGAATCCCCTCGTGAAACATTGCCCAACTGTTGCTTAATACACGAAGAAGAGTATAAAATAACGTATCCTAGTCCAAGCTGGATTTCGTTGCCTCCGCAAGATAACGCGGACTTTTGCAAGTACCATCTGACCAAAATACGATTATTGTTACATGTAACCATGTTCATGTAATAGCACATAATCAGCCGAAATGATACATACGGCTTAAAACTGCGTGAAATTCTGGCCCATTGAATGTAAATTGATCAGATCGATAATTCAACCCATAAAAGAAAAGAGATACTAATAATTGAAATCTGCCTGAGCCCCTCACAATTAGTACAACCCGAAGCTGTGACACGGTACTAAGAATTTCCAAGCTGATTTCTCAAGTGCGCTCAGCCTAGTTGAGTTTAACCCATTAAAAGACAGAAACATTTGTGGTAGGCTGCACCGGTGAATTCAATGTCTATACTCTTGTAAACCCGTTCGTAGTCTGCTTGTTCAAGCATGGCTAGCCGTTAAAAGGCTACAGACAAAAACAGTTTGCAATCTGTTCTCTCCCTCGATTGGGTCACGTGACTGAAAACGGGTCGTGCACAAATCGAAACAGATGAACAATGCGAAGTCAAAATACAGCATCATCAACCATAAGTGGGATTGCATACATGCATCAAATAAAGGTATAAAGGCTTTCAAAAAATCTGTTGCTGTCAGAAGCAAACGTGTACAATTCATTAATTTATTGCTTACAATTTGTTGGTTGCTTTGGGCCGACCTGAACCCAAAACGAACGTCCCCGACATAGCAGATGTAATTAAAGATGAACACTTGTTCATCTCGAAAATTATCACTATTATAACCGTTGTTCAGATCAGTTTTGTATTTTGACTTGGTTTGGCTTTTTTTCGTTCTCTCATTAACTAAATTGACAAGACATTTGGTTTTCGTGGAGACCAAGTGGAACAAAAGGGAGACTACCGAATGGCAAAGATGACAGACTGTTCGAGGGATTCTAACCCGTGACATTCAACTCGTTAGCTCGTGATTTTTGCTGTTTGGTTACAGCCTACGGCAATCTTTCAACTATAAAAAATTTCCCAATTCCAATTCAAATGTTCCATCTGCAATTCTCAAACACTCATTAGTGAATTCAGTTGGATCTTTTGTAGTTTGACTGAACCTTACATTCATTTCACCAATGTGTTTCATTTGGGGTATTCCATTGGAATGGATATCAAACATGGAGTACAATTATGAACCACAGAGGCAATCTGTGCGCAAAGTCTTTGTTGGTTGGTCATCGAAAGCGTCTAAAAATGGGCAAATGGTCCCAAATTTCTGGTTTTCATTGCCATTGGAATCATATATGGACGAGTGAACTAAATTCTCCCTAGAAGCACAGGATCGGTTTGATGATTATTTCCACTCACTAGGTATACGTATCCGAAGTACTTTTCTGTTTCGTGCTCCCTATGCGTGTTCATTCCGTTACTGGTTTCAGTATCGTGCATGCATCTTCAACACCACCAGCTCCTTGCGGAACCGAATTCAAGTCACTAATCTGTGTGAAAAAGTGTGTGAGAGGTGGGTGGTTGAATGAGATGCAAGTAAGCGGCATGGCCAAACGGAAATGAAAAAGCAAAAGTTGATCTTACTGACTAGACGCGATAACAATGAGCGGTCATAATGCCCTATCATGACGTTACTATTTGGTGTTCAGCAAGATGCGCGCGATATCCACCAGCACGTGGCAGTTTCAGTCGAATAACTACATATTCTAATATCAGTCAGACACATTTACCATCACTCATAATTTTTGCAACCTAAATGCAAATTACTTATAATTAACTACGATTTTCGGCAGTACCGTGCTCGTTAAAGCTAAGTGATCCAACCATAGTGTGTTGAATATGAGGTCACGTAGCGCGGGTAGGAACTTAGAAATCGCAAGTGTTATGTTTCCATCTGTACTGGATTCTTGTATACACAGATACACGCGTTTCTGTCAGAAAGGAGCGCATGCATCACCTCGTCAAAGTAGGCACAGTAAAAAAAGAAATTGGAACAGAATAAAATGTAGAGTCACAAGTGATTGCGCAGAAGGTCAGGCATGGTCTAGTCCCGATTGGTGAGAATTCGACCTGGATAAGGGACCGTGGAGGTCCAATGGACATTTATGCGAGAGAGTATCGACCGGAAAGTAGAACACGTCCTGGACTGAAAACGACATTTAACGATAGATTGCACAACGGATGGGCAGGTATCGAGAGAACATGTTTTATTAAAATTTTTCACTCATAGATAAAAAACCATCGGACATTTCTACCCGAGGTACAAAAGAGAAACCAGTGATAACTGAGAGACCTTGATGAGGGAGTCTGATGTCTGCTGTCAATAACCCGACAAAAATGACAAGCAAACAACAAAGAAAGTGCGGGAACAATTTCGGTAAACAAAAGGAAGATGATGACTTGGTTAGCCTGGAAACAGCGCAGTCTTTTTCGTGGGAAACGACGGTTTTCGAAGTTTCGTTTGACAACTTTCAGTTTTTTCAGGAGTTATTCTTATATGTTTGACAGGACCTATCCTAGTAATTGAGTCCTTGTGAATGGAAGAAATGTCAGAAGAGCAAACAGATTGACAGAAAGCAAAAGAAAATTTGACGCATTTGGTCAAACTAAGACTCAAGCCAAAAGAAAGAACAGAAAAATCATGAAGGCGAGGACAGGTGTCGGGAATGTTAAAAAAGTCCTCGGCTCCGTCCATAAACTGACTGCGTGTTTGAATAACTGATCAGCGGAACTCTTAGATAAATCTCCGGTATATGTCAAAAACAAATAAGAATGGAGGAGAGCTTCTAGGAAGGATACAGGAATTAATAACGGACGGTCTAGATAATATTCGGTTCAGACTTTTACATTGAATTCTGCTAGCGAATTAGTCTGACAGCACTGTCAAAAGATGCTTGGGACAGCCAAACCGTTCTGGTTTGCAAAGAAGTAAGGACCATGGAATGGAATCGAGGAGAGAGGAGAAATCTGAGAACGCACATCTGGCAGCTTTGCTGGATGCGTCGAAGGATTTGGTGACAATGATGAACCAGAGAGGCAACAGCTTCCGCAGTGGACCTGTTTGGTTTGTAGACGGACTGAAAGGGTTCGTCAAACTCATTGTAAAAAACGAAGTCAGACGCCTCAGGACAAAAGTTTGGTTAGCTCAAGAACACAGAATGTAAGAGCCAGGGGACGAAAACATCTGGCTAGAATACTGTAATTGTTAGATTTAGGGATGTGATTAATGCCGATGTGGCTCTCACAATCGGGAATGGAATGTATGCAAAAGGATTTATTAAAAACAGAAGGAAATGCTTCCGTAAGAAAAAAGTGCAAGGCAATTTATGAATAGTGTAGACGTACCCTCAGGATCTATACCCGCGATTATTTTGGTCGGACGAAGGATGTTGAACATTGTTCCCTGGAAAACTGTCTCTCTTAAGCCTGTTTCATCCTAGACACAATATAGTGCAGAGTCATTAAATGGATAAACAACTGGTTGAGTGACGCTCTCTTGGTCTGCGACGCGGCTTACTGGTTTCGTTTTGTTTCCAAGCGAAAGACTGATGCCTTAACAACAGCGTCTACCACCGCAAATAATCAGGATTTGATTTACATGCGATGACCCAATTCTTTTTTATTTTCCTCCAGATCAACGACGAAAGATGTCTGACTTTCTGGGAATGACAAAATTGGTGAAATATTCCTTCCTTTCATGAAATAATTCACCACGTCATATCAACTCTAAACTGACCATTAAAAACCCATGGATTCGCTGTACCCCATAGAGGAAAAAATTGCTGTCCCTCTCCGGTCACAGGATAAAGGCGGTCGCTAAGTGGATTAAGCGCCTGTTACCGAAAAAGTTCAACGGTTCGAATCGCATATTCGCCGGTCACTTTGGTGGCAGATGGTTGCTCGCTGTATCTCGGCTCGATATCCCATATGATCTGATGTGACATGTAATTCCATCCCAGTCCACGTTTCCGGGTCACTGTTGCTGGTTTCCACACCCCGTTCTCTCATACAGTGGGTCGTAGTCACTTTGGGGCACGTCCCATTCACTGCAGTCATGCGTGAGGCACGTTGCAAAAAAAAACTTCATGAAAGTCTAGAGGTTTCATTCATTCAAGAGAATGATGTCTCAAATCGCTTACAATTAGTGATAATTAATTAGGTTGAGTATAAACTTGAGTTCATGAGCCTAAAAGTCAGTTTCTTTCCTTTCTAATCACGCATTCTTCCAAATATGTTACCAAGTGCCAGAGAATTTTTGAAGGATTTCATTTGATCAGCTCATTCAAAACATACTGATTAGTTGTTTAAAGTTGTGCCTCACCAGCTGTTTGAATGGACTTCTAATGTCGTCAAAAGAACATGTGTATCTTGAACAAATGACGTTCGGAACACCTAAACTAAAAATGCTGTCGCAAATAGAGATGGATCACAAAGATGTTTGAACCGTGATGCCACTGGACTAAACAACACATCGGGCTGATAAGAGGACAGGGAATAGTACAGCTGTATTCAGGATAGGGGAGGAGCTGCCGATGACTAGGAATAAGAGGGCCAGAATGCTTTTAAAAAGGTGCTCTTGAGAGCTAACTGTAATGACTGTATGATTGGAATTAATTTGCATCCTATCCTTCAAAACCGGATTTGAATATGTCAAGAGCCAACTCATGGTCTCAGCAATTATAGAGAGAACACATAACTATGCTGGTCAAAATCGCTTCATGCGGAACTGACGGTGCTTTTGAAGCGCATAAGCGACGTTTATTTCAATGGTCTGAATCGCATACAAATTATTTGAAGCAACTCTGAGATAGGCTAATTGGAACGGCCAGAAGTAGTCTACTGCGTTTATCAAAATATGATTCAGGAATCAGTAGAGTTGAATTGACAACCCGGGCAGAGGGAATTGCCAGGTTGATCGAAAATCAATATAAGTGCCTGCGATAAAAGCCCATCGATTCTTCTGGCTATAACTTCCTTACTGCGGCAGTAATAGAAGCATCAAATGTGCCCGGATTGACAAAGTTCGACAAAGCTAATTAGCGGAAACATGAACTTGGTTCACCAAGTTAAAAACAAATCAAAACTGTTTGCACTGGTGAAATTCCGAAAGCTGCATCATTTTGAAATGAGTACGATCACGGTGAAATTACGCATTTATAAATAACAATGAAACCTACCGCACTTTGTGCCGATAGCCACTGTGATCAATGTTCCTACATGGCGCGAGTACATGGTGAGTGCAGGATAATCGAGGACTGTCAATGTGTAAACGTGGTTGTCATCATAGTATTACTAGGATATTATAATCGAAAATTGTATGAGAAACCCTGAAATGTCAACGCATATGACAGACAACGAATATGAATGCTTATTTTCGGTCACGTGCTGTGCAGATAGGCTGTACCATCACAGGCTAGTACCCGAGGCGAACGGGTAGGTAAAAGTTGATGTGTGCATTATTTCCGGTAACACAAGTCAGAATCCCGCGAGACCCTCCCGATAGATAGCCGACAACATGAGATGTTACGGTTGTATTGTCAAATTTATCCTTATCTATATAATGGTTCTATTTCGTGCTCATATTTCGTCTTCTCACTCACCTCTTATTAGCACGTGGTACTAAGCAGCTGTAAATTTCTGATCAATTCAGATCAACTATTAAAAATGCAACCGAAAGCAAAAGGAATTAAATTATTTACTATGAATTATTTTGGTTATTTCTCAATTTAATATTAAATGAGTGAAAACCAACATTAGGTGACCGATTTGATCATAGGAATTCGAATGATTTTTTCTTGATTTTGTCATTCTTCATTTACAAAGTTTGTCTGCTGCTGAGCAATTGGAACTGAGCTCTGCCGATGATTCCTTCACTGCCGGTCATAACAAACGCTTTCATTGTCCTGTTCACTTGGACGTCCCTTTAGTTTCATGGTCAAGTCATCAACACGAGAACTGAGATTAGAGCTGTTATTGCAATCGAAGGATCGGCCAACCAATTTGCCTGATCGCTTCTCCTATTCGCATTGGCAAGCTGAATTTGGTTCAGAATTGAAGAACTAAATCGAGGGATGGATATGACTGAGGAACATTGAGCCAAGGGAACACATGAACTTGGAGGTTATTGATGCGATATATATATATATGTATATATGAATATACGCCTTTTCACTTCCTTTATTAGTGAAGCAACACTCTACATCATTTTTCAGGGAGGGGGCAGCATCTAACAGAGGGCTGCCGAATGGAGAAGTTGATTGGTGGTTGGAGGATTGGAACCCGCGGCCGTCCCGTGTAAACTCCACGACTTTATCTGCTTGGCTACAGCTGGCGATATATATATATATATATATATATATATATATGGAATTGTTTTAATCACGTGATTGATTAGCTGACTAATTGCACAATGTGGCTTTGTTTCTGTATTCCTATAGTCTTAGTGCGTAAGTTCACAGGAATCATGGCTGGATGATTCTTTGCATTTGAGAACTTCTTTTATGAATCTGGATTCAGAGTTTCAGTTAGGCATCATTTTCTCACACGGGAACTTGAGCGTTTAACCTGTAAAGTTCTTTCATATATCACAATGCAATACAACACAGTACAGTACAAAGTTATCAAAACCGTCACATTGTTCGACAATGAATAAAAGAAAGTAAAATGCCAATTGGCTGGCTTGCATTTCCTGGATGGATTTCATATCCGACTCCGTCCTGGGCCGATGTCAGATGAATTGATATGCATATACCAACGATTTTCCCGTGAGCCTTTTCGTTTTGTTTCCAGTAGGTAAATTTCATATTGGCAAATCATGAATCGTACAAGACTGTTAAAATCAACAGAAGGACTGGAAAAAAACTCGACTGAGCAGAAATCTCCGGAACATTCGAAGTACCGTTCAGTAATTTTGACTGCATTGTTTCTTTCTTTCCTTTTTCAAGTCCACCATTCATGGAATCGATTCAACTTGTTTGCTTCTCGGAGATGCTTGATATTGAGAAAACACGGGTTACAGGATTCAGATGCGCTGCCAATATTCCGTTTTTTGAATAGCTGTGGCAGGGTTATTGGTACTTTATGCATGGGACAAACATATTCAGCAATTTCATGCATTCACTTGGCTTGATCGCTTTTATATTAAAGAGTTAGAACGGTACTTGGAAATCTCTGACTGAAATATCAAATCAATACGAGGGTAAGCGAGCCAGTGGCGGCTCTCATGGTGTGAGAACCTATCGGGATCAAGATGAGCGACGTTTTGTTCTACTCCTTCCCGATTCTTTGTTCAATCATGTGAGATGAAATTCCATTGTAAGTTCTGCTAGTCTTTTTGTAATTTGACCTAGGTAACTGTCTCACGAGTGTAAATGAATCGGCGCATGCGAAAAGAGGAGGAGTCCACAGGTTGTCTGTCGTTTGCATGTAAAACGAAATTGGTCGAAATGCGGACAAAATACATAGCTCGGTAGCGAAGTATTTATTCCTGAGTGATACCTGAAGCGGTCTGCTTATAACAAATGTTATAATTTTACACTACTTGTATTATTGAATGATCAACTATATTGAAGCTAAATATCACGAGGATTCTGTTTGGTAAACACTGGATAGATGATCATAACTTCTCCGAAGGCTCACGATCGGTTTCGCGACTACTGCGACCCGTCATGTTTGCCTACCCGAAACTTTCCTGTCCCTTGAAAGTTCCCGCTGAGCACATTGAGAAGACAAAAGTTGATGAACAAGCTCGTTTTCAGTGATTCATACTCATGCCATTGCATCACTGTTTATTTGGAAGAATGTCTCTTACGAGGTATTGCATTAGTCGGATAAAAATATGAGTGCGGAAGGGATTTGTGGTGTTACGTGCATAACCTGAGTAGTGATGAACGAGCTTTGTTAACTGCTTTGTGGTCTAGGGCTTACAAACCCTAAGTAAGTCGGTAGTATACAACGCTATGTGTTGTGATTTCCATGTTATTTTGTTGAAGCCAGCCATCTTGATGACGTGACAAGGACAAAACCGAGAATGTTATGCTGCAGATTTTATGCCTTCACGAGCCTGGATGAACTTTCTTGGGATATCACAAACGTGTGCGGCGGAAATGGATACAAATATGGTTCATCGATCAACTGTAAAAGTCAGTTTGCCTATTCGATCAGATAGTTCACTGTTCTGGTGTTTGCCATGAATATGTCTGATAAAATGCTCCAGTAATTCACTTCGGAGCACAGTTGTAAACGGAGAAACTAAATTGAGTCAGTACAACCTCTTGTCGGATGCCCTGATGCGTTCAGTCAAATCTGCAAATCTTAATGTCATTCAGAATGAATCTTACAATCCGGATTTCGAATGGTTTCAAAATCTTATCTGACCAGTTTTACACATACGGACATGAAATAATTCACTATGTTGTATCAACTCCAAACCGACCATTAAGAAAACAGGAAATCAGTGTACAGCTGGTCCATCCTTGTTAGGATTTGTCAGCAATGCATATCCGGTAGCCCCTGAACGGTTTGTTGAACTTCACCACAACATATTGCACCTATTTGTCATTGATTTGCACGGTTACTGTCCGTTAGCTCACGGCGATCGATCCCTACTGATAGATGACTTCTCTGCAGGTAGCTCAATTAAGACCAAGGCTTTGGAAATGACCCACAGAGCTTGGCTACTTGGTATGTGTTAGTAGTATGAGATTATGAAATAATCCTGATATGGCGATATGCTCATGTCGAGAATCAGATACAGCGGCATCCCGTCCTTGAGTGACCTAGACAGATCATGAATTGGTGTTACTGTAAAATCACTTGGTGGGATTCTTTCGAAAGTGTTGTATCTGATAGCTCCGTTTCACTTTGGTCGACCGACATCGACATTTCTATGGACGATGTTTGTGTTTTTCTTTCCTTCATTTTCAGTCAGTTTGGACTAGTCGTGGAATACGGCGGCCATTTGATTGATACAAGCGTATTTGTGAAGAATGGCTAGTCCGGCACCTTTTTTTGTCCCTGCAAGCATGAAGCCTTTACCGTTTTGTGACTCCGATATCTTTTTAAAATTTTTTGCAATAAAGACTTGTTCGTTTTTTATCAGAAACATACACACACACACACACACTCAATAGTAAGATGGTAGCAAATCGCTGTAAAGCTTCGCAATGCAAAGTAACTCAGTCGGTATCAAATCTTCCATTTTGCCGTGCATCTTTTCGAAAGGAGCCTCTAAACCTCGTTTCTTAAAGTAGCATTTAAGGAAGATAAAAAAACAAAACGTTCTGTTCGAATGTTTTGAATTCGACTATTTCACGTCCATTCAGTTAACCGTATGTCTTCAGTAGGGACGCTAATCAGACACAATAAAAGTATATGCCAAATGAAAGCCAATGACGATAGTTAAACGAACGCGTTTTTCAATTCTCGGCACTCTTACCAAGACAAGTCAAATTTGGCCACGAAACCAAGCAGTTTACACAAACAGCGAATGGGTGACACTGGCAAACTGAAGCACCCAGTCGATCACTTTCTTCGAATGTTATTTTTGGATTCAGTAGATGTGTTACCCAGAAGCAATTGACCAGTGGACCTTTACTGGTTGCGTATACGTTCACCGTTAACAATAACTCACTGTATCCAAAAACTTATCCGCTTCATGGTTATCATACTCTCATCGATGAACCAAATGTCCACAGTTTCTTCTCATTTTCAACTGGGGTCATAAACTCCATTTACCATTACGTGGTAAGAACTCTAACGGGAACTGCGTGGCTGCAGTCTTGACTCGGGTACGACGGCTAAGTTTTCTGTTGCTTGTTCGTCACTGTAAAGGCTGGAATCATTCTGTTGGCCTAGGGTTGAAATTCACGCTTTTGCATTTGACCGAATTGGACCATTCATCTGTTTGGTTACTGGTTATCAGCCGTTAGATATGTTTCGGTTAATCATATTCACACATTCAATGGTGGATGCGGAACGTCCGTTGCAAGAATGGCTTTTTGAGGGCAGTTACTCAGACAGGGTGATTGTTCGGTTGACAATGCGCTCGAATCTGACAGAACTGTCTAACTGATTATCGGGGACCATGCAATGATGGATCGTGCTAGGCCAATCACAACCAATACACAAGGATGGGAGCAATCCGAAAGAGTCAGGCGGCGGAAGTATACAGATGGCAAATCCAAGTGGAGATCAGTTTATTTCATTGATTCCCAACTACCAGCTGTTACACTGGTGTTGGTAAAGGGCAAGAGTGGCGGTTTTCAAAATGAGACGATTATCTGGTGAGTTGTTTTAACTAACGGCCGGATTCAGTAACCAAACAGCATGGAAGTAGTCGGGTGAAATGCATAAAAAGGATGAACCGATCAGGACGTGACCCGCACGACCAACGAAATAACAGGAGTCACATATGCGCAAATTAGAAGACAAAATAACCCGTAAATATGCGATGTTTTCATTTTATAAAAAGAACGACTTTCTATTTGTTCGCCTTCGTTATTCTCGTTTGAGTTAGCGGAATCCGCGATGCTAATCTAGTGGTACAATTGACGGAGTGAAAAGCAGATTTCGGAACAGGCGTAATACAACGGTTGCGGGACGCTAAAATCCTGTAGAAATTTCGATCGATCGGTATAATTTGGCTATATAGCTGTACGACTATACCGCACATTAATACATCAATCCACTAACCATATGCCTATTGATTGATCGAGCCATAGACGTGTGTCGTCATCAACCCCTTTTGTCCAGTGAAGCTTTGGCTTCATCATGGCACCTGCCCTCCGCTACATTCTTTTGGAAGTATTGTTAATGAAACTTTCGGCTGGTATCCATCCTTTACTAGAATTAAGTACCGTTACATGAAAAATTTGCTACCCCACCCAAAATAAGCACTTGAGTCTGCTGGCAGGTAGCTCTTTATCCCACCCGCCCGACTAAGGTTTTCGTTCCGGCAGACATTTTCTTTTGAAAAACATTTTAGACCCATCTCCTGCACTCCAATCACTAATTCACGTTCATAATTGATTGGACCGCATACAATAATCGTGACAAGTTCACTCCTATTGATCGATAATTTCAAAATACACAGGTAAGAAAGAGATTCCAGAAAGAAACCTGGAAGTGTTTTGGCAAAATACATCAACCGGTACTGATTAGTAATATCTAAGATTAATAATACATACTCTCCGAACTTAGTCGATCGCCAGACAAATCAGTCCCGTCCCAGGTATTCGTGCCACAGTGGTACGATTAGGACGAATTTATAAACAGTCCGTTTTAGTTTAGCAAAATTTACCTCAATCATTTTGATTCCTTTCCAGAATATTTTGTCCCGCCTATCAAAAGTAGTCCATTTATTATTGAGTAATTCAAAATGATTCTCGATCGCCCCACTCACTAGGTTTGATCTAACAACCCACTGGGACGTTATCATTAGAGAAAACTCCATATTACAGAGTTACTACCAATTAGCCGGAAATATTCTTCACTAAGTTTGGTACATCATTCATGACTGACTTACGTTTGCTTCTACTAAGGCCTAAAACAGACTGTTGGTTCGACTTCAATCCATCCAAGCAAACAAGCCCAATCTGAGTTTGCCGCCGTAATTCTTCACATTTGGAAAGTCGTTCTGCTTTAGAAGTCTGTTTTCCACTCGTCTTCTTTTTCATCTTTCGAAACCTCATCGAATCATATTGCCGGAATTTGTATAGAGATGAACACGGCGATCGTTGATGTTTGCTGTCAAATGAAGACCTCATTTGTGTGAAATGGCTGTATCTATTGCCTATATCTGAAGTTCCGGAGGAGATGAAAAGAGCATGACTGCACATCCTGTGACGGTTGTCGTGTACGACAAATCTTCGCCCAAAAAAAGGCCAGAATTAAACGAATTAACATGACTTTTGCCCACCACCTCCCGAATAATAGCAAATCCCCGCGGCAAAGCATTAGAACGTCTGCAGTGGATGTCGACTGTATCGATCGCGGCCTCGTCCAATCCTTCAGTTACATCCCAGTTACCCAATTCGCCAGGGAAGTGTCCAAGCTCATTGGCGTTATCACAAGTACGACAGTTTTAGCCAAAAACATTTGTTCCACTAGTTTAACTTCTTGCGGTCTTAAACGGACACAGCCTGCCATGTTTATTAGCCTGGAACCTTTCATTATTTTTATAGAGACTCGTGTCAGTTATTCTTAAAAATCTTATGGGTCCACTATGGATGCTGCCACCCTCCATATATGTCATGTACCGATAAAATCGTCACTTTGTGCCTTCGTAGACCATTTGTCCGCATTCGATTCTGTCTCTCGGACTCTTTTAATTCACAAACTAAAACAATTGGTTATTGCAGATTTTTTTAGCGAAGCCGTCTGATTCCCTTGCCAGCCGATCCCAGAGCACTTGACTGATTCGCGAAACGTAAAAACGGCTGGTTAACATCCTAGGCGAGCTTCGGGGTACTGTTCTTTTCCTATATATTGTCTCCTTGTCATTCAGTAAATTATTCACTAGATTAATTATGCCAAAGACGTTACTCTGTGCAAAGTAGCCTCTCGCAAGACGGAACTGAGGTTTTCCAGCAGCTTGTTCTCTACGCAAGACTTTTCTCTTCAAGCCAGTTTAAACCATAACGCATCTAAATGTTTCCAGTTTCAGTTCTCTCTTTCTCTTCCTGTCTGCCGGCCCGTCTGAATTGTCATTAATCAACCCAGAAACAGTGCCCAGGATTCGCTATATGAAATCTCCATGTGTTCTGACAGACAAAAATCTACAGTGCATTTCTCACATCTGCACACACTTAAAGGATCTTCGAGGGTATCATTTCAAATCAGAAGGTTTCGAAAATGCAAAAATAAAACAGAACACCACTTGTCATCTTGTAAATTTTACACTTCCCATTCCTTTTGTAATGTTCTTCTATTATTCCTTCCGGTTTTGTTGAAGAAAGACTTCAAAATTCTCCTTCGAGGACTGGTAATTATTTGTCATGTGTCTTTCATAACGCAGTCGACAGCAGGTGTAATCAGCGCGTACCGACATACGAAATGTTTACTCATAAATTGCTTCCGGATCCCATGCATCCTCTGCTTGATGGTCTGTCAAATTACTGTTCTCATGTTTCCACGAAGCCAGCTCGTCGTTCCATACGCTGCATATCCAGTACCCATGGGGAATTCATCGTTTCCCATCTATGGAGCATCCGAATTCCTGAGAAATTTACCCTAAATCATCCAACTGAAGAGCTTTTATTTCCCATGGCTCTGATACAGATTTATAAGTGTAAAAATGTTTTCCTTTCGTTACAGATTTTCACCGATGTACTGGCATTTATACAGGAAAAAGACTAAATAATGCAGCTAGAACTTCAACGGGGCAATGATGCTTTGATTTCGGTGCGTATAACAAACTGTCTGAGCATATGGTCAGCTGTACTGGTGTAGGTGAATTTAAGTACGTTCTGACTACCTGTTGTTTGACGGTTTATCCACCGCGCAAGCTTAGGTGCTGATGCGAATTATTACTGATGGATCTGGTACACAAAGTAATAGTTGGCCTTTCAGAAACAAGAACATAACCAGTGTCGAATTCTTTTACCGTCCACTGATAGCATAACATTGTGTACAGTGGTATGACTAAAAACCCAGATTTTCTTCCTATGCACGCTGAAGTGAACATTATGTATATATATATATAATACATATATATATATGTCGAATTTTTGACGTCAGAAGTGTACATGGAAGCTCTTCGTCGAAGAGTCCACAGAAGAAACACAACTGTGATTCGTTGATAATTCTTTGTCAGTCGGGCTGAGCCAACCTTACATATGCATACATATATATATATATATATCATTCACTTTTGACAACGAATCCTAGTTTTGATCGAAACGTCACGATAAACGTATTAACTCAGTATACGCCTTCTCAGCTCTCTCTCTATATATATAGAGAGAGGGTAATGAATTTTAAGAAATTCAGCTAATCACGCAAACAGAGCATATCAACAAAAACGAGTCCTGCA
>LUCM01004773.1:0-34832 GCA_008360955.1 Fasciolopsis buskii | reverse complement strand
TTTACAAATATGGGTGGGGAAGGGATTTGTGGTGTTAATTGTTTTGTTGTCTAGGGTTTGTATTGGGACGGGGGGTGGGCCAAGGGAGTTGAAGCGCAACCACAAATTGTTTTTGAGAACAAAGTGGAGGACTGTGAAGACGGATTGCGACAGCTTCCGCAGTGCTCAAGAGGCGACACTTTGCCAACCTGGATTGTTGACCTCTGACCTTATACAGGGTCCGGAAAGCTTGCGTCACATTCACGAGCTTGTTCGCCAACTTGTGTTTTCTCAATGTTCTCAGTGGTAATTTTCAAGGAATTTCCGGTTTCGTGCAAGATATCGTTGACCTAGAATTAAATGGTTTTCCTTGAGCCGTATTTTCTGTAACTGTGAGTCGTTTGGGTGCCCAGTCACATCTAAATCTTCTATAACACTCCATTCCATTCACTCCGTCTGTCATCCCAGAAATCAGATTCTGCCACTTGACCAAGTTCCAAGGCAGGTCCCACTAAAAAGACCATGCCCTGACTGTTTCACTGTCTTTTCCTGGGTCTATACATACCACTTTCATATTTGTCAGCCAAAAGGTGGCAAGCTGTGTTAACATATTGTTGTATATTGGAAAAGGTGTGTGGATCTTAGTACCCACGCCCTTGGACCAACACTGGGCATATTGTCATGCAAGCTTCATCCCTTACGATAATCATTATTCATCAGCCAAAGCTGTTTACCCAAATATTAAAGTTTTACATGATTCCCAATTTTTTCCTAATATTTTGTAATCCAAGTGCTTGTAGTTACCTGTATCCAGATACTTATTGAATTCTGTGTAGCAAACCTCGACCGGTTACCAGTCGTCTAACCACTTTGCCACCCCAACTGCAAAAAAAAGAAGTTTCGTTAGACAAACATTCCGGAATATGAGTCGTCGCTGTGCCATTGAAACAACATTGTGACTCACTAGGTGCTCATGTATCTGCTTTCTGATAGTTCTCTCCAGCACAACAACTGCTACACATCGATCTGCAGTTTTCCAGCTCGTGTCTAGTTCCGCCCTTAAATATCCCTACTAATGTTACTGCTTTTACTCGATTGAGATCGGTCCCTCTCCGAGGAAGACATTCTGACCTAGTTATCAGTCAGACCAGTGGCTAAACTACTTCCGGATGTATTCTGTGCAGACCGACAGATCAAAAATTATTAGTTGTTCCTACGTTGTAAGGCATTATTTGGTTATGCTCAATTCCCGGGGTTCTCACGTTGGCGTGCATTTGATCTGGACAGATGACAATTCCAATAAAATTTTTCCGATAAAACAATGGCTTTATCTATGTTGGTAAGAACTACGTGGCTCTGCGGCCTTTCTGATGCAGTCGCGGAACCTGTTTTTCCATTGACTGGGCATAATCATGATCAGGATTGTCCTGATCGGCCCTGCAGATTTACGAGCCAACAGGTGTTTGCCCATTCGTCGCAGCGCTTACGCCTTACTGCTCACCCTTCTGTAACTCGTATGTCTGACGGGAAAAATACGTCCCGCGCACTGCCCATCCCCTTTTTCGATTCGTCGTTGCTCGCTTTATTTTCGATCGCCACCTTGCGTAGTTGGTATTTGTTAGTGACTTCCTGAAGAGAGACAAACTGTCCTGTCATCAGGATTAGTCCCTCCGCGACAAATTCTCACCTTTACTTCACAGATGGCTTACATGTTGTGGCTTCTACGGCAATGATGTCGATGTCATCATAGGTCTCCTGCACCACCTGATGAATGTTTGAGCTGCCTGTTCCCAATGCACTGAAAGTTCAGAGTTAATTACCACATGGTCACTTGGGCGCAATAGCTCAGCATTTGTTTACTCTCTTATATCTATAGAGGGTTTTGTTCTACCCCATGTTCGGTATCCTGTCTTACATGTTGAATCCGACCGTGCAACTGGAGTTATTTCCGTGCTGTTTCACTTGGGATTTCTCGCGAGGCACTTCCGCTCTCCCAGTTGGTGTCCGGAAAGTTAAATTTCGCAATATTACAGATACCCTTGTTAGTGCTTGCATCGGTTTCAGCAACTCATTGTAGTTCTCGATACCTGCAGTTACGGTTCCGTGAATACATACGACGTATACTGTTTCATTCGGAAATCTGACAAAGCATGAAGTTATATGTGCGCTTCTCGAGCGCTTCTTGAACGCCATCTCCCAATTTCCCGATCTTATTGGTGTGCAACTTTGGTTACTCCGCTGCCCGGTCCACTTTCTGTTCTACCTTGTTGGCATACTGCCTTATCTTTCTTACCTATTTCGCCACATTTTTGTTGCCCCGGGTTTCTGTGCCAACACTTATGTAGAATCCCGTTGTTCGAGAACCTTATCCCCTTCATTCGTCATGAACCCGACAAATGCTGGCATAAAATATCCATGGGGTTCTTACAAAAGTTCCCAACTCATTTACTATGCTTTTTCCCTATCTTTCTTCAAGAGTGAACGCAGAGGGAGTGTCTGTTTTTGTGGCTTGTTTCATTATCTAATCCCTGTCTAATGAAGGACCTTGGACAGACCGTTTGATGCCACTTTAAGTCAGCTGTAAAATCCAGACCCTTTCGGCCCATAATGGTGCCCATTTGCTCTCCTGTTGTGCTCCATTTGGTTAGAGATGTGGCATTTGCCCAACCTCTGATCCTAGATGCAATGGGCTTGCCGATCACCGCAGTCACCAAGATGTTTTTTCACCTCTGAATCTACATCTACCTGTCTTGACAATCTCGGACACAGCCACAAACACAAACATTTGCAACCCTCTTCGTTTTTGTCTCTTTTTTCACTTCCTGAAATGCGTAACTTTACCCCCTACTCCGGGTTTATTTACCCCCTGTTTTCGGGGTTGATTTGTCCAGTGGCATGGTTTTCGGCCTAGTTTTAGTACATTGAGATCCTATAATTTGATGTCCTTCGAGTACCATTAGTTTGGACCCCGTATATTGTTTTTATTATTTTTCAGGGCATTAATCTACACCTCTGCGTTTGCATCCACATATGGTGGATCGCTTCGTGTGGTCCGTAGGCACCCATTGGTTTGTTGTGTCACCTTCCCCGCTCAGGACAACAGTAGATGTCGCCAAAACATACAATGGAATGAAGGGGCCGCCGCTTCACGGTCCTCAGACCCCTGGAGAGACCCACTCGGTGTTACTCAACTACCGGTGCCGCTGGATGTAGGTCAGCTATTCGGAAAATATCTGTCAAACGAAGTCGGTCTTTCTCTTGGTATTTTGCCCTCGTTAAACACTGGTTAGATATACCTGAATCGGACTTTACCCCGGGAGCACCCGGGCTACTTCATGTTGTGAACCAACCCCTCTGGTGGTTTTATTTTTTCATTTAGAGAAGTGACACCCGATGTGCAACCTAGTTATACCCTCTTGTTCGTGTTGGTTTTATTTGCTCATTATCTGATTAGTACTTTCGAATTCTCTAGTCTCAACATTTGCGATCGGAGTTCTTCCTTTGGGCAAAAAACTAACTTTAGTTCAGTAATTTCCGGGTCTTTTGTCAGCCGCATTAGCATCCAGTCGGTCCCAGTGCTCGAGAACGTTCGTCTGTCATGGCAAAGCAGTGATCGCAAATACACCTCATCAATTCGTACGTTTCGTGTGGTTGAAAAATTTATTTATCCCAATTCAGAACATGTTTGACGGTACCAGAATCGATATCGGTTACCGTGGATTCTACTTTTCACAACTTGAGCACAGGCACCTGCACCACAAGTCTCCGAAATCTGGTCTGCGGATGTTTTAAGATTAATGGGTAGCAGTCAGAAACGACGTGGCACCACAAAGCAAAAATGTAAGAAAACAAACAATAGAAAATGACATCAAAGGGCTTGGCGAAAGTAAAATTACAAGCAAAGTTCCTTCGCAGGGTAAACGGGTACAGACAAAATGAATGCACTGAGGGCTGTCAGACCTTGAAATATTGAATCAAATAACTTCAGTTATCTCACTGATATTTCATATAATAAAATTAAGAACGCAGCACGAGAACAAGTCAAACCACGCGGTATTTAAGCGATTTAGTTTAGGTTGTACAGCAACAAGATTTATTGATCTATTCACAAGCTTTGGAAAACTGTGCTGAAGTGTTAATACGATATAGCGACAAATTCTTATTGGCAACTTCACAACAAATTTACCTGATTTTGGACCGGTAGCCGGGCGTTTGACAAGATTTGCTAGGAACCTTCCGTTTTGACTGATAGGCTGAACTTTGTGGGAAAACGTCGATAAAAGCGCATTAGCATGGTAATGTGATTGTTGATGATAGAAATCAAAGAAGTGGATTTTACAAGTGCGAACAGCAGTCCTACAACGGAGTTTGTGGACGGAATTAAAACGCCATTTTCAGTTTAGTGGGGGCAGCAAACCAACTGTCAACAGTGTTGTTTATGCGACGTATACACTGTTTCGTGAGTGATTTGAGAAAAAGAATTGCACTGAAGTGAATGGTCGTGGTGCAAAATTGAAAGAGTCTGAATTTTTCTGTCCGGAAATAGTACTACCAAATTTAAACTCGCTTATAGTTTACCCAAGGAGGCAACTGACGTGAGCAATGACCGAACTTCAGTAGTATCACTCGCCCTTCGGGCTCTTTGTTGATACACGTGTGTGATAGTCTCAGTAATCCCGGAAGTTCGACTGTGCTCAAGTAAGATTCACCATAAATCAGTCATAGAAATTATCTGGACTTGAGTAAAATTTAAGATTTTCCACTCTGTGATCCAGCACAGCGACATGTTGAATAACGTTTCCAAACCATCATGGACAGAACTAAGAAGGTGTACAATACGAAAGAATCAACACACATGACGAAATAAGCTAACGTCATTCAGGCTTGTCAAGCAATGGGAATAAGCCATAGGGAACAGCGGCTCAAACAATCAGGGTTGTGGGGGATACAATTAGTGGTTTGATTCAACCTGAGCGAGAGAGAGGAACATTCAATAGCGCGTTAACAGTGAACATGTACGGGCTACTTACAGTTAATAGACAAACAGCAATATCTTTGGACTGAGGAACCTTAGACAGTCCAATTTTCAATCAGCATGGCTATTATATGTATTGATGACAAGCCAGTTCTTATTTTAAATCAGACCTCAAATTGGTTATCGCTTAGGTCGATTTCGATTTGAGGCGTACCACATGCGCGCTGAACCGATTTTGGCCCATCAGTCTGAAATTTCGAAGTCGCACGAATTTCGATTCCATCTCACCGAATGATATTGCAATTCGTGGCTTTCTGTTCACCCAATTTTGATGAATCGATATACACACGTCCAGTTATTCAATTTCACTTGCAAATGGTGTTTATTGAGCTAAAGGGTTTGAGTTGTCCTTGCCATGAAACCAATATGCGAAATTCCGTTCCTGAGGTGTGTCTGGCTCACGGTTTTGGTAACAATCAGACGGCCATAATAGCAATGAGATTAGGGCATATTGAGTGAATGCGCGACAATACGGGCGTGGTTCAAAGTAACTCGAATAAAGAAATTATTCACCATGAACTTAATTCCTAGTTATTCAGCATGACTAAATATGCCAACGGACAAATGAACAACTAACGAAATGAAACGATGACCGAACGAAAATCATGAATTACTGACTAGTTATCTGCTTAATGTGGGATAAATGGACTGATAAGAGTTTGAGAATGAGTAGGTCTGCTTGCTAAAGCTGAATTTCGGATTTCTGACTAGACCAGTAAATGAAAAATGATAAAATTGATCTTGGAATAGTCATTGAAACGACAGTTCTCAAGTGTTTCACAAAAGCATTCATATGATTGTCAAGCTCGCTACATTTTGAGGTTCAATGAAACTGTCGACCATGACTAATCGATAATTACAAGTGTTCCATAAAATGTTTAGTCGTTGGTTGCTCGAAATTTTACACGTCCTGATGATCAACAACATATTCATTGATTCAGAGCTCCTTGACGGCAAAGGTATTCTGGCGAATTTTTCCATGAGACTTAACTACAGAGAAGGAAAATAAAACAACGAAGTTCCTACTGGTCACATGGATAGCAAACGGGAGTTCATTGTTACCCGGTTTGTTATCTCATCAAACGTGCCTAGGACAAATACAATTAATCATCATTTCAAGTCTGAATTAAATGTTTTTTGTCAGCTGTCATGGTAAGGTGTGTTCCTAAATCTGTAAATGACAACCAACTTGGAGTTTGATCATGAGCAAGTGTTCGGGAAGAAATTGTAAGGAATTTAGATAGCTAAAATCAATTTGACTCTTATCATCATCATTGAAATCTGAGTTCACATGTTTCGGGTTTCATTACCTGCTAACTCAAGTTAGCACATGAGCGGGAATTTGTTGAACCAATAGGAAAAGTTGAGTTAACATTGTTTCGCAAACAGTGTCGTGTTGGGAAATAAGGACGAGCGGATAATTCCATTTGCGTTCGGTTGATTGACGCACAATACGAAATTAGACAATATCCGGAATGCAGAGCAAAGTTCCGAATGATTATTTTTCTTTTGGGGTTCCAATTGGATGACCGGGGCTTGATTTCGTATTTTGTGATTTCACCTGGTGTATATATTGTTGTCGGACGGATTTTTGTTCCACCTTGATCCGTGGATGTTAATTCGAGGTCATTAAATCTAGGAAAATGTTCAGCAGCTAGTGATTGAGGCGAACATTTACAAAACGGATAAACGCCAGTGCGTGTACTTGCCAATTCAACTGTACTGAACCCAGAGAAACAGGATACGGACCGATGAGGAACCTCGTTGTTTTACAAAATGTGCCTGAATCCATAAGGTACACGTATTCGAATTTGCTAATACCACATTACTAGAGTAAACAAAAAGTAAGAGAGAAACAACTTTGCAAAAGCGTTTACATATATATAGTTCATATATATATATCCATTCTTTAGAAAATACGCTATATGTAAGTACACAATATATATATAGTGCTTACGTAGATACCTTGGTAGATGCGTGTCGAACGACTGTGGCTCGAGAGTGGAAGTAAATACGCGTATATCGAAGGCTCGGGCAGCCTACGCTGGACTGAAGCACATGTGGCGTCGGCTTGATATTTCACTGAAGTTGGAAGGCCGTGTGTACTGTGCCGCTGTGCCAATTCTGAGAATATCTTGTTTCAGCATCTGAAACTTAGTAGACTACGATGGTTTGATCACGTGCTGCTTATGGCAAACACCCGTCTACCATATCGTGCCCTATTTTGTATTCCTCCTAAGGAATGGAAGAAGCCATGTGGAGGCCAACAGATGACGTGGCAACGTGGGATGAGAAAATGTACAGCGAAGTTAGGTAAAGTAGGTGTCTCACGCCTTCGTGGTTGGGGTCCAAAAGACTCGTCAACTAGCCACCTGGATACACTGAAGGATATGGCAGTGAACCGTGAACAGTGGCGATCGTGCTGTCATTTTCTATCGAATCAGAATGATTGAAAACATGTTCATTTGTACAGTTATACTGTGTTTCGTGTTTTGGCTGCAGCAGTATCTTATCTTTTCCCGCCTGTGTAGGCCCACTCCCTGTTCCCCTTGGATATTCACTCTTTTTACAGAAGCTTGCAACTCTGGGGAACGGCAGCGGTCAGCTGTTTAACGCTGAATGATAATGACGACCATATAGATATGGGGTATATACGGCAAAAAAGCAGATTGAAGGTTGCTTACTTGAAACAGATACAGCGTTATCAAAATCTTGAAAGCAAATAATGTAAAGGTAGAAAGGAAAACCACAAATGTACGAAATTTGGACCACAAAGTCCACTAGTCTAGACTGGCATTTTGGAACTCGTTTTGTACACTTGAATTTCTTTTAAAATTGGGTGCTTTTTAGTACATTAGCTACTCGTATGGCAGAAGTTAGATTGTTGTTTCACGAGTTCTCTCGGCCGTCGAAGCGAGACATGTTGATTATAAACCGCCGAAGGTCACATAGCCTACCTTTTCAATTCAAATGCCTTTGAATACTTAATGTGAGAAGCTTAATATTCACAACCGTCATGCAACCTGAACGTCCAGTTAGGCCTTTTTTTAACCAGAATGCACTAGAAAATAAGAGAAATTGATTTTATCTGCAAGTGCACTGAGATCCGGGTCGAAATTCAGATGAAAATCGGTCGGTTGCAACAGTGAACTGTCATTCGGTGTTACCGTGATGTGGTGATTCTTGTGTGAAATGTTACACAAGATGGGACTGAGGCTCGCTGTGCCACAATGGATCCAGCTCATTTTTATCTGCAATTGGCAGCTGGGAATGAATGCATTCGAAAGTTGGCAGGATTTTATTGCCTGTTTCGTTGATGTTAAGCCAGTGCTAACAATGATGGTCTGCCCGGTGATCAAAAACGTTGGAGAAAACAAGCAGTTTGCTCTAAAAGCACGGCAGTGGTAAGCTCAAGGAGGTAATCAGCAAGTACTGCACCGATGGAATCTTTGGTATAATTTTTCAGAGCCACATTTGAGAGTCGCATTGCAATATTATAGGAAGAAGTTTTTATGAAGGTCTCCAGGTCCTGCAACTTACTGTGACTGGGAGTGAACAGAGTACTCTTCACCAGTCGAGCGAAGTTCGCCACACCATTCGAACATGACTAGCGTGAGGCTGTACGCGGGTATCGACATTCGATGCGAGCGAGTCAACACTTCAACTCAGTTGCACAAAACTACAACCGGTTGTCATTGACGAGGACTTCCTGGATGCCTTCGCAAATGAAACACTCCATCAAGACATAGATCAGAAATAACGTAGTCGGCGTATTTGTCGGGAACACCTCGGGCTATCTGGAACAGGAATCCATCAGCACCAATGCGTGATATCGTGTCAAGAACGGATCGCAGAAGACTGCTTTGATATGCTGCCAAGGGACGTAGCCTTTTTACTATGGATTCCAGTTGTTTGGTTGCGAATGGACTTTGCACAGGCACGCCGTTGTGCCAATGTCCGTGCCCAATTGTAACCGCGTACGCATCTGTCAATCCAAAGACTTCATCTTGTCCACTCCAAGACTGTTGTATACTGAGCTGTTCTCGATATTCTAAAGACTGCAGATGATTGCGTTTCAATTCTGTTTGCTCTCCTTTCTTAACTGCCGGCCTGACCTGAAAAAGTATTAATTTCTTGTGGACCTATACAAGTCATCCCTCGACACGGATGCAGCTGGTGTGATGAAAATGCGTTGTTCTACCGGAGAAAATTCTGAGTACCGGGACAATAAGTCGACCTGTGGAAACGTTTTACCTAGTTGATGCACAATGCCGTAGTTTTAAGCCCCCAAAGCAATACTCCATCTTTGGGTCATTGCAGCCGTAGATATGGCCACGGATTTGTTTGGATCAAACGGCAAATGAAGAGCTTATCGATCACTGGCAATCGTAGACCTCAGGCCGAAGAAGAAGACCAGAACCTTCTTCCATGTCTGCGAATACCCTCTTTGTAGTGTACTGAGTAGACGGAAGATGCAAATAACGAAACTTCCTTTCTGTTCCAAAAGTGATCTTATTCGCACCTTGGATGCGTCTGTGAGCAGCATGATATGCTTATTTGGTGCAAACGAGGTCAGTGTCACTCTATCGGCAATGTATATGATTAAGCTGTTCAGGGTTCTCTCACGCTTATCGCTCCGTAGCCAATCATTTGATGACTGAGCTCAGAACAATGTTTATGTTCTTGTAACAAACCTGAAGATGAATCAAGAGCAGTAGTGCAGACATCCCGTAAATGGCCTCGATCTCTCGGTGATTCCGTTTGGGACAGCGGTTTCAGGCACTCAGGATATGGTTGGTCATTGGTCGCATTTATTTTGAAGCCAAGGAATTCCACCCGAGAGATACCGTAATTTCTCCTGATCGTTTTGCTGTGGACGTTCAGCTGAATCAGCCGGCAGAGTGCGGATTTTTGGAGGCACCAAAAATAATAATACTATCATGACAGGCCAGTGCTCCATCCAATCCCTTAACTATCTCGTCCATGACAGCTTGGAATTAGCCAGATGATCGGTGAAGGTCAGAGGACAGAAAGGTGAGCTGGCATAAACCCCGGGGAGTAGTAAGTGTGACTAGTGGCTTGGGTTGTGCCGATTTGTAGGCATGCATTCGCCAGGTCGGGTTTCGGGATGCATCAGTTGCCGAGAATACACTTTATACATTTCTCATCGACCAGTAATGTATGCAGGACAGCGCGTAGCAGTATCCGGAATGTATCAAATGATTTGCCTATGGACTAATCACAAGAACTTGTTCTATTTCTAGGATTTGGTTTCGTTTGAACGGGGCTACACCATAAAAAAGCGAGAAAATGCGAGAATACCTAGAAGAAGTATTTTCCGTTCAGTGAATCGGCCGAGGAGGCACACAGGAAAGACATCACGTTCACCAGATGCCACCTAATTAGAGCTCTATTTCCAGAAGCACTTGAACTACAAAAACTATTTCTTCAGGCGGCAGTCAACAAAATAAATCGATGCGCCTGTTGTGGAAGAACGTTCCAATATACCATAAAGTACTTTGATCAGAGCACAATAACCGTGTCTGAGGCAAATACTTCTGTGTAACACTTTGTGTAATAGGAAAATCTGTTTACATAAAATTCAGTGCAAACGTGAACGGATGATTTTGCTGGAAAGCTCGTTTTGATATGGTCTCATAAATCCTCAACCGATTCCGACCCCAGTCCAGCCGGCAAAGAATTGCGTTTACTAGTTAAAATTTAGAAAAAATCTACCCCGGGTAAACGAGGCGTTGAATACTTGCCATGTTCTCGGTCAAAGCTGTTTTTGAACACAGTTAGCCCATAATCTAACATGAAAAGGTGTCCACATTAATTTTGATAAATATTCAGCTGTTCTTTGAAGCTTGGAATCAACTCATGCACATAATCTGAAATTCATCGCATTAGAAAGCATACAATATTTAATCATATGTCACTTTTTTGTACAGTTTAACTTGTGTCACAATTTGGCCATAAAGGGAAAACCTAAAACATATCATTACCACCGAATAACTTGCAAACATCATCTCTAATCTGAATATATTTTCTTTTCTCCATTCTTATTTTATATCCTGATTTCACAGTTTGTGAGGCACTTTTTCAGTTTATGTTTTGGTTTCAACAAAATGACTGTAGAAGCCACATGAGATAAATTGAATTGATTTGCCCTAATCCGATTTTGGTATGATGTATCTTTGTTGCTAACTTCCGTTTTCCGACCGAAATTCCTTTTGTCCTCCGTGCTGCTGAATGTCTGCCGCAGCAAAACAACTAGTGATCGATATTCGATCAATGAGACCGTTTTCTAGCCCATGCAAATACAAGCATCAAATGACTAAAGCTTCTGGTTAACATCTGAGCTAATCATCCGGTTCGGATATTTTGACATTTGTAAACGACACACGGTTCCGTTAAGAACATGCCCACAAAATCAAACTGGATCACTGAGGTCATTCGACGTTTGAATACCTGAATGCAAGATTTAGTGTACTTGAAACGATTACCACAGACCAGGGCCGATGCTTCGAATTAGAGAAATTCCGCAATACTTTGGGCCACTAGGGAATACGGAAAATGCAGGCGTCACCGTATCACCCCCAAAGAAACAGAACGACGGAAAGATTCAATAGAATGACGAAAGAATGGTGGAATAATCACGAAAAGGACTGGGAAGAAAGACCATCCTAAGTACTGCTTACCGATCGCACAACATAGCACTCAGCTACAAGACTGAAGTTGTTTGAATTAATTTTCGGTCAGCAACCGTAGAGAGTATTGGATGTGTGGCTGAACGGTGAAACAGCACCAGAGCTGACAGCACGAGAATCGGCTCACATGGAGAAAACGGCCGTTCAATGGACGAGAGATGCACAAAATCGGGACGAAGAATGCCACAATAATCGAAATCGATCACACAAAAGAAGGACATTCTGGCCCAGACAGCTGGTGAACACTGAAAACCGCACCCGGCCTGATGTTCTAGGGTCTGGAGCCAGTAAATTCCAGAGACGATGGAGGCGGGAACAAGGAGGTGAACTAGCGCCGTGGACAAAATGAGACGCGTCTGCTAAAGGAAGATCGAGTGTGGAAAAGTGTAGGAGCACGACGAATGAAGAGGGTAATCAACCCCACAGCAGTCGCCCGAAGAAACAGCAAAGATTATGCCAAAAGTGCTCCCCAGTAGACACAGACCACGGTAGCAGCAAACAGGCAAAGCACCCGGCGGTGGCTAAGCGGATGAGGTCGTGACGCTTGGACTTGAAGGTCGCCGGTTCGAATCCTTCCACCGCCGGCCAACTTCTCCACTTGGCAGCCGTCTGTTGGCCGCAGACCCCTTCCTAAAAAATTATGTGCTTTGTTGTTTCATTAATAAATGGAATAAAAGATGAAAGATAAAAGCTGAAAGTGATAGTTAAAACTGTTACCCAGGACAGTTGGACCAACAATGCCAGCGGGAGGTCTAAAAGGACGAAGGCAAACGTTCGGCACAAAATCCAGTTGGCTCGGGAATGCTCAACTAGTCAGAACGTGGATCTCGCTTGAGTGTAGCGTGGTAAAAAGCAGTATGTATGGTCGAGCAAAGTCTGCGGACTGTGGCTTATTTCGTTTCGCGTTAAACGTTTGCACCACCCACTTGCATTCTTGCTGCAGTATGGCTGAATCAATCTAGCAAACATTGAAACTCGGTAGATTGAGGCTAAGCTTGGGACCCAGTCGATAAAGCAGACACCGAGGTTGAAAAGGTTGTGATGTTTGCGTCTTGTACCATACAGGCCCGGAGATTGACTCCTGTATACGTTGCTCTGTGAGGTAGATAACAAATGAAAGATGGGTCTTGGTGACCAGTCCATGGTTTGTAGAAAGGGTACGAAAACCCTAGCCAATGGACTATCTCTAGTAGCTGGAAATAGGTTATCGGGTTAGAATTCACCGGGTTCTGCAAAGCGAGCTTGGAGACGTTAAAAAATAACGCTAAAGACAGCAGTTAGTGATGCCCTCACTTTCGAAAGCTATCCTGTTCTCCATAGGTTTCCCGACTGAAGATACAGATATTTTTTTCTTCCATTATTCTTCGGTGATGCACGGTAGGAACCAAAACCAGAATTTGTTAACGTAGTGATAATGGTCTTATAACGTGAACTGGACTGTAATGCGTGGACCGCGGAACACTGTCTTCCAATGGGGTTCACGTACGACATGATTTGAAACGGAGCACAAAAACAGACCAGCACATGCATCGTCCAACATGAGCACTTAACCAACTCAGTTCAATAAAGCAGCTCACAATTTGTTCGTCACACGATTGTGTATGATAGCAGACAGAGTGTCAAGTGAAACAAATTGGGAAGAGTAGAAAGGGAGGAAATGGAATCAGTAGGAGAAAATTTCAATTTCTGTTGTTTCACTTCGCTTGCTGTGTTGTCAAGCTCGTGGCCAACGAAAATTCTTTTTTACCTGCCGAACTTCAAGACACTTTTGTTGGTTTGAAGTTGATCAGAATCGGTCACACCGGAGATATGAAAGCAAAACTAACTATCTGGTGTAAATTGTGATGTTGACGTTGGAAATGTTGGGCTGAAGAGAACCATTCAACCCTGTTTGGTGAGACAGACAATTACCGTGGTCATTGGCGTGCATTTGACCAAAATCTTCACTCGTCAATACGGTCTCTCCCTGATCGGGTCCCGGTCCTTCCTTCGGTGCTCTGTCGTTCGTTCTATTCCTTCAATTTAGCGAGGCTAGAAGACAGCAAACGAGAGCGGACCACAGTGGTAGAAAATCAATGCAAAATAAAAAAAGCTAACTGATCACAAGTGTTATTCCCTTCTAACTTTACCGGGATGGGTTCGCCGCACGCAATGACAGTGTGATGCGGCAAAAATTAAGCCGCATTGCTAAGGTTTTTAACATCTTGCTTTGAAGAAGTCTTACTAATGAGTTTGGAGATAAAGCTTTTAAGAATCCGAAAGCTTTGATCATTTTGCAGACACGTTTGATGTGTAAGCAGCAAATGGAATCACTGACAATTTAATTCATCTCTCAAAATCTGATGTTTTTTGTTCTGTATCGGGTGTTATGTTATGTTTGAATCTTAATACATTCTTTTGTCCTCCGCCATCCCTGGGGCTGAATATTTTTCTTCTCTGCCGAAAGCATTGCTGCATTCAAGCAATACGTCAACTAAATAATTTGCTAATAAACCTCGTTCTTTATAACTGACGATATACGGTTATTGAATCGACCGAGTAAAGTTTGTAGTTTCACCAATCCATTCCGCATAGTCGCGTATCATGTTCTACACTTTGCATAGTTCCTAATCAAATGTAAATTTTCAATCAATCGATCCGCTTGTCACGTGACTATATGAATTGTATGGTAATACATTCATTCTTAGCACTGGTAACTTATTTCGGTCAAAATGTCAGCTCATGTTTAATTCCTTTAGGCCGTTTCCTGTGGGTTTATTGCTGAAGCGAACAACGCGGGCAGACTTGATTTAGCCCTGCCGATAACCCTATTGATTTTTACATAATGGCATAAGTGATGAACAAAATAGTATAATACGACATACACGGCCTAGTCCGAAGCTCCCCTTGGTATCTACCGTGCCACGGATGCTATGCATAGGAGCTATGTTTAGGCAACTTGTCGTTTTATTTTTCGGCCTAAAAAACAAATGCCTTTTCCTATGTATAAAAGTTCCCTGCGCTATTTCGGAACTACGTCGAAACAATTCGGATTTATATCGAAAGCATTGAGCATCTAGTATGAATTTGCTCGTTCCCCACGAGAATTCTTAAGAGCACGTCTAGTCGAAGATTGCGGAACAATGCACAGCAACTTAAAGTACGCGCACATAAAAGGTTCCCACGTAGACCGAATCACGTTTCAGACCCACGCAAACGAGAAGTCAACAAATCATCTGAATGACAGTTCGAAGCAGTTTTGACATAATTTCGGACACTGTTTACAAAGTTCCGATATACTATAAGAAATGGTATAGAGTTGGACTGCTCGGGTGATTGCATGCAAAAGAATTTTATTGGATAGTTGGAAGAGCACTCTGACTAGTATTTGGGACCTCGACTGGATCCGAGTTGTGCTTCACTCACCCGAGATACAATTTTCTTAAGTACTTTTGATATTGGTTAAGCTTTTCATTCGTTTCCAAGTCGCATGTTATTCTTTTGAAATAATTTGTAGCCGTTTACTAGTTGACAAGCCACGGGAATGATTCTCCCTTGACAGTTTCCAGTTGTTCTTGATGGATCCACCAAAACGGAATAGAATATGCCGAAATAAAATGAAATTGCACAAAATAAGCCGCCAATCTTTGCTTTTTGCGTCGATACCAAAGTTCAGCCCACTTCAATTCATATGTCACATATCAAGCAACGTCTCGTCACGGGACAAGGACAAGCTATTGAGCATACTGGCAATTGGACGAACGCTAATGAATTGTTACATTCATGAAATGATTCGCCATGTGACATGATCGATCAACTGACCATAAAGAAACCATGGAAGCACTGTACAGGTGTTTCATCCTTGTTAGGAATCATCAGCAGTGCCTATCGACCGCGCCCGAACTGGGACGAGAACCCGAACAAGGACGAACGATTCTGAGTCGAACACCTTAGCCATTACGCTACCGGGCAGGCTCTGAAAGGTTTGTTGAACTTGACCACATGATGTTGCACCTATCCGTCACTGATTTGCACGGTTACTGTCCGCTAGCTCACAGCGATCGACCCCAACTGATCGATAGCTTCTCTGCAAGTAGCCTAAGTACGACGAGGGCTTTGGATATGACCTACAGGGCTTGATTACTTGGCACATGGTGAATTATTTTATGAAAACATTCAATCTCCTACTACTTAAATTGTTACATTGTCATATCCTCAGAGGGATATTTTCCTGAGTGAAACAATCATTCCGTTCATCACTCGGAAAAAAGCAGATTACGTCCGGAGTAGGCAGACGATATTTCTGTGGCACCGTGGCCTTGACAAGACTTCTTCAGACTAATCCGAAAGCCCTAGTTTGCACTGCTGTTTGCTCATTACGTATATATATATATATATATATATATATATATATATAAATTAAGATAACAAGCATTATCGCGGGTATTATATTTGTAGTCAAAGTACTTTTACGGTATCTAATAGTTCTATTTGACAGCATGTATGAAGGAAATTACGATTCGATTGTACACAAATATTGGCGGTTGAATTGTCAGCTGATTTCCAAGATCCGTTATTTATTTTATTCGGTTGAATAAAACGTCATACCTTGTTCACTGGTACAGCCACTTCACATTATAATGATATAACGTCTGATAAAGATACTATAAATAATCACTTGCTTAGAGGAGGGAAAGATTAATTTATCTTCAGGTGACAAGTGCAGTACACATGCAGTTCCCGGACAATAATTAGCTCTTTCCATTTGTTGGAATTTATCCGTATGAAAATTCAATGAGAAATCAATAGTCCGTGGGTCAGCAGGTACAAGCCCTAGCGCCAATCCATCCCCATCAATCTATACCATTTATCCAAGTCGCAGCATGTTAATGGTGTTTGATCTGACAACACTGTCAGTCAGCGAGACAGCGCTGACACTATCGGCTTGACGAACACTGACAATCACTCATAACATTAAACAGTGGTTGACCACGCAGGGAGGCGTATGGTTGAAATCATGCTGTGTTGTCGACAAATTGAAAACTATTAAGTTCTAGTACACTAACAGCAACGACCCGGGTAATAATTAACAAATTCGATTTACTGTTCTATCGACATCGTTCACCGATATCAGAGACCTGTAGGTCCCTGCTGCTTTATTAAAACACAGCAGGTTCCTGTATCACGCAAATTTCCGATAACAGAGTTGATGGTTTGAATTATCAACAAATCCCATGTGAACCGTTGATTTCATGCTGGTTCTTCAAGTATCCTTTGACGCCAAACAGAACGTGTATGTGACACAGCTGCCAGTTAGCCGGTAATCTTTACTTGGAAGAGCCCAACGCATTTAGTTCCCATGCGAGATAACATTAGGAAGATCTATTCTGCCGTGAAATAACACTTTCACCATCGATTGGGTTTTTTCATTCTGTCAAACTGAGTAAGCCCGATAGCCCTTTGTAAATCGTGACATTTGTACTAAACCGGAACATCCCAAGAGGACCGTGATCAGTGGAATGAAGCAATGGGGCACCGATCACGTTCGACTTATCAAATTAAAATACTGGAAGCAAAACTACTAAGATTGAGGCGTGGGAGTATTTATGAAAACAGTTTCAATCCAGCGGTCAAACTATGACCCAGTACTTCCGGTATTCCCTACTTGGATAGTGGACTTCTTGGTGTACTTGACAACCCAATTGTGCCTAAATGCGTTTCAGGTAGGAACAGACTAAGCAAAATGGCGTTCAGCTGTCATCGAATGTTCACAGTACACTCACGTTAGATCTGTTTTCATCTATCCCCTAATCTTTTGCTTTCCTCATAACCAAAACGACAAACTCTATTAGTTCCTCGAAGCGGATTGTGGCAAAAGGAAGACTGTCAAGGGAGAGCGCGCAAGCCAAAAGCGCGAGAATTCTGATCTGAGATCCGTAGATCGAAGCACCACGGACACGAGCGTTTGAATTTCATCAGACTGAAGCTGGTCCATTTTGATCGGTAATTTTCACCATCTCACAACCTGAGATAAGTTCCGTCGGAAAATTGAAAGCAATGGTAGAATGTTTCAGATTTAGAACAACCGTAACATCTCCTTATTGATATGCAAACATTGTTATAATTGCTCTGAGGAAGATTATCCACGGTTGTCAGAATTTCAGCGAATTACAACATCTAATAAGAATGCTGAGTCATAAACATTAAATCGTTCACAACATGTCCCCTGTGTTTATCACAACCGGATAGGAAATCCGGGGGTGTGGAATTTGGTCACGTTTTTCCCTATTGCTAGGTGTTGCCTCAACGAACGTTTGACGGAGCCTTGAGGAACGAGAAAAAGGCAATTTATTTGTTCAAATCTCACATACACAGAGAATCATTCTTCGCTCACGATGGACAATAACACGTTCAACTTGCGTCTTCTTTGGCGACTAGAGAATCTATCTGGTCATATCAATGAGCGATTATAGTTCGAAGAAATGTCCATATTCCAGCTAATCTTCAGATCCGTCACGAGTTTTCATATTCTTTATCGCGTTCTTCTCAATAACTGTTTTTGATATTCATATCTCTACTCTCACATTAAGAACGAATACCTGATACCATAAACGAGTGTGAGGAGATAAACGACGATGTCGACGACGACAGCAAGAACAACGCCATCAACACCAACGACAATGTGAGCCATGCATTGGCAGTTTCACCCCGACCGATGAGGACATGTCTGCGGTATGAACGCTAAGCTTCGTAATCAGTAAGCCATAAAAACTAACAACCGGGTCCACGACAAATACTAATTTTCAAAGCTATCGATACTAAATCGGTGGCAGAGTTCGCGTTTCATCATTGCGCGGTCTCTCGCTTCACGGCTAAAATCGATAACCACTTAAACGTACTTTCAGACCAATCACTTCAGCTTTTCACCAGTAGTCTTCTATCCTTTAATTTCTTTTGTTAAATATCAAACAGTGCACACAAATTTCAGGTGTAGTGCCGAACAGAAGACTCTCGATTAGGGAAGTTGATCGGCGTTGTGAAGATTCGAACCCGCGATATCAAAGTTGAGATACCACGATGTTGACTACGTGAGTATCGACGGTCTTGGATTGGTTATTGTTTGATCATCCTGACCACCGAATTTCGACTGCACGCCATATGACCTTCGTTTTCTAGGGCATCTTGTTAGCTTATACAGGTAGATAAACAGTTGGATTGCGGAACATAAATAATATATATTTAGAAGTGCGTGCGTGACCTTCAGGATGTCTGGCGATGCAGCACTAAACTGTGTCACGTGAAAGTGTGCTTGGATCAGTCCAAGTGGAAATATTACGAAATGACAGATTGGTCGTTCTAGAGCGATAAGCACACAGCTGGACAGGCATATTAGATTAACGTCCAGACGTACCGAGGTCAAGTACAACAAGTACGAAAAAGTGATTGCGATAATTCACTTAAGTGGCGCTTCTGCATAGTTGTGGAACATCCGAATACTTTAAACAATGGACTGAAAAAGAGCAGATAATAGTGGAAATTGTATTCAATCCTGCGATTAGCTATTCATTGTTTTCAACCACGATGTACAGATTGATCGGATGCGTCTAAAGTTCCCTAATTGGTATTGCTTAAAGCTGCTAACTACTTTAATTATAAGAAAAGTGATTCTAACTTGGATCAAAGTGTAACAAACAACGTGAAATCAACAGATTTTTGCTCCCTTGGTGTGTAACGTCTTGGACCATTCTGAACTGGCAACATACAACGGTCCATTGATTGATTTCACAACTTCTATTAAAAGCCATCTCAATCCCTTTGAGAGTCGAATTGGTTGGGCCATTCCAAACAAAAGGCATCTTGCATATTGTTCTTTCAAAAAATACACCTCGGTAGATTGTTCCCGTTCACAAAAACCTAACATTTATTTCCCGTTTCATTTGGCACTTGGTGACGACTGCCATGCGGGACTCCAGGCCACGTAAACATTAAAAGTGATGGATACGCTCGACTACAACTGGTCTGTTGGTCGATTGCAGATTCGTCACTTTTGGTTTCACATACAATGGAAGGAGTAAAACCTCGAGACTTCAGGTGACTTAGAGCTCGTTAAATGACCGTGAACGATGGTGGGTATGGAAATGTAGGGGAATGGAAAATGCAAGAGCCACCGGCAATAATCACAATTTTACCGACCGAGAAGTGGTACATGTACAATAATACCTAGCACACACACAAGGATATTAAAGAATTCGAAAGTAATTTACTTCATTGTGTATGCCATCGACCGCAGCGTTAGGCAGAACACTTTGGAGAGTAGTTTAGTCAGTCCATCGCCGTAAGTTGCCTTCCAATTATACCACCAAATAAAATAATCCAGACTGAGACCAGCGATCTGTTATGAATAGAGGTCATCATGGTGAAAAGTTTTCTGAAAAGGCATAAAGTTGCTGAACCACATCCATCGACCACGTCAGCGACTGACCGGTCTGATCTACCTTTCACCAACTATCTCCCTCGGGAAACAGTATCTACGGAAGTGATGTGGCTGCATGACTACAACACACCACAAACATCCTAATTTACTCAGATGCCTATATGATAAGTTCTTAGACCCAGTGATATACGAATAATTTTGGAGTTATTTATGCAGGCATCGTAACACACTGTCGGAAAACTACCAAACAACAGATTTTGAAACACCGCCAGTCATGGCATATTCTCTGTCATGATGAAAATTCCTGTTCTCCAAAAACGGTGGTCTACGTTTGGAACAAACCAGAATAAAACATCTCCGACGATGGTGCGCTCACATAGGATAGCCAGCTGGCCTCCGCAGTGACCCCCTGCCTCTACAGAAAAGCCCATTTAAAATTTCCAACAATATCTGATGATCTCACGCTTCGAAGTAGACTGGCAGTTTTCGATAAAATGAGTCTTTGATCTAGACAGCGCACCATTCGGTGCGAGCATAAACACGCGGCGAGTAAATCTCAGCGTTTTTGCGAACCGCTGCTGATATGCAGAGAATTTCATAACCAAATTGTATAAAGATGACTATTGACTGGGATCCAGTCTAACAATTCAAACAGGGCTTGCACGTTTAGAACGATACCAAAGCCAGCCTAATCAAGGCTGTTGGAAACGGGATCACGCGGCACGCGAACACTGAAACATGTGGACCACAAAGTGTGACAATGACAGTTGAGTCCAACTGGCAAGTTTCAGAAGCGCAGTAGACATCTATTTCAAGTGTTACATGATTTCAAGGTAGGTCAGCTGATTGTCTTATCAGGGTTTGGTATGGAAACATTGAATGCAGCAAAATGACTTACGTCATGCGTTCAGTTTATTGCCTTCTTTTAAGCTAATTCTACCGTCAGACAAAATGTACCGCAATACTTTATAACATCTGCCACTATCTCAAAATCAAAACAAAAGAAGAATAGTAAGATTTGTCGATGAAAAGATCCTAAAAATGTTTGGGCAAGCGATGCTTTGATCCTTCCCAACATCACAGAGGGTTTTTTGTTTCTTTTGGAAATAAACTCTGTTTACTGGTACAAGCACTATGCGTTCTACGAATCCTCGGTCGTATTACCCACAATCACATCTTCGATGTTTAGGGATGGACCGTAATTCATTTGCAACAAATTAGCCGAAAACCGGTGTGGTTCACTGTACATGTAACATCCTAAATGGATATATTTATATACATATATATATATTCTGCACAGATCTGAATACAGATAGCATGCCATCGGAATGATGGAGAAGGACGAAAACAATGACCGAAAGAGGAGAAATAAAAGAAAACGATGTGTGGAGTTCACAACACATGCTAGTTTTTCTATTCTCCATTTTCATATCGCTGGCTATCCATCGGGATCCATTAGTCCTGCGCGTGCTTTGTATTACCCGGTTGCCCAAATCGACGTAGGCGGTTGACTTAAGAGACCCTACCTTGAGGTTTGACCAGATGGTCTAACGCACTTGGCAGCAAGTGAGTGATTGTCCAGGTCGTGGTTCTTTCGGATAGAGTGAACGTCCTGGCTCTCCAGTACACCCCTTCACCATGGTCTCCAGTGAGCTAAAAAAAGCCATGTGATTCGTAAGCTCCCTGTGGTTGGCTTGGACTCAGGGTTTTACCAAATCCCCTTGAATGCTTACCATTGTCAATCCACCCGGTGGAGGACGCCGGTTTTCACTTTCGTCTTGGTACTTTAGTAGGAACACCTCAGCCACACGAAGGAAATGCATAGGACTTCCTCAACAGAGGCCATTTGAGGTGCCGGTCACTTGGAAGCATTTAGAGAGGCGTTCAGGAGTGGGATGAATAAGTTTGTCTCAAGAACGCAGGTCCCGTTTCACAGTTATTGCCGCTCATCAGGTGCAAATGCGCGACACTTTCTCGCTCAATAATCCCTGTGCTTGTACACTCCGATATTGGTTTTGCGTCAGAATCTAACCTGAAACGTGGACCATTTGCTCTCTATTCGTATTTTATCCTCGACTAACTGATGAAACGTCCGACAAATCACTGTTGTAGCTCAGGAAGGGACAAGATATCTATGCACAATCCCCGTGATTCAGACAAGACTTCGATGCGAAAACTATTCACTACAGTTTTCAACGTATGAATCCACGGCGGCATATACTAACACATTGTTTCTTCGAAGACTAATTGATTTTTATCACGTGGATTATCTCCAGCAAAACTGGTGCTGCCAGAAAGATAATGAAGACGAAACTGAATGTCGACAGCTAAAATGAGACAGAAGATGATGTCAGTAAACCTGACTGGCTTTCTCCTCACAGCCAATATCATGACCCATTCCTAAAGACAGTTTTGGGTTGTTGTCGATCACCAGTTTTCAATTTAGTACCGCTTTAAATCGATGAATTTGCCTTACACCGCTACCAAGAATAACACCATTGGTTTATTTTCTCCGTCTGCCACACCCACTGATGCATTGATTTTAAGCGCTTCCATCAGACTGTCAGTCACGTGCTCTTATATTTCTCATTAGATGAAAACTGAATTTTATAAATCCGAAGGAAGAATCTATAAAGAAAGCGACTTTAACAAGCATTTTCTTAATCTGCAAATAACGTTACGTGATAGGGATAAAACGGGCGTAGGTGACTGTTGCGCAACTGACTGCCGTCAAATAAAGCAGTACCAACTGTGAACCGACAGTTTAAAGGAAGCTTCCGCATTTCGAGAGCATCAGGTACTTCCCAGAAGGCTGCAGTATATTTTGTTAGCTGCTTTGGAATACACTACTAAAACAGAAGAGTTAAAGTAGTGTAAAAGCCCACTTGGTCGAATCTAGTTAACACCTCAACCAGTGCATTAAAAAAGATATTGCATGGTTGCAGATAACTAATTGTGCGATGCGTGTGCAACTGTTTACCCAAACCCTCCCAATGGACTGGTGCAGTGCCCGGGTACATTGCTTGGTAGACTTGGAATCGTTTGATAAAAGTGAAATAAGTATCGGCTGTATATTTTTTTTTTATTATATCCATACTTCGTGATACTAGCAAAAGATAACCGTTCTTATGCGTTCCGATTAAGCGCTGGCTGGAAGAAGGTTCTCAAACCAGCGTATGCCTGACTTATGAAGTTCCGTACCCACCAGAGATCCGTAAGTTTTTGTTAACTCCGACAATATAGGACCTGAAATTTGCAATATCCCATCTTTGTAACCAATAGAGATCAGTCAAAAGAATTCCGAGGATATTATATCGATAAGGCTCACAAACATCCCTAAGAATATGAACAAGTTCACGGTGTTGGAGTATTCAACGTCAGTGCGGGTAAAAGTAGATATTTCCAATATTCGTCGGTCTCGAAATACCGCCTCGCTGCATAGTCTGACTCGTTTCACACAACATACCGCGGGTTTGCACGTCAAAGCTGCAGGTCTATTGGTCGTAATCAAACAGTTGCCAATTCACTTTAAGGCCTAATGTTCGTTCAGTCGGGTTTTTGAAAATCGTTCGGCCCTTTTTTGCATATTTGGTCAAAATATAAGCCTCGTTGCGCACTGTGCACCGGTCACGTTGATTTCGCATGGGTTTGAAGCCGAATTAGGCTGGTTTACACGGAGCTGATATGCGAATCCAAATAACGCGCATGAATTGCATAATGTGACCGGGATGGAAATTAATCGGACCAAGATGATCAAATGCGTTTGGTACAGTGGACGCGTTACTTCAAAGATCCATGCCTTCTTGAAAGTCACCGAACTCGATAGAACGAGGCATGCGAGGTACGTGATAGGAAAGCGGAACTGGATTAACCGAATGCCTTTGGCCAAAATGACTAAGGCTTGGTCTAAGTAACACATGAATACAAACGAAATTTAGGCAATGCTCGACCAGTACTTTACCAAATTGCTAGGCTTCTTGGATGCGTTCACTCTAGTCGGCTTGCTTTATGCATCATATTCAAGAAACGCGAAACTTGATTTCGTAGATAGTAATCTATTTTGGCAAAATTATGAAACAGATATGCTTGGTATTTTATCAGCATCACAAACCACCTCCTTGCGGTGGCTTAGCCATCATTACCGTGATGTTTCAACCGGGAATGCGCAAGTTGGAATTCTGCCACAGTAAGCTAATTTCAGTTGTCCGTAACCCAGTCCGAAAAATCAGGTGTTCTATCTTGTCATCATCGGGTAAATTAGACGACAAAAGTAGTGCATGAGTGCGTTCATACAATCTTTGCGTTTTGTGCTGACTTGTTTCGGAATATCTTTTTGATGAGTGGCACCTAACGCAAATCACGCCAGACGTGCAATCTCTCCTCTAATAAAGTGCATAATACATGTCGCCCCTGCTGAAAAACGCTCTAGCATAACCTTTGCACTGATTATTATTTGGTTTATTTATTTGAGTTGTTCGCAGGATCCCGTGAATTACGCGGTATTGTTTCATCGGTGTACATGTGACGCCTGCCACAAATACGTTGAAATATCACTAACAGCCCAGGTGGACAGGCTGACACACGTTTTGGGATTAAGAACGACGGATTATCAGTGCAAAATGTAAATTAACTTATGCGAAGCTTTCGAAATTTAGAGATATCGAAGTTTGATAAAATGCATTCAGATGCATGAACACAATGGAGACGACGCACCTTGCCTGAGGGGAATGGGGTGAGTGACAAAGAGAAACCAGGGGAAAGTAAAAACGATTAATTTTTAAAAGTCCCGAAATCGAGTTTTTAGTCTTCTAAGACGAAAGCCTGTCACTGTCTTGTAAGAACCGTTAAGCGAAAGCTGAACTGATATGTATTGGGTACTCACGTTGTCTCCACTTCTATCATGAGACATCCGACTTCCGTAACTGTGTTTCCCTCTTCAAACTTTGATTTCACTCTAACCGTATTTGTCAAGCAAATCAATCTGTGTCCAAGAGATCGCCCCGTGATGACTATTTCAGTGTCAATGGCTCTCCCTCATTCAGGGCGGTACTTAATACCCATCTTTCCAAACTTGTGTACTCAGACAGTTTTAGCGCTAAGTAGACTGCGACTTTCTTTTCCATTCACCCGGTTTCCGATAAATTTCACTCGACAGCCTGTACGTTATCTTCCGTGGTTCACCAAAGCAGAATGTACTGATGTCATGCTGAGATTCATCTGAGTTAAAGCGTATCTCATATACCCTTATTGCTTCACTCATCAAATTGCAATCGTCATCAAATTGATACCGATGAAAAAATCATAACGTTTTTATCCATACTGTCATTCACCGTTCGTTGTGCGACTTGCCTGCATGCTATTTACACATACTAATCGTTCAATGTACTAGTGAACAATACAAACCTCAAACTGTCTGCTACGTTCATCACCATGTGTCAGCCAGTGCTTTTGGACAGAAACGTTTGAACCTGAGTACTGATCTGCCTTGACATTGAACCGCACAACCTTCTTCCGCCCGTCGTTCCACTCTATCGGTAACTACATATCTGAAACTTCCCATCTAGCTCAAAGCACTGAATCCTTCACAATGAATTGTAGCGATGGCCAAACGGATAAGGTCGTGACGTTTTCTGCGTGAACATAGCGGATTCGAGTCCACCCAGGGCCGGTCAACTTCCCCACTTGGCAGCCCTCTATTGGCCGTGGACCCTTTCCTGAAAAAGTAATGTAGATTGCTATTTCATTAATAGAGAAAGTAAATAATAAAAGATAAAAGATAAAAGAATGCATCGTCCAGGATCGGAAAGAACAAGCGAAATGCTCACATCTCACGACATACGTCTTTTTTTCTGTCTTAGCAAATGGATAAATAGGACACAAATGCTCCAAGTAAATTTTTCGACGAAATTCATACAATCCAGAATATGGTGAGGCGAAATTCGATTCGACCGTAGCACTGATACTGTTTGGATACCACCGAAATGCATCAGCGCGACAAACAACGTTTGGCAGCTGTCTTGTTGACACGGAACCATGGAAACGCGAGGATTATGACTTTCGATAAATTTTTCGATGAGTGGACCAAAAGTTGACAAAGACGTGCATTTAAAATCTTTTGGATTAGTTTTTCAAAATATCCCTCGGACCACAGTGAAAAGGATAGTGGAAAAATGCTATTTTTTCAATTACTGGTATTTGTAGAAAGAAATGGCGATACAATTGTAGTAATATAACAAAAACGAGAGGCAACTAGTGGTAATAGTTGCTGGGACTCACACCAGTTTTCCTGTTTTTGTGTACTGGTGCGGAATGAATTACTCAGGTGAATATTTTGATAGTTTTTCGCATGCCACAGAACAACATCGGGCTAGGGGGATATGTGGACTAACTGTGTGGAAGTAAACAGGAATGGTTGAACAGACAGACATCGACGGCTTCAGCTGCGTTTGGGAGGCTACACTTGAGGGCGGCTGAATATCGACCCGAAACCATCTAGACTGGACAGAACTAATCAGTTGCCAAATGGTTAGTTTTGGTCATGAATGCGAAATAAAGCTATGCGAGAAAAAGGCGGTTGCTAGTCAATTAAAGTCATGACGTTTGTTCGTAAATATTACGGACTCAGCTCTCCTCATCGCCGGCTACCTTCCAACTTAAAACTTGTCAATGGCCAAAGCCCACATCCTAAAATATTGTGCTTTTATTGTATAATAAATAAAAAGTGAAATATTTCTCATAATAATAATTAGTAGTAGTAGTATCGCCATTGCAATTAGATCGCGAGCACTACGAAGTTGATTTCTTTTGGACGGGGTTGGGAATTACGGGTTTAAAGAATCAATAATTTAAACGAATATCACTCATCCTGCCGTCCACCTTACATTCAAGATCTACTGCGGCAACTACCAGTCGTTATCTGCCTTCGCTGGTAACGTGCTCGAAATATGAAGTAGCCGATGTAGCATTGACACGGACCAATGACAAGTTGATTTACAGATAGGAAGTTACCAGGTAGCTGATGTAGTGAAATTATCAGGTCGAAAACATGTCCTGGCAAGTGCATCTGGAACAGCTGTTGTAAGAAAGAAATTTTAACAGTCATGTTCCGCTTCCATATTACAATGCTTTCAACTTTGTGCCTGGTAGCGAAGTATATGCAAGTTGTAAAAGCGTCCGTTGCTTCGAGAGCTCTAGTATCATTTGCCATCTGCTCAAGGAATCACACTGTTATCCGTTACTTTTAGCCCATAAATGGCATGCGAATTTCGCAAAATGAACGACGTCAGTGTCCTATTTGATTAGTTACGCTACATTTTTCGTTCGATCAAAGTCACGTGAGATGTGTTGAAATATCGTTAATACCTTGTTGTCATGTTGTTGTCATTACTATTGTCCGTTTTTGTCAAGTAGCCTGAGTCCGACGTTTACATCCACATTTCCAGATTCACAAAAACTAGACAGGATTAGGAAATTGAAACGCTGTAGCTAGCCCATGGGTTCTAAGTGTACCCTCGGAAAGATGATCATGCCTTCATTAACCATCATCATCGAAGCATTCGATGTTCGATTAAAAGCACATCCTCAAATCATGTGTTCGGCAGTCTTGATTCAACCACGTTTTGGACCAACATCTATACTGTTTCCCACATTACTACGGGATTGAGTCCAAACCATCGGGGATTATGTCGAAACCACTTTGAACTAACAGGCTGACCTATTGAGGCCTTGTTCCAACACAGGTCTAGGCAGCGATCCATCTCGAGTGAACGCATTTGCTCGCACGCAGTACACGTTGCCCTGGTTTTGTGCATTATCATACATTAGAGGAGAAAATGTGAGCTTCTCAGGTTATGTCAAACAGGAGATATTTTCACCTAATTCCCAATAATTTTGACGTAAAGCTGAAAACGCTTAATCCCATTCCGAAATGACTTAGGAAATGTAATAGTACCGTATGCAATACTTGATTGCTCCATAGGGGATAGGACGGGGGCCACCTGATCACGTATACCAGTAACGATTTTCCCCTTTGTTCCAATGGAGTTGACTATCTACACTTTGGGCATTACCGTGGTAGTTTCTCATCATTTGATTGCATTAAGCAATCCCGTTCTTGTTTACAATTAGATGCAATCTTTTTTTCGATCTCATACGTACCAGTCCTTTTTCCGTTGTTAGATATTAACCACCCTTTTATAAGTGACCATTTTAATCACACCCAATAACTTCTTTGGCTTGTCTATCCTTTGCATGTCTGCCCCAAGAGGAAAGTCAATTTTAGACAAATTGTCCATCAACCATCACCCTCAAGCAGTTCACTCGGCTCTAACCAGTGGACACTCTTTCGTCCTAGTTAGACCACAAATGTGTTGACACTGTTCCCAGAAAAAGTAAATGCAATCCAAGCACTTCACCGTTGGCCATCTAAATTTTCCGATCAGATATATTGGTCTTCCGGAAAAGATCGCTCAGTACAGCTGCACGATGATGTTCAGTCTAAATATCGATTACTTTTTAGTTGTGTGAATGTTGACCTGCTTCATAACACACTGGAAGTTAGCTTTTGCATGCGCTGCCTGATTGAAACCACAATGAACGTACCTTTACCTGAAGTCACTGCGTAGGATAAAGCAGCGCACTTACACGGCCCATGATAGTGATTGTGTAAAGTGCTATTCCCACCTGATACAAACAATTACCGGACGGCTTGATCCCCGAGCAACGTCTGCGAAGAGACAACAACACAATCTGATGAAAGACCTGAGGCTCCTTTAGGGTTAAACTATAGAACGGGCCGATTTTTTGCTTGACAATTTCGAATCGCAAATATCACGTTCATTCACACCAAGACAGGTCATTTTCTTTCCAAATTACATTCATCATCCATACCCAATTTAATGAAACTATCTGTCTGATGGTTTTCCGCCAACGCTACTAAAAGTGTGGGACCGTCCCATTGTTCCAGATATGAATACGACTGAGTCAATCTCTAAATTTTGCGCCATCCTATGCTCGTATGGGCCCACCGGCATCAGAAACTAATTAGAAACCAAGCTAACTGACGTTATAGACATCCGTCTGTCTCAATTACACAGTAGGATGCACTCCATCATAGGTGAATTTTCCTCCAAACCCATATTCAACGCATCAAGAGTATTTTTGCTTTGGTTGACTGCCTTTTGAATTCCATAGCTTAACGCGCAAGCTACAGGTCTTCCGATGAGTCTTTCGCTTTGGAGGCACCAGACTGGAGTTTCGTTCTCATCAGAGCTCATCATTGGTGCGTATCCATTGTCGCACCCAGGATTTGAAATCGGGCCTTTTCGCGTGAGATACCTGTGTGTGTTACCAATACGTCCTTGGGCTTGATTCGAATTACTGGGTCAATTTTTCTCGGGTACCTTCCTCAATGGCAGTTAACACCGCCCGGCAGCCTGGAAGAAAGACACGTTTACAGTGCTCTAACTCCAGTCGAGTGACTACCACTGAGCCAGGCCTTCTCAACAGGACTCAGTTACTGTTCCATTTTTTGGCCTGCGTCACGGTTTGTTTTCGATATATATGTGCCACGATTACTTGTGAGCATTGTGTGTGGTCAGTCCCACAAAATACTCCAAATTAATTGTGAGACGTGCATCCGGAGGTATCGAAGCTGCCGTTCTTTCACCAGACTTAATTTTTACTTGCACCAGTAGTCGTGTTGGTATTTGGCCAGTTAGGGTTTTAAATTGCACGGATGAAGGTGTTTTGTGCCAAACCATCTCAAAACAATTGTTATGAACACAGCTCCGGCAATTTCAACCCAGTTCAAGTGTTTGAAGTGTATATTCACGCTTGCCTGATCAACATTTCCAATGGATAGCCTAATGAACAATACCAATTAACTTAATACGGATGACTCTTTAAAATAGTCATTTGTATGTTGACAAACCAAGGCGACTGTCTCTTCTCATTAGTAAATCCACCGAGAGGTAGTTGCAGACTAAAACGCCTCTCATTCTCCGACGCATTTACTAATGTGATTTCCCGAACCCCCTTAACTGTTCTGCAGTAATCCTTGAGGGTGGGGTTCCGAGACAAGACTTCAAAATTCCACGTGACAGTTTCATTGAAATCAGCTGAAATGGATTTATTCCTACTAAATCATTGATCACCATAGTTACTGACATCTCTCATTCAACGCTATGCTAAGCGTGCCAAAAAAACCCGAGTAGCACTCATCCATTGAACACCAACACTTTTTTCTTTGTTACTGTCACCAAAACTCTAATTTTAGACTTATCATCTTGCACATTGACCATTATAAATATCATGTGTGCTATCATCAGCTTACTTGCTGACGTTGAAAGACTAATTACTAAGTGAACTACACTTCAGTCTTGGCGTCTGGTGTTTTTTTCTCCAAAAATTCTCTGCTATCGATTCTTTGTTTTTTCCCTACAAATTTCTGGTCCCTACTTTCACTTCCATCGGTGTAAAGTGTTGGATTTGGGTGAAATTCAGACCCGCATGTCTACATGACACATTCAAATGCAAATGCTGTGGCAGTTACTGTTTCCGATTGACAAAGTGCATAACATGACGAAATTACCTAGCCGCGATTGTTCACTTTCAGTTTCGCTTACGGAAACAAGGACTTTCTGACGTGTGAACCGATAGGATGCATGTAGAAGAAGCTGTGTTGATCCGTATTGACTATAGAAAAGCACCAAATGACGAACATTCTAGGTCAGTTTATTCAGGTAAATTATATTCCACTCCACTGGCTCATAGGATCAACTACCTCGTTTCGTCCAAATGCTTTGAAATTAAATCGCCAAAGGATATATCTATGCCATATGAAACGGAATGTAAAAGAAACGGATAATCCAGCCAGTGGTTAAACTGGACCGGCCAAGCAGTTACGGAATGGGAAAAGTTCTCGCTGTTCAAGCGGTTCTCTACCCTCTATATTAGTGTATAGAAAGAATCGTTGGACCATCAGTCCAGATCCATTATTTGGCTAGCCACGATCCTTATGGGGCTAAGTGACCGGCGGTGGTCAAGCGAATAAAGTCATGGGATTTGGATACGAAGGTTACGGGTTCGAATCCTCCCAACGCAGATCAGCTTACCCACTTGGCAGCCGTCTAATGGCCGCGGCCCCCTTCTTGAAAAACGATGTACACTCAGAAAGAATTAGCCACGGAACTTTATTCTGTGGGTTTCTGCTTACAACTTCCCCTACCACTACCCATTCCTCGTGTTTTTCCAATGAGATGGTTTTGTGTAACAGTTTATCGGTTGTTTTCCCACCGTTTACATCAAAACACGTTGAATGATACAAAATTCTAGAATGCGGTTTATCCGATTGTCAAGTACATCAGCCCTAATTGTGGTCCCATTAGTAACCTGTTTGCCGTTACCTAGACAGTCTCTGTTCACTGCAAATGAGAGTCCAAGGGGCAACACGAAATGGACGAGGGAATGTGAAGTCACATCTCAATACAATGCGTTGATTCAAGTAGAAAAGAACTCTAAATATCGTAGAGAACAAAAGAACGATGATGAATACCTACTCCTTGAAGTTCACTCATTAATTTGAGGCAAATGCGCCTCGATATTTTCATGCTCCATTCATAATACATTGTTAAACACAGAACCAACAACAACAACAACAACAACAACAACAACAACAACAACAACAACAACAACAAACAGAAACAACTATACCGACAGTGCGGCCAGTGCTAGCAGAAGCACTCACGGAAACCATTGCAGATACCAACAACAACACCAGTGACAAAGCTCCTAATTCTCAATTCTACTAAAACCTTAGAAGGGTGTAGTCCGAAAGTACACTCATACAACATATGTCCTTTATTAGTTTGATCTAGATGACATCTTGGAGGGCAAGTTCCAAAACCAGACTTCCTAAAATAGATAAAACCTGATTAAACAGGATACCCACATGTATGTTTTGCCAGATTCCGTGGTTAGAATGTCGATCTCACGTTTCGTCGATCACGACAACCTCGCCAATTAAGTGCGTGCACAGAGGCTTCAGTCAAATCGACCGCACGTGGCTTCAACGACCCACTTAGAACATAATATGGCAAACGGGTTTGCTAATTTAGTTCCATTGCGAGTACACAGTAGTGCATAAGTCCTAATAGCGATTAGAGGAATATTAGATTATTATAGGATGGAATCAAAAGCATTTCGGATTGCATTGATGATACAATATACCATATGATATGCTATTTGTATTGTTTCCATAATTTAAATATTTCAACAACAAAATTATAGGTTAGTACACCTTCATCAAGGTGTTTGTTTGCATTTCGCAGATTCTCAGTGCAAAAGACAGCGCACGGCAAAAGTGTGCGGTCATATAGCTGAATCCGGTCAGAATTGTCAATATCCGATATAATGCAGCTAGGCACACTGGGAGATGACGCTATGTGCTATGTACTGATTAGAACAGAAAAAAGTAAATGATGATGGTAATAGTTCGGTTTACGTAGTTATTGAACGAGACACGAATCAGCCGAGGTTAGTCGGGGAATTTCTCAGCACTTTTCACAGTCAATGCGCCTGTGGCTTTGAGTGTTTCTCGTAGATAAAGTGGTTCGCTGCCGAGAGTCCAGCAACCAGCCCGACATTCCGGTGGCTCTGCCATGTTTCGAATTGACCCAAGTGGTGACCGTTGCGGACACTCGGTTCCATACAATGGCAAGGAATCCTCCCACCGCCGGTCAACATCCCCACTTGGCGGCCCTATGCTCGCCGCGGCCCCCTTCCTGAAAATTGATTTACATTGTTGTTTCATTAATAAAGGAAGTAAAAGATAAAAGAAAAGATAAAAGACATTCAACTCACTCCCTAATTTGGTACAACCCAAGCTAAATTACGTGTCCTCAGCCTATACGTCAATTATTTTAATTTAAACAACCTGAATGCGCTGCGAGAAGACAACGTGTGATTGTTTTGGTGATGGTCTTACCCTGATCTTTTCCCATTTGCTGTAGGTGGCACGTAAACTTGCCGGTACTGGAGTGAAAGTGATGATACCAGCTTTTACTTCCCTTGTTACCGAAAGAACAAGGTACATCATGTTCGCCAAGAGGATCGTGGGTAACAGAAGGCGTTAAAGTAGGAAGGTTGACCGGTAGCGTGGGAGAATTAAACCTTCAACGTTCAGAGTGAAACAACTTGATGTTAACCGTTTGACCACCTTCAGACTGTGAGCCCCTAGACAGCTACTTTAAAGAGCTATCCAGAATAAAAACAAAGAGCCCACGTAAACCAAATATATCTAATACCCAACCCATTATCTTCCGCGACAGAACCAAACCATAAACGTTATGGCAATTGTAGAAAACCTGAATCGACCTTAATATCAAAGAACAGAACCCTAAAATAATATGGTTTTAGCTGGTGGCCGGCCTTTCTTGGCAATCGACATCGAAGTAGTGAGTGGCTATGTAAACCCGGCCCAAAGCGAATTCAATTACAAAAAGCTTTTTCAATCAGGATATGCAATCGGTGAAGGACACCTAATTGTGCTTCAGCAGGATGGTAACGGTAGTCAATAGAGGGAGTGAACACTTACTTGTCGGGAAAATGCATCACTCGAATTAACAATGAAGTAGGCCGGAACTAAAACGGCCAACACGGATGATGTTTTACATCTGAAATCTGCCCGTTTTAATAAAATTTGACCTTGAAGTGCATCCTGTTAAATGTATTCCAAATACAAGGCGCCGCAAGCTCTCTTGTGATTCTCAAGACCATATTGCCAAGAGCTGTCATTTGCACTCAGTAAATAACGATTTAGATAGAGCTCATTCCTCTGTTCATTGTATCTGGGTGTGATTTAAAATTCTGAAGTCTGATTAAACAGATTTCGTGAAACTCGTGACCTCTAACTTCAGTTATGATAATTTAGGCTTTGTTTCCAATTCGTAGGTATCACCAAAGAATTCAGCCTTGCCATCATGTTAGGCATCACAGCGAAAATTGCTGAAGTCCTACCGGCACTTCTGTCGGTAATTAACGGACATACCTAGGTTTCAAAGGCTGTTTGTGATGGTGCCACTTGCGAGTCTGGTGACATGGGCATAACGCTTTGAGTTTAGATCAAACCAATCAAATCCATGGAGCTCCAAGAGGGAAGGAGTAGAAATCAAATGACTGTCGTTAGTCTGAAGTAACTCAGTTAGGCTTCTGCGCACAAGAATGGTCAACAAATGGAAACCTGCTCCGTCTTTGGTAACCCCTTACCACAGTTTTCAACTGTGCAATCCCAGGTCCTATCAGTTACGGTATGTCCTGTGGTTTTAACATGCGGTGTTCCAACAGCAACTCATAATGAACTAGTTGAATGTCGCATTTCAGGCCGATCACAAAATTAGAAATTCCTTGAAAATTACCACTGGTCACACTGAGAAAACAATTTGGCGAACAAGATCGTTTTCAGTGATTCGTACTCAGGCCATTACATCACAATAATGCAATTGATTCCGTCAAAATGAGACCGCACCTTGACGTGATGTAACGGCCTGCGTGCCTACAATCAGCTATAAAGGATGGGTTACACTAAACCGAATATCCAGTCATGCCTGGAAGATCAGTGTGTATGGGTCTGATGAAGTAGTCACCTTATCTTCCAGGTTGTGAGTTGATTTGAGCAGTAAACTCAATCGGAAAATTG
>LUCM01004771.1:8202-25900 GCA_008360955.1 Fasciolopsis buskii | reverse complement strand
CTAAAAACCGGTTCGATAAGCAATGTTCAGGGCGTATGTGTACAATCGGATGACCAAATACCATTGGGGGGAAATAGTACAGCCCCGAAACACATTCGGACCATTTATTAGGTTCAAATGTGTTGCTTACTAACAAGTTTGGCAGTAGCCAAGCGATGACTTCTTTTTTAACGATTCTGCTTACCATTTCGAAAACGACGGTCAAACCATGGGGATTGTGCAAATTATGCAACCAGCACAAAATGCCTGAACCGATTCGCAACGCAACATTTGTTGTACTCTATTGAGAATGTGACGGATAAATTTAATCAATCAATTTTAAAGTAGACTCCAGATTCAGATCAAAGCATGCGGTACCTAGTAATATATATGATTCATTCTCAAGTTGAAACGATGATATTTATTTGACGTAAGGATAGAGGTTACGGAAACACTTAGTGTGTATTCAGGAATTTTCGGATTCGGCAGGTTTGTCGACTAATCCATTTTGTCGACAACGAATCATTGACCAGGGTAGTTTCAGGCATGTGTTAATTTCGTTTGTACACGTGGCCCACAATTGAGTAAATCAATGGTAATTAGTTCGTCGGTCTCTACCGCTCGTGAACTTATCGTGCCTGATTAGTGACGTTGGACTGAGTATGAAACACAGTTTGTGGTACCTGTACCTAACTAATATAAATCGAGTTTAATCAATCCGGAATTACCAGATGCTTAATGCCGTCGAAGAATTTTCGACAGTCGATCATTTCTTCAGCATTATGGTCTCCCAACCACCATGAAAAGGAAATTGAATTTTGCTGACCAATGAACGAACCCAAATAGTGTACACTCCAAGGTATTGTGAACTCAGACAACCAATGTAAAATGCCCAATCAATCTGGCAGTATTAATTTCAAGATATATTCGCTTAATTTACCACCGTGGGGCCACATGAGGACGCTAACCATGCTGTCCAACCTTTGTCCCGTAGAGTTGTTTCTTATTCACCATTTGTGTAACCTCACAGAAGTTCGCGCATCAAGTAGCGAGTTAAACTGGTCACTATTCAACTCCATCGTGAAATCACTCAAGTAACACTGATTTCGATATCAATGAAAGCATTCCCACTTTATCGGTACTCACATTTTCTATCGGAAAGCACTTATGAACAGAAAGCGCAATTTCAAGCAACTGAACATGGATTTCCCAAAACTTGATCAGTCTATCCGACAGGTGACAATAAGATATTTTGTCATTCACCTAAACACTTACTGCAAAATACGATTTCCAATTTCCTTTTCACTGTTGTAATTCCCTCTTTGATGAGAACAGTGAACAAATCCAACCACTGGGATGAATCGAATACCAGCTTATGCACCCCCTCATGTTTTTCAACATCCGGATTTTCCGCTTTACGATGATTTAGGAACTATTTCTCCCATGGGCTTTTTAAATGTCCACAGCATTATGATTTGTGTCTTTGGCGGTCTCCCCACCGCGACTTCTCAAAAACAATAACGGCTACTTTCTCGATTACCATTTATTTTTTCCGCCCTTGTTTCGACCTTTCACCCTTTGTTTTCCAGTTCATCTTTGAATTGATTTTGAAATGTAGTGGGATTGTTGTTTGCTTTGCGAGTATTCCGTCTGACTTACAATATGCCGACGACCTTTTGCTGCTCATTGTAGTACCGCGTAATTTCGTGCTTTTTCTCGAAATTCTAAGCGATACTGTAGTTCGGATTTGGATGCATTTGTCATTTTTGAACTGTACAATTTTACAGCAGGACAGGATTAGCTTGAAACTCCGGTATTTGTATCTCACCTGGCGATGCTATTTTGGATGAATTGTCTTCACGCATACAGAGGTCCTTATTGACGTCCATCAACTTCAGCCTTCTGGAATCGACTTGACTTCTGATTATCCATCAGATGTTGAGTACACTCGGCAGCAGTGAGGTGGATACTGCTATAGGAATCTGAAAGATAGCCTTTGAGAGCAGATATGCGAGGACTTTTGGTTTGATCGAAAACAGAAGAATATTTTGAATAAATTAGGTTAAGATTAAGGCATTGGGTACAAGGGTTCACTGTCTATCTTAGGGACTGATTCAGGGGAGATTAAACTGATTGGGATGCTTTTTACAAGTCCAGATAACGATTGCCTAGTTCGATGTTGTTCACCGAAGCAGGCAATGACTGGAGTTTGGTTCGAAGTGGCCAGCCGATGACAGGGGAAAAAGTATAAAATCTTTAACCAGAAAGCCTCTTCATGTAGATGCAGTTAGACTACCGGGTCCACTACTGAGTCCACGAGTTCCCAAGAAGCGATAGTTGGAAGCAGCGTGTGATGTGATTTAATGTTCCAATTAAGGGCGTTTTTACATCGGAAATCTCTCCTTTTCCGGATGAGTCTGCAACTTACTATTTGCAATGAACGTTTCACTGTGTCACTATTCTTCGTGCTTTTTTCCTGTTCAGTGTAGATGGTGCTGCGACTTTGGAACCAAGGTCGAAGCAGGTTGGCGTAAGGTCAATGATTGTACAAATTGAACGAAACTAATTCCGCTTGGGTTTTCTTTTCAAATCACTAGGCCACCAGTGATTTGTAAATGCCTCAGATGCCTTCATGATTGACATCAGACTCATAACCGATGAAGGTGTTCAACTGCCTAATTAGAATCAAATCGATTCGCACTTGATTAATACGTTTCTGCAGTGTTCAAATTTACTCAATAATAATATTCAGGAGAGCGTAATAGATACAACATTTAAGAAGCCTCTGCTTCCATAAGGCATACGAATACACTGATCGATGCTTCGACTGCGGCAAAGGCAGGCTAGAAGATGATCCTCACGAAATCTTGCCTCATGTTTCTCGATGTTTTCATAGTTGATATGCGGACAAATCATAGTACGGTTCGATCGAATTGGCTTTGAACACAGATCATCACTCGAAACTACTTAAGCACGGCAAACGTGGTGTTTCTCATCCTAATTCCTTATTTTCATCAATTCCGAATTAACTTTATTTTATCGTCGGCAATCTAATGGACCAATTAAATCCGAACAAATTCATTGTGATCAAAAGTGATGGACGATGGTTGACCATCGGCTAGTTGAATTTTCCGAGCATTCTCAATGTAAATTCCTGCCAAATTAGTAATCCAGGTACTGCTTGGTGAAAAGCAGTCATAATTGAACCGATGGGAAGTTTCCGTTACAAAATAAGATCCAAAACGCAAAAGAAAATTAAAAATCTGAGATTGTCTTTTGAATTTCTGAATCGCTTTTATTAACAAGGTAATGAAACCACCTGTACAGGAGAGCGGCAAATTCCGATCGATATGATTGGTATGCTTTGATCAGACATACAATTCGTGTTTGCACATGCACAAACGGACTGCACGTGTAAGCTTATCCTCTCACTCAATTTCTCTAAAAGAAAACAAAAAGGATTAGCTTCGCTGAATGATCAGCTTAGTCTGCCAAATCACAGTGTCACCATCGAATTCTCGTCATGTTTATAAATTACCTACCTAGCAGGTGAATATCTAACTTCATCAACACTAGTACCATTTGTTCGCTCTGGCCTATCCGTTGGGCATGAACCAATCTACCTTGTTCAGAGCAACGCACAAATATAGTGGTCGTTCTCCTATCCGCATTCCAGGAATGTGGTGAATAACACGTAGCTCATTGCTTTTACCGAATAGCTAAGCTATGCATCTAAAGTATAGTTCATTCCAAATTCATTTGCAAATAATTTCGTCATATCCGTAAACATTTCATTTTCTTATGCCTCTTCAAATCTCATTATATTTATGTAAAACGCGGTCAACAATTGCTCCTATTTATTGTCATTAAACTGCAAGATCCGTACAGGGAAAAATGCATATGAAGAATTAGTTTAAACTAGACCAACAAGACTTTTGTAAAGCGCCGAGCTAATGAATGAATCGATTGCTTTGTGGAAGCCGATCATTTTATGCAATTTGCTGCGTACGCTATACCAAATGTCCTCTTGATTACTCAACCTGTTCCCCTAGCTGTTCATCCTTTTCGCACGACTTCTCAACCGCGTGTGATACCTTCCTGCTTGATTAATCGATCTGCTTAATACTGTGTATTGTTTTGTCACCAAACCACAATGGAAAATTACTGTGGAATGTCTTCAAACAATTGATGTTTTCCTCGTACGTTATCCTAGTTCGTGATCACCATTAAAATTTCCACTTTGCCATACTTATCACCACTTTACGAGGTAAATAGCGAGCAAGAATCCATGCACATGTACATTTGTCAACGTGAACTCAGGGCAGTTTTAGCAAGGCCAATTCATGAATACTCCATCACAGATGCTCGACTGACGCAAAGACATTGTAAGTTGCTGCGAGCACTCTTCAATTGTACATCCGTCAGGTATTTGTTCAATCAGAGCATTTCTTAACAAACAAAATCTCCATGTTCCGAGAAGCGAGAATTAAATTTTAACCGGGTTTATCTATTTGTAACTGCTTCGCATCTTCTCAATTGAAAACGGACTGCGCAGCTTCAACGATTTATCGTAATGACGTTAAACAGTTTGGCATCAGACGCCCTAATGTAGACAGGGTTATGAAGAAGAACAAATAAACCGTTCGTATTTGGGCTTTGACAACTACCAGGAAAACGTACTTGGTAAATCTCGAAATGGACAAAGACCCCACTATGAACTTGGAAGTCTGAATAGTCAACCGTGCGCAAGCAGAGCAATTAAGTTCGTCCATTTCAACAATCGAATCCCGGCTGATATTTTGGCAAGTAAACAAACAACAATTGCGACCGCACCAAGTTTGGATGCAAACAAACTTCTTAAAGCTAATCATTAATGCATGTATATTTATCCGGGTATCTCAGAGGAGTATTTTGTACTGTCGAACGTGGTCATCCACATGTCGATACAACTAGTTCCCCAGTTAGCTCAGGTGAGGGAACAGTCAGGAGTTTATTGAACATCAACCAATTATATATAGGATAATAGACGCATCCCCGGCTGTGAAAATTCGGGATACGAGCTGGTATGTTTAGTTCGCACATTTGTTCGATAGAAAGATCTGATCGCAACGTTCCGCCAAACTTTGATCTCCATAGAATCTGCTGAATCAAATATTACCATTTGCTTGATCATCATGCAAGTGCAGTAATCTGGACTCATTGGTTTTCAGTTAAATGACACTGCTCACTCTTCCGCATGCGACAGTATCAATATTGCTCTGCATAGGTTGATTTGTTGTCCATTTCACTATGTAGCAAAAGTAGTGCGGTAATTGGTCGGCAGATGAATTACCTTTGATCAATCAGCCAATTAAGATTCCATCTATTTCTAATTTCTACTGACGTAGTGCAAGATTAGTTATCTTCAGGCTGTCCAATTCATGTCGTTTTTCTGATATTAACTACTGGGAGCATTTCTTTGCTCTTCCGCTAAGCTACACCACAAGGATAGTGAAGCCCAGAACAGTAGACCAGTAAAACGAGAAGGCTTTCGGGCGTGATAAACGGATCAGTATGTTTGAGGAGGATGTGCGAGTTTAGCGTGTACAAGCAACGTGCAAATGAAACTATCGCTGAGTGGTCAGCATGCGGCTGAACAAACAATCCAGAGCAGAAAATTCATATTCTTCTGTGGAAGTATTTAACGGGGATTCTTTCCCAACAGACCACAAAATATTTTGACACATTCACTTGAAAAGTTCCTCACCGTACTTCCTCTTTTTAGTCCAGTTTTCCTGTTTATTCTGAAAGTTTTAATTTTAATTTCCAAGCGAAGAGAATGGATGTTTACATCTGCTATTTGAGGTCACTGAGTGAGCCACATTTTGCCTTAATCGCGGGCGTTTATTAGAAATTTGTTCCTGACTATTCAAGTCAACAAAACTACTTGATCCGGATTTCCTCTTTGCATAAAGTTATCATCTTTAAACACAAGCCGATAATTCCGTTGTTGAAAACAAGAAATGCATCTACCAAAACATCAGAGTTTGGGGAAAGGGCATAAAGTTACTTGTGCCAGTTCAAAGCGGTGATTTGTATGGGTTTCACAAACCTGAACTAAATCGAGCTACTGAAAATTGATATTCTTCTTCGACAATGATTATGGCACGACAGTGCAAAGACATATTCCTAACCAGCTCACTTGCGAACGCATTCGGAATATGGAATCAGAATTAGAATTAGAACTCGAGCCACATTGTGCTGGAGTTAGTGACCTGGGAGTACCAAATTCGAAATCAGAATTAATCTACGCAGAATTTATTTATGCGATCCATCTGAACAATTAGTGGAGTATTTTTTGCGGATACATTGTGTTAGCCTGTACAACCAGAGTCGTAACCCGACTAACTTACATTTTACTCCATGTTGTAACAGTTCTGAACTTCGGATGATTTGCGTGTTACTTTTGGGAGTAGATGAACCGAATCATCGCACTCTATTATAAGTTTTATCAGCCGAAAACTGAAAATACGAGTTCATGAAAGCAGATTCCCAAGCGAGGAGCTCATCTAAGAATAATCCATACATATCTTCGACCAAGCTGTTTACCGAATAATGTAGCTGATGGATTTCAGTTACCGGAAGATCAAATCGAATTCCAACCTACGGATTAAGCTATCTTTGCTGTGTCGGATGCCATGTGCCCAAAGAGATCGTGTTGACAAAATCTAGTATCCCTTTGTAAAATGTTCAATCAGTCTTCGGTGCAGTCTTCCAGTCCAGCTGATAAAACCTATCTAGCATAATGACTTGAGAGCTCCCAAGAGTGGAATCGGGATCTGTCGGAGTTAACGACATTCTTCTCATTCAGTATGTATGTCGCTTGACGAATAGTCGAATAATGTCAGGGGGACGACACACATTTTCGGTATTTTAGTCAGAACGTTTTGTTGCGTGCATGCTATCACTTGGTCCACCGGTTAACTCAGTGTTACGCAAAAACTTCAAATCAACTCTCGTCAGCATAAATTTCGCATTTCGTTTATCCTTTATTTTCTACTTAAGGTATTTAAAGCTTTCTCAGAGAAATTGCATCGGAGGTGATCCAAACTTTCATCCATTTTTCTCTTTGACGACAGCAAATAATGCATACTTCACTTTCTGCTACCAGGAGACAATCCTGGATGCCTGGCGGTACTGCAGAAGGACACCCACATACTGTGAACGTTAGCAGAACAAATACGAAACGGATTGCTAATGTGAGTGACAAGACTGTGACAAAGTAGACAAGGCTTCCTGAACAGGCCGAACAAAGTCGTCAAATCTGTCTGGATGTGAATTACTATCGAAAAGGGAATGTCGAATAACTCACGTAAAGTTTTATTAGTATCGGGCACTCCAATCTGGATAGTCAAGTCCATTCTACTGGTCATGGTGATTAGGTTGAGTAGAATCACATTCCACATACTGGTGTGCTCGAATTTAGTCTAACCGATTGCTGGAATCACGTTCGTAAGTTAGTTGATAACAAATAAAATGTACTGACGGAAAAGCGGTGCACCGAAATGACAGCCTATTTAACCATACTATCAAACTGTATTTACTTGGCTTGATCCAGGCAGAAGCAATAAGCGATATATCAGAACCGAGAGTACCAAACAAACTGATCAGAATTCAGCTCACTCCTTGACAAGTGAGTTCACTGCCTTGTTCAGAAGCAGACTAAGAAATTAGAAAAGCATACTTGTGAAGAGAAATATTGTTTCCCGCATTTATTGTAGACGGATGACATGTAACCTAATCAAGGATGCCCAAAATTGCGTAGATGATCATAAGAAAATAGCAGAAGAGGGCAAAAACTTATTCTAGGAAAGAACGGACAGCGGAACTGCCATAAAAATAATCAAAGACAACTTCGGAAAATGGTTTAGTAACTGGCAGCATAAAAGAAGGTTAGCGCTGGGTAAGAAATTCTGAAAATTCACAAACAGTAGCTATGAAGCTCGGGATAAGTCATGGGTCAAATATTTGTCCTTGCGAAAGCTCGCGATGGCGATGAGTATTATCAAAAAGGAGTTAATTACAATCTATGTAGTGTAACACCAAGGGAATGCCTGGCCGAACTTGAACGTGCGTTTATATCGTTTGGGTTCCCTGAGGAGACCAGAACTGATTTGAAACAATTCGTAGTTCTAGCAGTGCGCCATAACCGACGATGAGACTGTCTATCTAATGCAGGACGTACTGCACTAGGCATATTCAAGAAGGAAGGCAACATTATATTGCTGCTGGCTGACAACATTTGTTGATGGATGGAAATGACTATGTTCAAAAACCAATGCAGGTGTTAAACTACACTACAACCTACCGTCTGCTGAATGCGGATTCAATAGCAAAACCAGAAACCAAGATCAACGAAACCCTGAAAAGGCTACAGGATATGTAAAGGATAACCGAACAGTAACATTGGAAGATAAGAGCCTGTGCCTATGACATAATTCAACAGGCTGCTCAAAGTGAACAAGAAAGGCGTTTCATCAGGAGCCCCAGGAGCCCCGACATACATTTTGACCAACAAACTACGGAGACGACTGAATTCCCTAATTGTAAAATAAAAACACTCCTTAAATAGCCCCAACAATTTTTGGACAAAGTTAAAGACATTTAGGTCGAAGGCTCTCCATCGACGTCACAGCGCTCTTTACTATAATCGACTTAAAACTGGCACAGAAAATACAAAAACTTCTGCAAAATGGCCCTGACCATCCATGGAAAGTTCAACAATTTGTGAAGTGACAGATTTGTTTATGCACATATTTTATATTTGACGGGAACATTTTTAAACAAATTAAAAGAAAGCCTATAGGATCACAGATATCCAGATTTATTGTGGACGTTGTGATGCAATCTCTTGGAAAAATTGTATCACCCAAGATGCAACCGACGACTTTGATTCAGATTGTTGATGAGACGTTTGTAACTACCAAGGGCTCCGACATCGGACAACATAAACAAGTATCGATAACATTCGCAATGTGATCCAGTCCACCGCGAAAATGGAAAATGACAAGAAACTTCTTTCTCTGGACGCAGTGGTAACAAGAACGGCCAACGGAACTCTGCAGAAACCAGTACATCGCAAACCTACATACAAGGATCAGGTAGGAAGCTTTCATCACAATCACCCAAAAGTTCACGAAGTATATTGCGTGCGTACACTGTGCAACACATAAATAGCATTACAATTTAAAGGAAGTGCAAAACGTAGTAGGAAACTACCTCTTCAAGATGTTTCAGTGGAAACTTCATAAGCAGAACCTTAAACGGAGTTAAAAAGGAGGCATTACATCTACCAACAATGCTGCGTTATTAACATTATATCAGTCACAATTACTAACATAATCCGAGTGTCCGTTTTGAATTTGCAAGGTACTTCAAGGCCGCCGTGGGTCCAATATAACCATTTGCCCAGCACGAATGATGCACAGGACCTAATTTATAAAACATGTATCTATCCCATGGTGTTAAATTTGATTCTGCCTGGTAATTTGCTTGATATCATCACCTCTCGATTCATTTCACATCGGGTGAGACATGCAAGTCGCTCAGTGTCCTACCCGAACCGTTGGTGACCGAAGACTATCTGGACCGAACGACAAATGCTGTACATTCGAATTAATTGTCAGACATGTCAGGCTCGTGATCATTTAAATTGTTGTCAGTACAGTCCGATGACGTAAGTTACCTAATCAGCTCTGTGTCCCATGCAGGAATGAAGTTACTAATCGGCATACTAGAACCGGCAACAATCACTGTAAATTCCCTTCGAGCTATTGCCCTTACGCGCGAACCAAATGGGGTGGTGTGCGGATCAGGAAAGCATTCCGGAACAAAGTGCGGTACTATTATTGTAAAGATTGAGGCAACACAATTAAAGTGCAGCCGAGTTGGCTGGTTGGGGTGGAGGGCACCTGAAACCAACGGGAATGAGTCAAAGTGTTCGACAAACGTTCTCGTCCAGCACATGTGCTGCGAAGCGTGGTCGAGACAGGGCGTGACGTGATGCAATGAACTTATGATCTAGTCGAACTCGATAGTGAAGATGAGAAATTAAGTCAACACCGGGGAGACTAATGCGAATCGAGTAGTAAATTAGGGGAACAATAACCTCAGCAGGTGAATTTTCACACAAGAACGTCTGATGAACATTACAATCAACTTGGACTCTGGTGACACCTGAAACCAATCAAGAAACCACAGGCTGCTGCATGAATTGTTTCCTTTTGGTAAGCCTGTCTATCAATGAAATCAGTCACGATCAGTGGGAATACTTTCTGTATAGGAGTGTTAAGTTTGATGTACTGTCAGATGATTCAACGCAATCTCGTTTGCCAGTAGTCACAACATTCTGTTTTCGGTTAGTGCAGAAATATGTGATCAGAATGACGCGTTGGCAAGGAAATGACCTGTAGGCCCTTTGTTTCGTCGATATTTCCATGATCCCACTGGAGACACATCAACTGAATTCGTCAATCAAGAATCATTTTCGTTCAAATGATGCGTTGATGATAAATATTTCTTGTGTTCCTGATGGTAATATCCGCGTATGTCAGCGATTAAAAATTTTCAACAAAGCCAATCCAAAAGCAACGGGGTAACATTTTGCTGTCCTTAATCTTCTACGTAGATCGTCGAAATCATGGTCCCATGCAGTTACTGGCGTGTAAATGAGGAAAACAAACTGGAAAATCTTATAGTGCACCTTTCAAAAGAAACGAAAATTTTGTTAGCAGAGCTAGTACTATATGCACTGAAAACGCGACCGTAGATGCGCTCAGTTTTCACCGCAATTTTGCACAAAATAGTTCTTCGTGAACAGCTCGTTGGTAGGGAATCATCCAAACCAAGTCCTCGACCAAAGGAATGAAGAGGTACAAGTTTGTATATCGTTCAGTAATGATATTTGCAAACACCAGACAACAAAGGATTTTATGTTCGTCATCGACAACTTGTTTCCTATGCACAAAAATATTCGAAATACCTCCACTACTTAGCTTGCAGATTCATGTCCAGATTTTCGTGACTCGTATAGAAGAACCGTGGATTAACTCCGTTGTTCCCAACTTAGTTGTGTCGATTGATGACTTTAACTATTCCAGAAGGAAACAGTTTCTAGTAAGAGGAAAACTGGAGGTGGTATTGGGGAATTCATCATCCGTTGTTGGTCTCAAAAGTCTGCGTTTATTTATCCATTTATACTAAATGGCATCGACCGTCCGATCATTTTGTGCCGTCCAAGCCGGTGCACATATACAGATAGAGAATCTCCTAATATACAGCATAGTAGTGCATCATTTCAGCATTTCCGTTTGTTATTTGTTGTTCCATCGATGTGGAGCTACTGACACATTAGTGCAGTTGATTTCATTCATGCCTCGAACCTTCCACTCGGTGTTTGTTTGATCTTGTAGGTGATTGTATTTTTCCGACCAGAGGAATCTTTATACTAAACGGAGTTGTCAATAAACACCTTGAATAAGCCAACTAAAATTATAGTGCACCCATCTAAATTTCATGTCACCGTTAAAGTCTGCAATATACTCTCGATCCGATTTCCATTCTTCCTAGCGAGCAACCCGAATCTTGGTTTGTTTGAGTATACTGTCACATCCAATGCATCTTCTAGGCATGTTATTTGTATTTCCCTCGGATTTGTACTAAATGAAAATCATGAACGTTTAATAAAGATGAATGATGCAACTTTTTTTATTTTGCTGCCTTATCAGAAACTGATTTTTTTCATGCTAACGGGATCTCTTCCTTAATAGTGAGAACCCAGAACAGATGAAGTGAAATAATACACAGACCTCAAGTCAGGCACACATCTGGTCTTCTGGTAGCTGAAGTTAAACACGTTAGACAGTGCGTCCGGCGAACAACTGATGAGCAAAATACCAATGGTAACAAGCTTGACTCTTGCGTGCAGAGAATGGAATACCCGTGCATAGGGTTGTGGACACTGGCATGCCGTGAAAGATTTATTTTAAGGTTCCTCAGTTACCTTCGGTTCAGACGATGTACAAACTTCGTGGCAGGAATAAAAGAGCCTTACAAGTAAGTCCTGCTAATCGATGTTTGTCTCTGTTGAGGCTCGCTGTGGTTCTGACCAGTGCTTTCATTTCATTTACTGACGAACCCATTTAATTGGCATTCTATTCAGGGAGGCTGCAAAACTGTCAATATTTTAAACATTATGGATCTTAAAACTCCACTGTTCCCACTAGATATTTTCATCTCATCGTCCTATCATTTGGTCTCAAACTAACAAACCGTAATGTGTCAAAGTGGTTGTGTTCCTCTGTGAATTCTCCTGATTACGACTTCCCAATTGTTAACAAACCTGACAGTTTCATTGCTGATAGAACTGGCTCTCGTTTACGTCAACATCTTGGTAAGCCATTAAATCGTTCGATCAAACCAGCAAGTAGTTTTTTATGACCATTCATCTGGATTCGACCCCGTTCGACGGTCTTTCCCGCTTTACAAACTGCAGGCATTTAGCTGTCTGAGGCTGCTCATAGCACGGCTATCTGACTCGTTTATCCACAAAAATCACGGCAAGCATCTGCTTAAGAAAACTTCCGATTAACTGCTTCAGACTTCTTCCAAATGTTTTACCTTCCCTTATTTGTTTCCCAAGTACACCAACCGGCTCCTTCTTTTACGTATTCGTCTCGACTAAATACGCTAATCACTGGGGACCGCATTTGGATATGAAAATCTTGCAACATTTTCATCAAATTGTCATCCATTTACAGCTTGATTGGTAGATTGATCTAATTTTTTGGCTTATTTGGTTAAAGTATTATCTCTCTTCACAGGTATTGCTTGCCACCTAACTCGTGAATCACGAACAAGGAAATTTTGACACGAAGGAAGAGGCCAATTTGGTGGAATTATTTTGGTTTCTTATCGACAAAAGTGAACAAGTTTCATCTCAAATCTGTACCAGCATGAGAAGTTTCGAAGATTATATTTTCAAATAAAGAGGCTCTGATAATTCGGTGCAGAACAAATTAGCTTCTCTAGGTCTACCGAAATATTCTCTTGCATCATCTAATATTTCCCCGTTGATTTTGGGCCTTTACCAACGAATGACTTTGGAATCCTTTGCGAATTGCTGGCAACGGTCTTTTGTGACATTGAAGGATTTGCCGATCAACCTGTTTTCGCTCTCGTGTTGCGACACATTTCGTTTTTCGTCCTACTTCAACATGAGTAGTTGATATCTATGAGAATTCCACTACCCCTGGTTTTCCACTTGTTCACACAAACCGGGGCCAGTTCTCAGTTGATTATCTCAGCAACTAGTCTGACCAGACGCAGTATTCATTCATTGAATTCAAACTATCGGTGTAACCATTTTATTTTACCTTAGTCTGAAATACGGTCATCTGTGTTCGAGAACGTCTATACAAATCAGCAAAGTGCGCTCGTCCCACTGGGGTCTTGAACACCACCCGTGAGGCTGGATTACGAAACTGTCATCGTATCCACGAGCGCAGTGTTCGGATCTTGTTGACGGTGACAAGTGAGTGAGTGTGAATAATGTGCTTGATCACATCCGCAAATTTCTGAACAAACAATTAGGTGCCGTTGATCGTTGTTTCTAGAATACAGTTGAAGTCGCACATTTTTATAAGCATGAAAAAGCTCATCTCAAACAGCAGCCGTTTTCAGCTTACCAAATACTTCCAAATCAATTCGTTTTCAGTAGCATGTCTTAGAACACCCAAATAATTGAAATAAGGGTGCGTTTCGCTCATGCAAACTCAAAAGATAATTGATGGCTTGGATTGCAAATCTCCACCGTCACCTCCCTGTCCTTTCATCAATCCTATATCAAGTCAAGTATTGGGATGAGCAGAAATAATTCAAGTTGGGGCTTTTCATCCTGTTTTATTGTTCTCGTTTACCTCTTGGGTTACTTTACACAAAGGAACAAGGGCGGCTTATTTAGAACAGGTTTGCTCCTAAAACAGAAGAACTGCGGTGAATGATCAGAGATGCAATGCAGGCATGAGAGAATCATGCTGGAATTCCGGATTTAGAAATTCATCATAAACAAGCACGAGAAAATCTCAATGTATTTCAAAAGTTTTGAAGTTTGTGGAGGAACTCCAAACAATTTCGTGAACCAAACTAAATGAACGGATCGAATGCTTTTCTGAAAGGTACGTAGTAAATACGAAGACCCAAGAAACATGTGGATTCCCTGCGATACTCGAATCTGGATGAGTAGAAAAATCGGTTGAATGCATGCGACTAAACACAAGTATGAGTGAAGTATAAATCGCGGCAGAAATTCAACTCGCATCCAGACTTAGATATTATTTCACAACTCAGCTTTAAAAACAATGTATGCAGTCAGCATGAAGACCATTCTTTATGCGCAAACTTCACGCTAGTTGCAACTCACATGAATAGGTGAGTTTCTCATCACTTGATAAGCTAGAATATTGGCATCAAGACCGGTGATCGGGACAACATAATCCATTGCTTAAATTGGCCAAATCATGGAAAATTTGTGCAACGTGTCAAGATTTCGAGATTGGATAGCATTAAATTGAAGACATGCTGACTAATGCGCCTCTTGTATTATTAGAGCAGAGCGAGATGCGGACGCGTCGATCTCACTCTCCCTCTTAAGTTTTGAATCAGTGATGCATCAATCACACGGCACTAGACCTTAGTTATACTTCACTGAACGAAGGTCATAAGACTCCATCCCCATTTTAAATGAAGAAATATTCCGTCCATCCAAGCTTACAAAAGGCAGCAACCTAACAAAACGACGAAACGCGCATTCTTTAGGGCCAAACCTGAAGCTTATTTCTGCTGAAAACTCAGGTTTGTCAATCGCGCATAAGAATGAGGAAATCAACGAAATACTTATGATACTAGGCATCTGACCCTGACATTGATCTTAAAAATAACAATGGAAAGTGACAAACGCCTTCGAGTCTACTGGCTTACTTCTCACATGACTTCATCGAACCAAGATGGGGATTGAATCCCGAGGAACCATAATGAACAACAGTGGCCCACAAATGTTTATGACGATGAGATAAACATTGAAACACTTTCACGACAATAAAAGACAATTATTATGCTTGATCACAATTTCTAATGAAACGTTTGATACACAACACATATATGTAGGTTGATTGAATCCAACTAAGAACGGACCTGGGATTCACGAGTTATTTCGACGCGGCATTTCGTGATGTCAGGTAAAAACAACGAAGAATTGGTACGACGAATTTGTCAAACAGCCATTTACGTGCAGCCGGAGAAGTGAATATCATTACTATTGGATTTAGGCAGAATGTGGTCGAAAATGAGAAAACCCCGTCGGTTTTCCATTCCTCGACCGGGAGTAACTGGTTCATCGTAAACGCCTTCAGGATATAGAGGAAAAAGTGGGTTGACCTTGCCGTAATGAAGACGACCAGCATGAAAGCTATTCCCAATGAGATTCCTTTCATACTTTGATTTAGCGAATTCCTCTCTGTGCTTTCCTCTGTACTTCCCGTTGGCGCGATTGTTCGTGGAGTTCTCCTCATTCGCCACAGCATTAGCAGAATTCTGATTTGCAATGCGGAAATCACCAGCCCCGGAATTATGAATCCTGCCAGAAGCATCAATAGCGCTTGAAATCTCATGCAGGCAATCAATGTGTTCAAACCAATGAGTTCCAAGTGTGTTCTGTAGTAGCTAATGATAGCCAGCGGTAAGAACAAGACAACTGCAATCACCCCAGAGATGATAACCGAGCCAAAACGATAAAATTTCGAGTTACGAGGATAAGTGCGAAATCCAACGACTGCCCAGTATCGATCGATGGATAGAAGCATCATGTTCTGGGAACTGATTTGTCCCACCACTCCACATAAGCAGTAGCTTGTCCAGAGGTAGCTAAATGCTGATCCATTCAGCAGCTCAGGTGGGATCTTTACGTTGAATGAAGTCCAGTACGCAAATGACACGAGGCATCCAAGTATATCGGTACTAAACTGGGTGCTGAGTAGCAGACGAGTTGCAGGAAAGTTGATCTTCATATTGGGAATTGCAAACAAACCGGTTACGTTTGCAGTCAACCCAACAGCAACGGTGAAGCACATGAAGAAATGCTTTAGAATAGTCAGCTGTTCTTCCTCTCTAGTGCCCATTGTTTCATGACCTGGATTTCGAAAAAACTGGCATAATGCTAAACTGTCAGATAAAATTTGTATTCTGCATATCTGATTGTCATAATTCTCGGTTGAAATTCAAGATTCTGTTGGTGGAATAAGCGTGACCAATGACAAATGAAGTGAGCATGTGGCAAACAGAATCTCAGTCCTCTCTCGGTGTTTAGCGACAGATTTACCTGACAGATTCATTGGAGAGCGTAAGCATAATTGCATACGCCAATGTGTAGGGAAAATAAAGCGGTCCTATGAATTTCCTTCTTTCGGCTGACTTTTGTGCACCAGCAAATAGACGATTTACGATAAATGAGCGGGTCTCTTTGCGAGAATGCTCGAGGATGAATGGCATCCGAAGTTACTAGCATTCGCGTGCTCATACTGACAATAAATTATGCTGAACGATAGAACCTGGTAATGATCAAACTTCAACAGTTGTACTAAGATCACTTCGGCTACGGAACTAGACTTATCCATGTCAGTTTAACGCTCACTAATAAATGAGCCACTGGTTGCACATATTGTTTTGCATTTGACAAACCACGGAGATCAAGATGAAGTATTCTAGGTTTTTTATTTTCTATTTATTGAAACATAACCGGTCAATTGTCACAAGAAAAACATCATTGTACGTTGTGGAGGCCGACACCACAGTAAAACTTGTAAAACGTTGGAGATGCACGCATTTGACAGACGAACATCAAGTGATACCATGCAAAATCACTCGCAGCCTCGCCTCAGTACTGAGGAGAATACAATAAACGAATGGGAACCGGGCTTCACAACTTATCAGAGACAAAATTTTAATTCAAACAATCGTCTCGACAACAAAATTTCTACGGTAGACAAATGAACGCACCAAAAATTTTGTGAGCTTCGATCAGCCGGTGATAAGCATCAATGGCTACATACCGACAGCGGCATCAATTTCGTGGAAAGTGTGGAAACTTATGTAGGAAGCTGATAGTGACACTGGGGCCTAAATTCGTGACTGCGCACATTCGGGTAATAAATGCCCACTTGTTTTGACTTATGGACATAGCCGGCAGATTTTTTCCAGAAGGAGTACAGAACAAATTTTAACTCAAGGAAGACATCATAGAAACCACGGTGTGTATTACTTCATCTTCAACGCACTTAGAAGACGAACGAAAGAACATTTTTAGTCATGTAATTCAGCAGGAAAAAAATTTAATCAGTTTATTCTCCTCGTTTACAATTAATCGCCGAGATCCACAAATTCCACAATCAATGTGAATAAACCTGTAAATGATTTCATCCCTGGAAATAACGAGGCCCCACATCCATTGGGAGTGTAGTGTTGTTTGGTTCTCGGCGATTTAGTGTTGCCAACCCTGATTCTATTCTTGCCAGTTGTTTCGGGTAGTGGGTAACGTATCGTGTCTTGGCAACAATTCTGTCCTGATTCGTTTCTAATTGAATTCCGGGTAACTGTCGTTGGTGGCTAAACAATTCTCACACTGGCGTGT